>JBBDGT010000046.1:0-428623 GCA_037306005.1 Rhinophrynus dorsalis | reverse complement strand
GTATTACTGACTTCCCTATCAGTATCTGTCCCATCCAGTCTACCCATTTCCCTATCTAATACAATACTCATCTCACACACTTCTCACTATAGACTTATGTCTGTCCCAGGTATTACTGACTTCCCTATCAGTATCTGTCCCATCCAGTCTACCCATTTCCCTATCTAATACAATACTCATCTCACACACTTCTCACTATAGACTTATGTCTGTCCCAGGTATTACTGACTTCCCTATCAGTATCTGTCCCATCCAGTCTACCCATTTCCCTATCTAATACAATACTCATCTTACACACTTCTCACTATAGACTTATGTCTGTCCCAGGTATTACTGACTTCCCTATCAGTATCTGTCCCATCCAATCTACCCATTTCCCTATCTAATACAATACACAGTCTTATACACTTCTCACTATAGACTTATGTCTGTCCAAGATATTACTGACTTCCCTATCAGTATCTGTCCCATCCAGTCTACCCATTTCCCTATCTAATACAATACTCACCTTACATACTTCTCACTATAGACTTATGTCTGTCCCAGGTATTACTGACTTCCCTATCAGTATCTGTCCATCCAGTCTACCCATTTCCCTATCTAATACAATACTCACCTTACATACTTCTCACTATAGACTTATGTCTGTCCCAGGTATTACTGACTTCCCTATCAGTATCTGTCCCATCCAGTCTACCCATTTCCCTATCTAATACAATACTCATCTTACACACTTCTCACTATAGACTTATGTCTGTCCCAGGTATTACTGACTTCCCTATCAGTATCTGTCCATCCAGTCTACCCATTTCCCTATCTAATACAATACTCACCTTACATACTTCTCACTATAGACTTATGTCTGTCCCAGGTATTACTGACTTCCCTATCAGTATCTGTCCCATCCAGTCTACCCATTTCCCTATCTAATACAATACTCATCTTACATACTTCTCACTATAGACTTATGTCTGTCCCAGGTATTACTGACTTCCCTATCAGTATCTGTCCATCCGGTCTACCCATTTCCCTATCTAATACAATACTCATCTTACATACTTCTCACTATAGACTTATGTCTGTCCCAGGTATTACTGACTTCCCTATCAGTATCTGTCCATCCAGTCTACCCATTTCCTTATCTAATACAATACACAGTATTACATACTTCTCACTATAGACTTATGTCTGTCCCATGTATTACTGACTTCCCTATCAGTATCTGTCCCATCCAGTCTACCCATTTCCCTATCTAATACAATACTCATCTTACATACTTCTCACTATAGACTTATGTCTGTCCCAGGTATTGCTGACTTCCCTATCAGTATCTGTCCATCCAGTCTACCCATTTCCCTATCTAATACAATACTCATCTTACATACTTCTCACTATAGACTTATGTCTGTCCCAGGTATTACTGACTTCCCTATCAGTATCTGTCCCATCCAGTCTACCCATTTCCCTATCTAATACAATACTCATCTTACATACTTCTCACTATAGACTTATGTCTGTCCTAGGTATTACTGACTTCCCTATCAGTATCTGTCCATCCAGTCTACCCATTTCCCTATCTAATACAATACTCATCTTACACACTACTCACTATAGACTTATGTCTGTCCCAGGTATTACTGACTTCCCTATCAGTATCTGTCCCATCCAGTCTACCCATTTCCCTATCTAATACAATACTCATCTTACATTCTTCTCACTATAGACTTATGTCTGTCCCAGGTATTACTGACTTCCCTATCGGTATCTGTCCCATCCAGTCTACCCATTTCCCTATCTAATGCAATACTCTGTATTATACACTTCTCACTATAGACTTATGTCTGTCCCAGGTATTACTGACTTTCCTATCAGTATCTGTCCCATCCAGTCTACCCATTTCCCTATCTAATGCAATACTCCGTATTACACACTTCTCACTATAGACTTATGTCTGTCCCAGGTATTACTGACTTCCCTATCAGTATCTGTCCATCCAGTCTACACATCTGTCTAATACAATACTCAGTCTTTATACATCACAGAATAGATGTGTATATATATCCCAGGCTTTACTGAATTCTCTCAAAGTATTTATCCTTACCACCTCTGCTGGGAGGCTGTTCCAGGAGTCTGTTACCCTTTCTGTACAGTAGAACAGACACACATTACATCTGAATTTTCCAACCTCTGACTTAGATCATGACCTCTTGTTCTAGTATTCTCCTTTTTTTTTTTGTGAAAAATACTTCCCTCCTGAACTATATTAAATATATGCAACATTTTGGTGGCTCTTCTTTGCACGGTCTCCGATGTATTAATGTCCTTGTGGAGATGTGGTCTCCAGAACTGTACACAGTGCTCCAGATGATATATTACTGTTAGTGCCTCTTCCAATACAACGAAGAACACTGTTTACTTTTCTCACTGCTCTACTGCATTGCTTGCCTACCTTCAACTCAAGTGAAATAATAACACCCAAGTCCCTTTTGGTGTGATTTTATCAGCACATTACAGTAACCTGTGTTCCACCTCTGGGTTTCTGTGTACTGAATGTGTTATCTGGCACTTTTTGCGTTCCATTTTAGGTCCCAGACCAGAGTCCATAAGACCGAATGAATTGACTGTGGATTTGGGGGATTTGTATACAGGTTCTGTTTGGTGCTGTGGGCTGGCTCCAGAATCAGGCCACTCATGTACTTCTCTGTGTCTCCTGTCTGCACTTCAGAGTCTCTGGGTCATTAGTATAAGGACAAAGAGGAACAATTTGGGTCAAAGCAGTGACATGGTAGCCACAAGATTAACTCATTGAGCGCCAGATGTCTTTATTTCATTACTTCACATAGCACTGCAGAGCTCTCTAGCGCCCAAGTGAGGCAATGCGTTGGAGACATTTCAGGCAATCCAGAGGTTAAAAGCACCATACAAATCAGTGGGAGGTTTCGTTGCAGTTGGTTTGCTCCAGAATTGTACATTTCCTTAGTAAATTGGCCTCTCTGTGCACTGATGTGGCCATGAATTGGTCCATTCTTATACAAATGTCCCCAGTAACCCCTCTCATTGCTGTGAATGGCCTCATTGCACCTGTTCACAATTAAAGGCACACTAACACCAACAATGAAATAGGTTCATATAACTTTAAATATAACATATTTGCACAGTAATTATTAAAGTCACTAAATGATATTCCTAAACGTACTTTTAGTGGACGTGCAAATTGTCCTGTTCAGTCAGCATCTCTGTACTGCTGTTTGTATTCATCTATATCTCCCCAGATCATGTGTACAGGGCACGGTGTGTGTGTATATATCCCCAGATCATGTGTACAGGGCACTGTGTGTGTGTGTATATATCCCCAGATCATGTGTACAGGGCACTGTGTGTGTGTATATATCCCCAGATCATGTGTACAGGGCACTGTGTGTGTGTATATATCCCCAGATCATGTGTACAGGGCACTGTGTGTGTGTGTGTATATCCCCAGATCATGTGTATATATCCCCAGATCATGTGGCCAGGGGGAGTGTGTGTATATGTATGTATGTATATATGTGTGTATGTATGTGTATGTATGTATATGTATATATATATATATATATCCCCAGATCATGTTTAGGTGTTAGTCCTCTTACTTTTTATCTATTCACTGTAATCCATGCATTGCTCTGTGTATCAGTAATTATATCTGTAGTTGAACCCTTTCGGCACTAGAGTGTTGGTCTGCGCATTGCTTTGCAGTGTGTTGGCCACTTCTGTTGCTGAACATGTTAAATTGCATGTGAATTGTCAGTGTTTCTTGCAGATTTCTTGGTGTCTCTACATTGTGTTTGTCTGTCTCTGTGGTCACTCAGTGTCCGTTAGGTCTCTGCACTGTGTTTGTCTGTCTCTGTGATCACTCAGTGTCCGTTAGGTCTCTACATTGTGTTTGTCTGTCTCTGTGGTCACTCAGTGTCCGTTAGGTCTCTGCACTGTGTTTGTCTGTCTCTGTGGTCACTCAGTGTCCGTTAGGTGTCTGCATTGTGTTTGTCTGTCTCTGTGGTCACTCAGTGTCCGTTAGGTCTCTGCATTGTGTTTTAGTCCTGCCTGTCTCTGTGGTCAGTGCCCGTTATGTCTCCAGCTGCTGTCCTGTCCACTACATAGAAATCTGGCCTTTTCACCCCGTTTAGGAATAATTTACTGTGTAGAAAGCCAGGGGACGCTGAGCTGGTCTGATTCTAGAGACAATCTAATATTGGGTGTGAAACCAGGAATTATATTGGCATATTGACAGTGCAAGATTAACATAGAGCTGGCCCAGTCCTGCTGCATTCCCCTAATGAGATCAGATCCTCAGTCTTTACATCTATTTCCCTCACTCCAGCAGTTGCTGCAGAATCCTGTGCTTGGAACGGGTCCCAGTGATGTAACTGCAGGGAACCTGCTCTGACTCTGCGTCCTGCACTGTGAGAGGGCAGTACCAGGCAGCAGAGGAGCTCTCCGCTTCCAGCTGTCCCACCACTGAGCTTATAAGTGATAGAAGTCCTTTACTAACCACATCACAGCTCCTATTCAGTCCCAGGTAGGTTTATAGGCTTCTCTTACAGTCAGATCTACCATCTCATCCAAGTCAAACACCATTTCCGTTCCACATCACAAAGTTTTTATCATCTCTCCATAAATTCACCAGATTTAGTCCATAAATGAATGCATCTTTTCAGCAGCAGTGCTTTCCACTGAAACACTGTGATTTTTATTCAGAAAAATGGGTTGTTATATCAGATTTTATCGTAGAAATGAATGTCAGCATTTTCTTCAGTAATTCTGAAAACTGTAATTCTGTGGTATTAGGAATTCATTTGTCTAAAACTGGATTTTTGTATTCTTTACACAAATGCGTATGTACACACACACACACACACACATATATATATTACACGTGTGCGCACACACACACACACATACATATATATATTACACGTGTGCGCACACACACATATATATATATTACACGTGTGCGCACACACACATACATATATATTACACGTGTGCGCACACACACACACACATACATATATATATTACACATATGCATACACACACACACAGATGTTATGGTCCCAGCACGTACAGACACACATGTACATGTTACAGTCCCCACTCACACATACCTACACACAAACAAATATTTTACACACATTATACACATAGTTAACCCTTTTACACAATATAGATATTACACTTATTTTATATACACACACACATATATTTTACACATATATATTTGTGTTGTACACATATGCTTACTCACATAAATAACACACATACACACATGCACATATATACACACATAAACCTACACACAAGCACAAACATATTTTACATACACAACTTCGAACACTCACACATACTCATACATGTGAATATATACATACACATATATATACACAATATAATAATAGATATAAATTTATTTATTTATTTTTTTCAAATATATTTTACACACACACACACACGCAAAAAACATACATATATGTTGTACACAAATATACATATACACACACTAGCAATATTGGCACAGCTTTGCCTGTGTGTTTAATAAAATAAATAACCCCCCACCCAAACCAACCCCCCCCCCCAAAAAAAAAAACAAAAACGAAAGATAAACACAAAGGTCCCGTGCATTTGAATTCATGAATAAATAAACATAGAATGTGATTCGTGTCTGGTAGTAATAGGGTTAATTTAAGTGGATTTACATGTAGGACTATTTCCCCTAACATCCAGGTAAATCCAGAAAGGAGGCAATGTTCTTAATGACTGGATTGTTGAATTTTAGCCCTTTCAACTCCAAAACCGTGTGCATTGTGTTTATTGTATATGTTGCGTGTATTGTTTGTGTGTGTTGCCTGTGTATTTATGTTGTGCATTGTGAGTATTTTATGTGTATTGTTTGTTGTGTGTGTCTTTCGTATGTGTGGTGTGTGTGTGTTGTCCGTGTGTGCATTGCATGTTTGTGTGTGTTTGCACGCATGTATTGTGTGTGTTGTGCATTTTTTTTTTTTTTTTTTGTGTGTGTGTTGTTGGCATATGTGTTTTTTGTTATTTGTGTTGTGCATATGTATTGTGTGTATGTGCTGTGGAGTGCACGTGTTGCGCACGCGTGTGTGTCTGTCTGTGTGTGTGTGTATATTGAAGGCCCCTGCAATTCCTTGTAGAGAGAGTCACGTGAGTGGCAGGGGGTGTGAAGGCCAAGTGTGTCTTTTGGAAGAGGAGATGGAGGGGGAGGGTCAACTCCTTGTCCTGTCAAACCCCCACCACCACCACCATATGTCCTGGACAGGCATTATACAGAAGATTTGTATTTCTCTGTCGTCCAATAAAGGTTACTGGTAACTTTGGGTAGGCGATCCACCCCTTTAAGTAGGCAGGAACAATTCTAGAAGTGACTGCATGGGGTGGAGCCTATCTTCCCTCCTTGGCTGCAGCTAGCCAACCAGCTCCAGAAAGATGTGTTCCTTGGTGAAGATAACACAGGCAAGACAACAGTTCTGCTATAGTTTTAGAATCTCTTTTATTTTTCTGTTAGATATGGAATACCACCATTAGGCGGATTACCATCACTGACAATGCCCTTAGATGTGGCTAGCTCAGTATCCAGGGGTTTTTTGTGGACCTTAAGCCCTGAGGGGGAAAATCTTGATTCCAAGTTCTTTCCTCGGAAGTTACCCACTGAGGTTACTTCTTACTACTTGGTAATCTGAAGACAGAAGATCTGCAGGAAAGGTGAGCAACCCTTTGAGTGCTGCAGGTCCACTTGTCCCACAGTGCCCCTCCGCACAGGGGTTGTGTTTGGGAGTTCTTATTGCACACTCCTGCACTCACTGGGTCTATCTGTTATATCTTTCAGTGTTTGGAGCAACTTTATGTGGTAAATTAACCCTTTAACTGCTGGTTGGCATCTTTTCGGGTGGTTATTGGCACTTTCCCTACTGGGTTCAGTGTTTTCTGGGTCTGATTACATGTTCTAGTGATTCATGTATTTTTATTTCTCAGTTCTAACTTTGACAAAATTGAGTGGCGCACTTTACTGCATAGACGCCATTGCTCCATTCTCTTCTATGGGACTTTACAATATGGGGCATATCTCTGCAACTTGTACTAACATCTCTAGTGTAGCCCAGCCTTGTGTGTGATCTTCTATTCTGGGTGTAATCCCCCCCGGTGCACTTGTACTTAGAGATGCACTGATACCAATTTTTTAAGACCAAGTACCGATACTTTTTTCAAGTACTCACCGATACCAATTACCGATACTTTTTTTGCGGTCATTTGTTAGTTTTCCAATACCTAAAGCATATATATATAATATAATTATTATACACTTTAGGTACTTGGAAGTAACGGTGGGTACTTGAAATATATATACACACATACATACACACAAACCACCTCTTGATTCCCACCTTTTACTCATTCTCCCCCTATTAAGCCCCCTACTTTTGCCTTGGCTTTTTCTCTCCTTTTGATCCCCCTTTCTCCCCTCCTTCTCCTTGACTCTTGATCCCACCCTTTTGCCTCTCCGACCTATCCTTCCCTCCTTTTGCCTCTCCCGATCCTTCCTCCTTTTGCCTCTCCTGATCCTTCCTCCTTTTGCTCTCCCTCTCCGATCCTTCCTCCTTTTGCCTCTCCCTCTCCCGATCCTTCCTCCTTTTGCCTCTCCCTCTCCCGATCCTTCCTCCTTTTGCCTCTCCCTCTCCTGATCCTTCCTCCTTTTGCCTCTCCCGATCCTTCCTCCTTTTGCCTCTCCCTCTCCTGATCCTTCCTTCTTTTGCCTCTCCCTAGCACAAATGCTGGTATCGGTATCTGTGCAACCCTACTTGTACTAACATCTGTAGTGTAGTCCAGCCTTGTGTGTGTGATTTCATCTGCTATTTTGGGTGTAATTCCTCCCCCCCCCCCCGGGTGCACTTGTACTAACATCTGTAGTGTAGTCCAGCCTTGTGTGTGTGATTTCATCTGCTATTTTTGGTGTAATTCCTCCCCCCCCCCGGGTGCACTTGTACTAACATCTGTAGTGTAGTCCAGCCTTGTGTGTGTGATTTCATCTGCTATTTTGGGTGTAATTCCTCCCCCCCCCCCGGGTGCACTTGTACTAACATCTGTAGTGTAGTCCAGCCTTATGTGTGTGATTTGTTCTTCTTCTATTCTGGGTGTAATTCCCCCCCCCCCGGGTGCACTTGTACTAACATCTGTAGTGTAGTCCAGCCTTATCTGTGTGATTTGTTCTTCTGTTCTGGGTGTAATTCCCCCCCCGGGTGCACTTGTACTAACATCTGTAGTGTAGTCCAGCCTTATGTGTGTGATTTGTTCTTCTTCTATCTGTTGTGGTGTAATTCCCCTCCCCGGGTGCACTTGTACTAACATCTGTAGTGTAGTCCAACCTTATCTGTGTGATTTGTTCTTCTGTTCTGGGTGTAATTCCCCCCCCCGGGTGCACTTGTACTAACATCTGTAGTGTAGTCCAGCCTTATGTGTGTGATTTGTTCTTCTTCTATTCTGGGTGTAATTCCTCCCCCCCCGGGTGCACTTGTACTAACATCTGTAGTGTAGTCCAACCTTATCTGTGTGATTTGTTCTTCTTCTATTCTGGGTGTAATTCCTCCCCCGGGTGCACTTGTACTAACATCTGTAGTGTAGTCCAGCCTTATCTGTGTGATTTGTTCTTCTTCTATTCTGGGTGTAATTCCTCCCCCCCCCGGGTGCACTTGTACTAACATCTGTAGTGTAGTCCAACCTTATCTGTGTGATTTGTTCTTCTGTTCTGGGTGTAATTCCCCCCCCGGGTGCACTTGTACTAACATCTGTAGTGTAGTCCAGCCTTATCTGTGTGATTTGTTCTTCTATTCTGGGTGTAATTCCTCCCCCCCCCCGGGTGCACTTGTACTAACATCTGTAGTGTAGTCCAGCCTTATCTGTGTGATTTGTTCTTCTGTTCTGGGTGTAGTTCCCCCCCCCCCCCGGGTGCACTTGTACTAACATCTGTAGTGTAGTCCAGCCTTATCTGTGTGATTTGTTCTTCTTCTATTCTGGGTGTAATTCCTCCCCCCGGGTGCACTTGTACTAACATCTGTAGTGTAGTCTAACCTTATGTGTGTGATTTGTTCTTCTTCTGTTCTGGGTGTAATTCCTCCCCCCCGGGTGTACTTGTACTAACATCTGTAGTGTAGTCCAGCCTTATCTGTGTGATTTGTTCTTCTATTCTGGGTGTAATTCCTCCCCCCCGGGTGTACTTGTACTAACATCTGTAGTGTAGTCCAACCTTATCTGTGTGATTTGTTCTTCTGTTCTGGGTGTAATTCCCCCCCCGGGTGCACTTGTACTAACATCTGTAGTGTAGTCCAGCCTTATGTGTGTGATTTGTTCTTCTGTTCTGGGTGTAATTACTCCAAATGTGCACTTGTACTGACATCTGTAGTGTAGTCCAGCCTTATGTGTGTCATGTTTCTGTGTGTTTCAGGGTTCCAATAGCTACGGGCAGCTTGGACACTCCAACACGAATGATGCCATCTTACCCCAGCACGTTGTGGGCTTTCCTGATGAGTGGCAAGTTATAAAGGGTATCAGCGCAGGTGGAGGGCACTCTGCCATTATAACAGGTACAGCCATTATAACAGGCACACTCACTGACCTCTGCCCGCTCTGGTGCCTGGCACACTCGCTGCCCGCTCTGGTGCCTGGCACACTCGCTGCCCGCTCTGGTGCCTGGCACACTCGCTGCCCGCTCTGGTGCCTGGCACACTCGCTGCCTGCTCTGGTGCCTGGCACACTCGCTGCCCGCTCTGCCTGCTCTGGTGCCTGGCACATTTGCTGCCCGCTCTGGTGCCTGGCACATTTGCTGCCCGCTCTGGTGCCTGGCACACTCGCTGCCCGCTCTGCTGCCTGGCACACTCACTGCCCGCTCTGCTGCCTGGCACACTCGCTGCCCGCTCTGCACACTCTGGTGCCTGGCACACTCGCTGCCCGCTCTGGTGCCTGGCACACTTGCTGCCTGCTCTGGTGCCTGGCACACTTGCTGCCTGCTCTGGTGCCTGGCACACTTGCTGCCCGCTCTGGTGCCTGGCACACTCGCTGCCCGCTCTGCATACTCTGGTGCCTGGCACACTCGCTGCCCGCTCTGGTGCCTGGCACACTCTCTGCCCGCTCTGCACACTCTGGTACCTGGAGGATTCTGAAAACATGGCAGTGCTAGTTGCTGTACTCCTATGTGTGTTTATATATAAATTCCAGTCCAGGTTTTGGTAAGCACACCCAAAGAAAAAAACACATTTAAACTTGCTGGAGTGCAACCAGTTTTGACCAAAATAGCTAAAAGCAAATACACAAAATATTGGTGCACGTCCAAATTTTCATCACCATTAACCCTTTACTCTGCGGCATTGTGCCTGCATATCACTACTATATAAAGGATGAGGATTTAGTCACATCATGCGGCCATAGAATGCTAAGCTTGCCACCAACGTCAGGGTACCTCATTTTTGGCAAGTACCTTACCTTAATATGCTTTGTCTTATGAGCTGAAACTCTACTACTTTAGGCATTTACTAACCTTAATTAACTTTATCCTGAGATCTGAGTCTTTGTCCGCTTGACTCATTAATGGAGAGAGACGCTGACAGACATTATATAGTGACAATGAATATTGCACCTGGGGATATGGATAGATATATATTATACTAGTTGAACAGCCCATGTACACGGGCCACAGTGCCAGGCAGCAACGGCCGCGGTGCAGTCATGCACAGTAGAGATTGCCTGCTCCGAGGCTGATAATGGAGCGGGGTGCTCCATATTCAGACCGTAGTCCTCTGTGTACCGAAGGTCTGAATTTGGAGAGCCCAGCTCCATTATCAGCCACGGAGTGGGCAGTCTGTACTGCGCATTACTGCAGCGCACACAGCCATCTGTACTGCGCATGACAGCTTCTGACAAACATACATAGGATTTATATAAAAAGAGATTATATATTTTTTTTTTTTTCTTCATACACAGTTTATACTCTCTGTCACTTAAACCTATTGTTAATGGAAGTACATATTATGTTATCTGTAAGATTCAGTCGCTAAATCGTCTTTTATTATTATTGCATTTGTGAATATCTGTACACAAGCTGTGACACAATTCTTACTTGGAACAAGTCCATTTCTACTCCACTTTTCAAGAAAGTCAACCAATTGGCATTAGTACTTAGTAAGAATATCCCTACCATTTATGTATATCCTTATGTCTTTGTGACAGTCTTACAGATGGAGTACATGTATCATTTTTTCATTGAAGATTTACTTAAAACGTTCAGATTAAATAAATCAAAATGTCCATATGTGTCAATGTTCAGATTAAATAATTAAACACGTCCATATGTATCTGTGTTCAGATTAAATAATTCAACACATCCATATGTATCAGTGTTCAGATTACATAGTTCCAACACGCCTGTATGTATCAGCGTTCAGATTAAATAATTCAACACATCCATATGTATCAGTGTGTAATGGTTTGTTCGACTCACAGACACAGTGGTTTAGGATAAAAACACAGTTTTATTGAATTCACTATACAGTAAGAACCTTCACAGGTCCTGTAATATACAGACAGTATAATACAGACACACGACAGGTTAATTATACAATGCTCACACAGTTCCAGTATAAAATGAAGGGACAGACAGTATATACTGACACAGGTCAGGCAAGAGGAGTAAGTTTCCCAGGACTCTGGTACTGCAGAAGTTAAAGTTCATCAATGATTGCAAACAGTCCCATGTATGAAGGTACTGAGATAACACTTATACTGAGCTTCAGGTCGCCCAAGCGCTAGCAGAATAACGTAAACCGCCAGAGCTCAACAGATGTCGTAATGAGCACTGCCGGAGCAATAACGGAGGCAGATACTTGCAACCGGTATAGTGGTAACAGAGGATAAGCCAATGGCACACTACCGGAGTAATAACGGAGGCAGACACTTGCAACCGGTGTAGCAGTAACGGAGGACTAGGCCAAGGCTCACTGCCGGAGCAGTAACGGAGGCAGACACTTGCAACCTGCAGGAGCAGTAGCGGAGGACAAGCCAATGGCGACTACCGGAGCAATCACGGAGGCACACACTTGCCACCGGTATAGCAGTAACGGAGGACTAGGCCAAAGGCACACTGCCGGAGCAGTAACGGGGACAACACTGGCAACCTGCAGGCGCAGTAACGGAACAGGCTCAGGCAACCAGATTGTCTGTCTGCTGAATAAGAATGTTGCCGAGGCGAC
The DNA here is from genome assembly GCA_037306005.1 of Rhinophrynus dorsalis. Taxonomy (NCBI): domain Eukaryota; kingdom Metazoa; phylum Chordata; class Amphibia; order Anura; family Rhinophrynidae; genus Rhinophrynus; species Rhinophrynus dorsalis. The sequence goes on along the minus strand of JBBDGT010000046.1, from coordinate 416,333 downwards.
AATAGCTGAAGAAGCAGGAACGTCAATTAAGCCTGGTCGGTACACAGGAACAGGAACGTCAGCCAGGCCGGGTCAGAACACAGGAGCAGGAACATCAGCCAGTCCGGGTCGGTACACTGGAGCAGGAACGTCAGCCGGTCCGGGTCGGTACACTGGAGCAGGAACGTCAGCCGGTCTGGGTCAGTACACTGGAGCAGGAACATCAGCCGGTCCGGGTCAGTACACTGGAGCAGGAACGTCAGCCGGTCCGGGTCGGTACACTGGAGCAGGAACGTCAGCCGGTCCGGGTCGGTACACTGGAGCAGGAACGTCAGCCGGTCCGGGTCGGTACACTGGAGCAGGAACGTCAGCCAGGCCTGGTCGATACACAGGAGCAGACACTGAAGAGTAGTCAGGCAGGCCAAGTCGGTACACTGGGAAACACTGAGCAGTAAGCTAGCACTGGTACAGGAACACCACGAAAGGGCACAGAGTGAGTGCAGGAGCCCAGTATATAAAGGCCATACTGGGCGGGATCAACACAGGACAGCCAATGAGAACATTACACAGGAAAACAAAAACAAGGGATCACTGGCACCGTGATACAGTGTTCAGATTAAATAATTCAACACGTCCGTATGTATCAGTGTTCGGATTAAATAATTCAACACGTCCGTATGTATCAATGTTCGGAAAGACTAATAATAACTAATGATTAGTGAAAGATAAACTGAGACTGTTAGGTCTTTCCGTGTAACAGCCTGTTGTCACTAATTATCAGTCCTTACAGGAACAGTAATTCTTAATATTGAAAGTGCATTTCGCAGGGTTTATGGTGCAGAGTTAAACAATGGTACTCCCACTGCTAAGGAATGTTTTATTCAAAAGTTACTTCAGCTCAAACATGGATTTTCTTGGTGCACAACCGTCATGGACTGAAACTTTATTGTGACTGTTCCTATGCTCTGGTCAGTTAACCATGAACCTTCATTAGGCTGATGTAGCAACAGCACCACTCTAAAGTTTCAGGTCATGTAGGAACTGCACCCAAAAATGCAAGTTTGAGCTGCAGTAACCTTTGAATAAAACCTCTCTCGGCAGTGTTAGTTTCCTTATTCAACTCGGCAGCATAAACCCTGCAATATAGATTTTTTTTTTTTTTTACATTAAAGGGATACCACTATCCTATAATAACTTTATGTGGTATTGTACATTTTTAAAAAAAAAAATTATGTGCAGGAAATTCTGTTAGACCTTCATGGTCTGAGAGATATTCACATTGAAAGTTCCCTTCTCCTGACGTCAGCAGGAGATCCCAGTCCGGGGAACGACTGGTGGCTCTTCAGCAGAGCCGAAATAGCGTAGTTTATAAAAGAATGACTTCATTGGAACGGTCTACAGAGTGTTCCTGGTTTACAAGCGTGCTTTGTAGACCTTTCCAATGAAGTAGTTCTTATTAAAGCGGAACTTTCACTTTTTTTTTTTTTTTTTTTTTTTTTTTTTTTTTTTTTTTTTTTATAATATTGGCTCCCAATCTGTTCTTAATGTAGCGATATGTAACGCTTTACTGTTATTATGATGAAAATGTCCACGTTATTAAGGAAAGCCTCTTCTTCTGTAGACATCCAACAGACAACAGCGCAGACATCTTAGAAGTAAGAGACCACTGAGACTGCGCTGTGTGTGTGTCCTGCGCTGTGTGTGTGTCCTGCGCGCTGTGTGTGTGTCCTGTGTGTGTGTGTGTCCGTCCTGCGCTGTGTGTGTGTCCGTCCTGCGCTGTGTGTGTGTCCGTCCTGCTCTGTGTGTGTGTCCGTCCTGCTCTGTGTGTGTGTCCGTCCTGCTCTGTGTGTGTGTGTGTGCGTCCTGCGCTGTGTGTGTGCGTCCTGCGCTGTGTGTGTGCGTCCTGCGCTGTGTGTGTGTGTCCTGCGCTGTGTGTGTGTCCTGCGCTGTGTGTGTGTCCTGCGCTGTGTGTGTCCTGCACTGTGTGTGTCTTGCGCTCTGTGTGTGTCTTGCGCTCTGTGTGTGTCCTGCGCTGTGTGTGTGTCCTGCGCTGTGTGTGTGTCCTGCGCTGTGTGTGTGTCCTGCGCTGTGTGTGTGTCCTGCGCTGTGTGTGTGTCCTGCGCTGTGTGTGTGTGTCCTGCGCTGTGTGTGTGTGTCCTGTGCTGTTTGTGTGTCCTGCACGCTGTGTGTCCTGCGCTCTGCACAGATTGGTGGTGAGTGACTTCCGTTACCTTAAGGTGCAGGCACACAGAGATTCTCTTGTAAGCTCTATGCCCTGGATGCCTAAAGAAGACGTTTGTTTTCCTTAATAATACAGAATTTTACATCATAATAACTAAGACTTTACGTATCGCTACATTAGGAAAGGATTGGGGGACAATATTAACAAGGTGAAGGTTTAGCTTTAAATAACGCTATCTCGGCTCTGCTGAAGAGCCTCCTGGAGTCAGCCGACTCGAATCTCCTGTCAGCTTTACCGCTGGGAGAAGGGGCGGTTGGGGGGAACTTTAGATGCGAATATCTCCCAGACCATAAAGGTTTGAGACATGGGATTTTCTGCACATAATTTATTTCTTTTTAAATGTACAATAAAACATAAAGTTATTATAGGACATTACTATCACTTTAAAAGTTACTATCCCTTTAAAAAAATAACGACTGTCACTACCTTTTTTGGTAAATAATGATAGTTAGTAAAGAGCCACTAATACCGTTTGTAATAAACATTCTGATCCTGTCGCACAGATCTCAGTGTTCAGACTTTCAGCAGTATTGCCTTTAATAAACCAGTGCAATTTTTATTAACTAGGAGACGATTTTTAACACTAAAACATTTTTGCGACCCGTGTATGCACATGCCTGTGTCTTATTTTTCTTCTAATTTCCATCTGACAGATGCCGGAAAGTTATATGTCTGCGGCCAAAATAAGGACGGCCAGTTGGGTTTGAGCCACACTGATGACGTACCGCGTTTCACCCTGTGTATGCCCATTCAGAGCTCACGTGTGGCCAAAGTGGCCTGTGGCTGGGATTTCACTATTATCCTAACAGGTTCGTACTCTTGATGTTTCTCAGCCATTTACTGATCCCCTCGGACACTGCAAACATCTTCAGAGCATTGTGAAGTTATATAGGGCTACATATATGAAGACAAAGAGGTGCAATTCTGGAGCAAAACAACCTCACTATAGAGAACAAGTAGAAATGTCCAATTTTTTTAATTATTTAAACTGGACTTTTAACCTGATGTGTAATAGAGAGGTCTCCAGAAGAGGTTAAAAGCAACATTTAGTTCAATAGAAATGTTTATTTAGAAGAAAACAAACACAAGACGGTACCCAATAGTGCCTTATAACTGACCAGCTGATCTGTATAACTAATAGACCAGAATACTCACAATTGTGATGGTTCACGGGGGGGGGGGGGGCGTATACCACCTCTCAACAATGAGAGCCTCCAGAGAAATTACTCCTATATCTGCTCAGGTAAGCAGGGGGAATGCTGTTGGAATCAAGATGCTGCTTCAAATCTTCATGTTAAAAAATAGTTTTTAGTACAAATATATATTTGAAATAAAATTATATAAAAATTAGAATAATATCTAATATGCCAGAACTGATTTAACGCATTTCGCATTTACACTGCTTTATCAAAATCAAATGGCAAACTCTAAACTTGGAGTCCTCACGTACTTCCCCTCACAGAGCGGCTGCCATTTTCTTACTGTGCGACACCGGACTCTTCCATTCTGCAGAGGTTCATCTCTCCTTACATGACCAGCTTCTACTATCCCCTTATGAACGCGGCACGTTAGTTCTTCATGGAGGGTGATTCTCTGTGACGTATAATTTAATTGCTAGCTCTGCGGGAGCAGTTATTATTTGTTCTCAGGTTTATTATTCAGTCTTGTGCGATTCTCTCACTAGCTGTGTTGGAGCATTTGGGGTTTCGTTTAGCTCGGTTTATACAGAATATTGGGGAAAGTAATTTGTGTCTAATTGCACTTGTTAGTCGATCCTTTTCCTTGTCGGTCCCTTTGGGATATTGCACAACTTATTTTATATTTAATTATTGGGGAATTAAAGTCAAATTACATTTTTCAATTAATTTCTTTCAGTCCCTTTGGGTCATTGCACATTTTCCTTTAGTCTTTTTTATTACTTACATACAATGTTTCACAGCGTGAGGAGGAGGAGAAAACATCGGGACACAAACAGCCTTCTGCCACTTGCAAGTATGTGTATGTTCTAAATGTTTGTACTTAGAGGCTAGCAGGGCTACCACATGTATGTATCTTTATTTGTATACCGCCATACATGTACACAGCACTTTATAGTGTATGTATCTTTATTTGTATAGCGCCATACATGTACACAGCGCTTTACATTATATATAGGTATGTATCTTTATATAGCGCCATACATGTACACAGAGCTTTACATTATATATAGGTATGTATCTTTATTTATATAGCGCCATACATGTACACAGCGCTTTACATTATATATAGGTATGTATCTTTATATAGCGCCATACATGTACACAGCGCTTTACATTATATATAGGTATGTATCTTTATTTATATAGCGCCATACATGTACACAGCGCTTTACATTATATATAGGTATGTATCTTTATATAGCGCCATACATGTACACAGCGCTTTACATTATATATAGGTATGTATCTTTATATAGCGCCATACATGTACACAGCGCTTTACATTATATATAGGTATGTATCTTTATTTATATAGCGCCATACATGTACACAGCGCTTTACATTATATATAGGTATGTATCTTTATATAGCGCCATACGTGTACACAGCGCTTTACAGAAATTGTAATAATACAATACACAACTGGGTTAAGAGCATCAGGATAAAGTGCGATCATTACATTATTAGTGGGGGGAAAGTGCAGCAAAGGAAATCATACATTGGGAAAGGGACCCTGCTCTAAGCAGCTTACAATCTAATTAGAAATAATGACAACATAGAGACAGTAGAAGGAGGGTAAGTACAAGGCGTAGTGAAGGATGTGAGGAATGATTCTGATGTGACTGTCATTGTGATGCTTGAAAGTGATGAGTGTGGATGATTGGCCAGTGGTGATAGTGATGAGAGCAGAAATGTAAGCGGGTTCTGAAGAAAGACTTAAAGGGATAGTAATACTTTGTTTTATCTTTATTTTATTTTGTAGGCATTAAAAAAACATGAAGAATGATATAAGTCTTATCTCTCAAACCTTTATGGTTTATGAGATATTCACAAGCAAAGTTTCCCCTCCCGCCCCTTTTACCTAGTGTAAGCCATCTCTTCTCAGATGTGGAATCCAGTCCATAGACCAGACAGATAACAGCAGTGGACAATCTTCTTCCTATGAGAACAATGAAATCCCTGCCCCCCTTGACAGGTTTTTCAGGTTTTTCCCTTATCTTAATTGAAGATTGTCCCTCTCTGCAGTCTACCTGGGCACCTCCCTTCTAATCTGGCTGAGCAGTGTTACATCAGTAAAAGGGGTGGGAGGGGGATATTTTGTCATTGAATTACTCTTGAACTACAACTCTGACAGAATTGAAATAACACTCTCCAAAGTCCAAATACTATGATGATTAATTAGAGCTGCTTTTATTATGCAACATTACTATCCCTTTAAAGGAGAGGAGGAGAATGTTGTAAGAAATGCAATACTTTTTAGGTAGCCAATAGAGGGTTTTCAGGAGGAGATGAGACCTGAAGGTATCTGGGAGCAAATGTGGTGATTCTTGCAGCTGAATTGAGAACAGATTGAAGAGGAGAGGAAGGAATGGTGTAGTAGTCAGGTCTAGAGAGAGTGAGGCCTGAGTAAGAGTTTTTGTAGTTGGCATACAGAGGAAGGGACTTATTTTTGGCAACATTTTTCCGGAAGAAGGGACATGTTCTGGTGACAGCTTGGATATGGGGAAGAACGTCAACGTAGAATTGAGTATAACCCTGAGACAGCTTGTTTTGGTTACTGGTGGGTGGCAGAATTTTCATCTGTGATGGAGAAGGGTGTTGGTGCATGGATTTTAGCAGGGAAAATAACCAGTTCTGTCTTAGCCATATTACGTTTAAGATGGAGGTGGGCCATCCATGATGAAATTGCTATGAGACACTGAGTGACTAGAGACTGCACAGCTGTAGTGAGATCAGGGAAAGAGTTAGATTATAGTGCCATCTGCATACAGATGATAACTTAATGCCATGATATGAGGTCACAAAGTGAGAGGGTGTAGAGAGAAGAGAAGTGGTCCCAGGACTAATCCCTGAGGTACACCTACTGAGAGGTGAAATTGTCTTAAGATAACATTTTGGATCTTCAGGACAGAGTTCAAACCTTTCTCTCCCAACCAGAAATGTGCCAGGCACCGCATGAAGATTTCGGGAAAAATGGTATCCACAATAGGAGCAGTCCTCTTTGCTCAGTTTCACTAGAGACCACTACAATTGGACCCACTCCAAAACTGTTTCTAAAATTCAAACCATCTTCATCATGTGATGAAGATATATCAGACCACCAATCAGTCCCTACAGTGGTGGCTCACAAATTCAAATTTCTTCACTGGAAAACATTTCTCAATAACAGAGTGGGAAATAGTCAAAACAGATGCCAGTCTATTCGGATGGGCAGCAGCATACAAACATTACTCCATTGTGAGCCAATGGACCCCATCGGAATCATGCCTATCCATAAACATTCTGGAGTTGCATGGAATCTTAAACGCGCTGTTGGCATGGCCATCAATTCAGAATAATCTTCCCATTCATATTCAGTCAGACTATGCCACAGCAGTGACCTACGTAAATCATCAAGGAGTAGCGAAGAGCAATGCTGCTTGGATGGAAGTAGAAAAAAATCCTTCAAATGGCATTTTCCTGTCTGCCATCTACATTCCCAGAGTGGAGAATTGGGAGGCAGATTGTCAGCTGTCAGACCATATACTCAGGGGAATTGGAACTACATTGGGAAATATTCCTTCAAGTAACACATTGGGAGTTCCAGAAATAGACATGGTGATGTCCAGAAGAAACTGAAAACTGCCACTGTTCTATTCACGAGCAAGGGATCCAATAGCTGTGGATGCCCTAACGCTTCCATGGAATGACAGACTGGTGTAAGTCTTCCCTCCACTAGCTATGATTCCCAGAATACTCTGCAAAATAAAGGAAGAGAATGTGCACACCATTCTCATAGCTCCATTGTGGCCCAGCAGATCTTGGTTTCACCACCTCAGAGACATGTCATTGAAAGAGCCATGGTGTCTACCTCAGATTTCAGACCTCGTATCTCAAGAGCAATTGTCCACCACAACTTACTCGGTTTGACGGGGTGGAACTTTAGACCCAAATATTGAACATGGGATTCAGATCTCCAGTAATTCAAACCATGCTCAGGGTTTGCAAACCGGTATGTGCCAACATATACCATCACGTTTGCAGAATATATTTTTCTTTCTGTGATGGAAAGAAGGATATAGGTTTTTCCCATCTTCCATCTCTAATAGTTTCTACAGGCAGGTATAGAAAAGGGGCTAGGGGTTAACTCCCTGAAAGTTCAGGTTTCAGTGCTGTCAATTCTCTGAGGAAAAATTGCTTCTATTCCTGAAATCCAAACATTTCTTCAACAGAATAGTTCCCCCATATGGAGATCCCATTCCACCATGGAACTTAAATTTGGTGCTGGAGGCTCTTCAATCCTCTTCATATGAGCCATTGTCATCAGCACCTATCAAAGATTTCCCCTTCAAACCAGTCATCCTCATGGCTATTGTATCTGCAAGAATAGTTTCAGAACTCAGTACATTATCCTTTAATTTTCCTCATCTTATCTTTCATCAAGACAAAGTTGCTTAAGGACTGTTCCAGAGTTTCAGCCTAAAGTGTTTTCAGCTTTCCATATAAACCAAGAAGTATTTTTCCCGTCATTGTGTCCTAATCCATCTAACACTAAAGAGAAAGCACTCCATACATTAGATGTAAGTAAGATGGTATCCTTTAGGACATTAGATACCTTGTTTGTTATTCCACACAGCCCTAAGGAGGCCTGACCAGCATCCAAGACAACAAATACTGCGTGGCTCAAATGGGCAGTCGGACAAGCGCGGCTCACATGGGCAGTCGGACAAGCGTGGCTCACACGGGCAGTTGGACAAGCATACAGACTGAAATCTGATTCAGCACCTCTCAGAATCACAGCTCATTCTACTAGGTCCATCAGTACTTCATGGGCCTCGAAGAACCAATCTAGAGTCGGTACCGTGTTAGCCGTAGAAATACAGGAGGCAAATATAGTCATGTTGATACATGTATTGGCTAACTAAGCAGATTTAGGATGCACAGTAAAAAACAACAAGGGGGGCGCCAATAGTGCCTTATCAAACTTGTAGATCCAATATATCAATAAGTAAAATCAATGCACTCACATTCTCCCAGTGCTGTGTGTATACATATGTATAGCCACAGCAATATAGGCTGCAGAGATCACCGCCACTGCTCGGTGTTCATCGGGTCCAGCAATCCAATAGAAGGAGGAAAGAAACCGCTTCAGTACGGTCTCGCAACTGATACAGGTTTCTTAAAATAATAAAAACATGACAATACACATCTACTTCCCACACTTCAGTGCGTTTCACAATGGGTCATTGCTTTTATCAAGACATGCAGGTAAATGAAACACCTAAAACCTGGAGAGGTTAAATACTTAAATATGGTATCTGATAGATTAATTACAATTTTAATTGGGTGTGAGACTGCAGCTATACGTTCATATGGTGGTTCATAAGTAACATACATATAGTCGATCTCAAATAAGTGTAAACAAATAGATGGCGTTCTTATGTACATAAAACAATGCAGTCCCACCAACCCCTAAACATATCTGATTCATGCAACCTTGTATATAAACAACAATTAATTATGAACATTATTCATATGTAACCATCTCATGTATGGATATCTGTGACCCCGGTTGGGCTAAATCGGACTAAACTCTATCACTATCCAACCCACATATGCTTAAACATGTGTACACATTACTATAAAAATATCCCAATCGGTAAAAAATATATACATGATTAAAAAACATACTTTATAGTGTTGTATTCAAATGTCAGAGCTTCATCTCCGTATATGTACAAAAGCGAAATAGTAAGATAATCACAAATCTAATCAATACAGGATCATGATCCCGTCGGTCCATATCATTTGACATCCCAAAAGTAGTCTCCCTCAACTATTATTATCACAGTTAACCCCATACGCATTGGTAATATCATCCCTTTAAGTACATCATCCCTTTAAATGTATGTTCCAAGTATACATCTAAACAGATATATTTGCTGTCTTCCTATGACTACATCCATATCTAATTCTACTTAATATCTCTTATACATTCCTACTAGACGACTGATATTTTGATGTATTAGAAGAATGTTCAACAAACCTATCAGGATCCAAAATAATCCTCAAAACTGTGTTAAAAAATCTAAAACACAGAAATAAATCTAAAGCTAAAAAAAAAAATAATGAAAATAAATAATAGAAGATTAATAGTAATAATAGATGGCATGGGTTACATGTGTATGAAATGAAGGGTGCACTGGGGGTGTGATTCCTAGTGGAGGTATACTCTGCATTGTGTGGGTGTCCCGCTGTGACAGTAGAAGTGCAGTCACTGACAGTACGACACACAGAGGGAGCAGTTATGGTGACGGTACAATTCACTATATGCTGGTTTCCAGAAATGCAAGTGTCCCAGTGGGCACCACCTTTACCCTCTGACTGCCAGAGGGGCACTCGCAATGTGTTTTGTAGGCCTACGGCACTCAGAGGGCCAGCGAACAGCCCTGGGACACTTCTACCTCGCTCCTAGCTGTCTCCTTGGGCCCTCCTGGATCACAGCACTCCGTCTCTGCTGTCCTGGTCCCACAGTTCCACCAAATGGCTGTGGTGGCTCCGGGCAGGGGAAATAATTAACCATTTATTGGCTAACTAAGCAGATTTAGGATGCAAGCTTTCAAGGCCTCTTAAGTCTCGTCCTCAGGCATGTTATATAGATAAATATGAAAACTTCTCTTATATAAAAGTACACATTGCATTGTTTAGCATGGAAATCAGATAAAATCAACTCAGACCTGAGGACGAGACCTGAGAAGTCTTGAAGTGCAAGCTCTTGGGTTCATACTGCAATACTGGAAAAATTGTCTTCCAATTTGAAATTGCTGTTTTGTACTTTGCAGAATGTGGTGATATTTTATCTTGTGGAGCGAATGCTTTTGGACAGCTGGGAAGACCCCAGGCAGGAACATGTACCATTCCCCAGCGGGTGGAGGTAAGTCTGAACCCAGACTGCTATATGAGCTCGTTGGAAATTAACCCAGTATAATGTATACTTTTCTTGCATAGTTCTTAAAGCGGAATTACCACCTCCCTAAAGTTGCCCTGCAATACGTAGGCAGGTGGAGACTAGCTTACTAATCCATTATTTTACCTCCCAAAAGTGTCCACGAATAAAGATATCTTTAAGGTTCTGAGACGGCCAGGTTACTGCAGCCTGTATCAGTATAACACTTAGTACATCACTATCAGTATAACACTTGGTACATCACTATCAGTCTAACACTTGGTACATCAGTATCAGTCTAACACTTGGTACATCACTATCAGTCTAACACTTGGTGTATCTGTGTCGGTATAACTCAATGTATCGGTATCAGATTTCTGCAGTGAGTTGGAAGTCTGAGCCGTGCTGTACACCAACAAGATGGCACCATTTAGGTGTTTGGAGCTTGGGAGACTGGTCTGTGAGTCCTCAGTACTGCACTGTGCAGTCAGCCCCACAGGCCATGAGAGAGTATTGTTTTCAGCCGGGTCTCACATTACAGACACGGTTTTATTAGTACAAGATGGTGGACACCCCTCCAGCAATCAAGGGTTAATATAAATGATGTATTGCATGTCCAAGTACCCAATCCTTTTGGACATACGATACATAATAAACAAACTAATAGACAAGTATACAGACTCAGATCTGTTCCAATTCCTTTCAGGATCACAGCTTACTGGGTCCATCAGTACTTCATGGGCCTCGAAGAACCAATCTACTGTTGACCAGTTGTGCAACATCAGCACATAGTCCTCTCTTCACAAAGTTCTACAAAGTTAATATTTTTGCATATCCGGATGCTGGTTTTGGCCGCAAAGCTCTCGAGGCCATTCTTCATTCATTTTCTTCCATGCTACTATTTTTGGGACTGCTTTGTGGTGTCCCCATGGTGCCTGCATCCCCCAATTACTCTAGAGAAAAGGGAGTGTTTTTTATTTGCTGATAAATCATTAAATATTAGTCTTTTGAGGGATGCTGGGCATTTCACCCACAGAGGATGCCCTGCCGTTCTTGGTGGCTCTTCAGTGCTATTCCCTTCCTGACTCTGCTAAATGAAAACTGAAGGTAGATCAGGGGTCGGGGTTAGCAGCTAGGAAGTGGAAGGGGTTTTTATTAGAGGGCCTGCCTGTAGGCATTCTGTTATACACCTGCTCCCTGCATACCTCAATGGACAAAGTGGATTTTGCAATAAGTGAAAAATCCCCTTTTTGTTTGTGTCTTTCACCACCTGGTTTATTACACGCAGTTCATCGCAGACTCCTGTACAGGAAATGAGGATGGAAAATGGCTTCCTCTAGGCTGGTGATAAACGGCACATGTGGGAGCATATGTTATTGAATCCATTATTTTCTTCTCTGTAATAACTGGTATTTAGTGTTAATGTTCCTATAACATAGATTATCAGGTGTACCAGGGGCAGTGGGATAATAGTGGTTCCAGGCTTTACATCGAGATTTTATACAGAGTTGATCTGTTTTGTTCCTAGATTCCCGACAAGAAGAAGATTATGGATGTTGCTGCTGGTCTGAGGCACAGTCTCGCCCTCACAGGTAAACTGACACCAGATTACCTTATGGTCCGAATCCTGCTCTCACAGGTCAGCTCACACCAGATTCCCTCTTTGTCCCAAACCCGCCCTCACAGATCAACTCACACCAGATTACCTCTTGGTCCCAATCCAACCCTTCACAGGTCAGCTCACACCAGATTACCTCTTGGTCTGTATCCCGCTCTCACAGGTCAGCTCACACCAGATTACCTCTTGGTCCCAATCACTCACAGCTCAGCTCACACTAGATCTCCTCTTGGTCCTAATGATGAGATTTCAGAGTTGGTAGTCCCAGTGCTGGAGGAGGAGATTACAGAGTTGGTAGTCCCAGTGCTGGAGGAGGAAGTCCCAGTGCTGGTGGAGGAGATTACAGAGTTGGTAGTCCCAGTGCTGGTGGAGGAGATTATAGAGTTGGTAGTCCCAGTGCTGGTGGAGGAGATTACAGAGTTGGTAGTCCCAGTGCTGGAGGAGGAGATTACAGAGTTGGTAGTCCCAGTGTTGGAGGAGGAGAATACAGAGTTGGTAGTCTCAGTGCTGGAGGAGGAGGAGGAGAATACAGAGTTGGTAGTCCCAGTGCTGGAGGAGGAGAATACAGAGTTGGTAGTCCCAGTGCTGGAGGAGGAGAATACAGAGTTGGTAGTCCCAGTGCTGGAGGAGGAGAATACAGAGTTGGTAGTCCCAGTGCTGGAGGAGGAGAATACAGAGTTGGTAGTCCCAGTGCTGGAGGAGGAGAATACAGAGTTGGTAGTCCCAGTGTTGGAGGAGGAGAATACAGAGTTGGTAGTCCCAGTGCTGGAGGAGGAGGAGGAGAATACAGAGTTGGTAGTCCCAGTGCTGGAGGAGGAGGAGGAGAATACAGAGTTGGTAGTCCCAGTGTTGGAGGAGGAGAATACAGAGTTGGTAGTCCCAGTGCTGGAGGAGGAGAATACAGAGTTGGTAGTCCCAGTGCTGGAGGAGGAGAATACAGAGTTGGTAGTCCCAGTGTTGGAGGAGGAGAATACAGAGTTGGTAGTCCCAGTGCTGGAGGAGGAGAATACAGAGTTGGTAGTCCCAGTGTTGAGGAGGAGATTAGAGTTGGTAGTCCCAGTGTTGGAGGAGGAGAATACAGAGTTGGTAGTCCCAGTGCTGGAGGAGGAGGAGGAGATTACAGAGTTGGTAGTCTCAGTGCTGGAGGAGGAGGAGGAGAATACAGAGTTGGTAGTCCCAGTGTTGGAGGAGGAGAATACAGAGTCGGTAGTCCCAGTGTTGGAGGAGGAGAATACAGAGTTGGTAGTCTCAGTGCTGGAGGAGGAGGAGGAGAATACAGAGTTGGTAGTCTCAGTGCTGGAGGAGGAGGAGGAGAATACAGAGTTGGTAGTCCCAGTGCTGGAGGAGGAGAATACAGAGTTGGTAGTCCCAGTGCTGGAGGAGGAGAATACAGAGTTGGTAGTCCCAGTGCTGGAGGAGGAGAATACAGAATTGGTAGTCCCAGTGATGGAGGAGGAGAATACAGAGTTGGTAGTCTCAGTGCTGGAGGAGGAGAATACAGAGTTGGTAGTCCCAGTGTTGGAGGAGGAGAATACAGAGTTGGTAGTCCCAGTGTTGGAGGAGGAGAATACAGAGTTGGTAGTCCCAGTGTTGGAGGAGGAGAATACAGAGTTGGTAGTCTCAGTGCTGGAGGAGGAGGAGGAGGAGAATACAGAGTTGGTAGTCTCAGTGCTGTAGGAGGAGAATACAGAGTTGGTAGTCCCAGTGTTGGAGGAGGAGAATACAGAGTTGGTAGTCCAGTGTTGGAGGAGGAGAATACAGAGTTGGTAGTCCCAGTGTTGGAGGAGGAGAATACAGAGTTGGTAGTCTCAGTGCTGGAGGAGGAGGAGGAGAATACAGAGTTGGTAGTCTCAGTGCTGGAGGAGGAGAATACAGAGTTGGTAGTCCCAGTGTTGGAGGAGGAGAATACAGAGTTGGTAGTCTCAGTGCTGGAGGAGGAGGAGGAGAATACAGAGTTGGTAGTCTCAGTGCTGGAGGAGGAGAATACAGAGTTGGTAGTCCCAGTGATGGAGGAGGAGAATACAGAGTTGGTAGTCTCAGTGCTGGAGGAGGAGAATACAGAGTTGGTAGTCTCAGTGCTGGAGGAGGAGAATACAGAGTTGGTAGTCCCAGTGTTGGAGGAGGAGAATACAGAGTTGGTAGTCCCAGTGTTGGAGGAGGAGAATACAGAGTTGGTAGTCCCAGTGTTGGAGGAGGAGAATACAGAGTTGGTAGTCCCAGTGTTGGAGGAGGAGAATACAGAGTTGGTAGTCCCAGTGTTGGAGGAGGAGAATACAGAGTTGGTAGTCCCAGTGTTGGAGGAGGAGAATACAGAGTTGGTAGTCCCAGTGTTGGAGGAGGAGAATACAGAGTTGGTAGTCCCAGTGTTGGAGGAGGAGAATACAGAGTTGGTAGTCCCAGTGTTGGAGGAGGAGAATACAGAGTTGGTAGTCCCAGTGCTGGAGGAGGAGGAGGAGATTACAGAGTTGGTAGTCTCAGTGCTGGAGGAGGAGGAGGAGAATACAGAGTTGGTAGTCCCAGTGCTGGAGGAGGAGGAGGAGATTAGAGTTGGTAGTCCCAGTGCTGGAGGAGGAGGAGAATACAGAGTTGGTAGTCCCAGTGTTGGAGGAGGAGAATACAGAGTTGGTAGTCCCAGTGCTGGAGGAGGAGAATACAGAGTTGGTAGTCCCAGTGTTGGAGGAGGAGAATACAGAGTTGGTAGTCCCAGTGCTGGAGGAGGAGGAGGAGAATTCAGAGTTGGTAGTCCCAGTGCTGGAGGAGGAGAATACAGAGTTGGTAGTCCCAGTGTTGGAGGAGGAGAATACAGAGTTGGTAGTCCCAGTGCTGGAGGAGGAGGAGGAGATTACAGAGTTGGTAGTCTCAGTGCTGGAGGAGGAGGAGGAGAATACAGAGTTGGTAGTCCCAGTGCTGGAGGAGGAGGAGAATACAGAGTTGGTAGTCCCAGTGCTGGAGGAGGAGGAGGAGGAGATTACAGAGTTGGTAGTCCCAGTGCTGGAGGAGGAGGAGGAGATTAGAGTTGGTAGTCTCAGTGCTGGAGGAGGAGGAGGAGAATACAGAGTTGGTAGTCCCAGTGCTGGAGGAGGACATTACAGAGTTGGTAGTCCCAGTGCTGGAGGAGGAGGAGAATACAGAGTTGGTAGTCCCAGTGCTGGAGGAGGAGAATACAGAGTTGGTAGTCCCAGTGCTGGAGGAGGAGGAGGAGGAGATTACAGAGTTGGTAGTCCCAGTGCTGGAGGAGGAGGAGGACATTACAGAGTTGGTAGTCCCAGTGCTGGAGGAGGAGGAGGAGATTACAGAGTTGGTAGTCCCAGTGCTGGAGGAGGAGAATACAGAGTTGGTAGTCCCAGTGCTGGAGGAGGAGGAGGAGATTACAGAGTTGGTAGTCCCAGTGCTGGAGGAGGAGATTACAGAGTTGGTAGTCCAGTGCTGGAGGAGGAGAATACAGAGTTGGTAGTCCCAGTGCTGGAGGAGGAGGAGAATACAGAGTTGGTAGTCCCAGTGCTGGAGGAGGAGGAGAATACAGAGTTGGTAGTCCCAGTGCTGGAGGAGGAGGAGAATACAGAGTTGGTAGTCCCAGTGCTGGAGGAGGAGGAGAATACAGAGTTGGTAGTCCCAGTGCTGGAGGAGGAGGAGGAGATTACAGAGTTGGTAATCCCAGTGCTGGAGGAGGAGGAGATTACAGAGTTGGTAGTCCCAGTGCTGGAGGAGGAGGAGGAGATTACAGAGTTGGTAGTCCCAGTACTGGAGGAGGAGGAGAATACAGAGTTGGTAGTCCCAGTGCTGGAGGAGGAGGAGAATACAGAGTTGGTAGTCCCAGTGCTGGAGGAGGAGGAGGAGAATACAGAGTTGGTAGTCCCAGTGCTGGAGGAGGAGGAGGAGAATACAGAGTTGGTAGTCCCAGTGCTGGAGGAGGAGGAGAATACAGAGTTGGTAGTCCCAGTGCTGGAGGAGGAGGAGGAGATTACAGAGTTGGTAGTCCCAGTGCTGGAGGAGGAGGAGGAGAATACAGAGGGGTAGTCCCAGTGCTGGAGGAGGAGGAGGACATTACAGAGTTGGTAGTCCCAGTGCTGGAGGAGGAGAATACAGAGTTGGTAGTCCCAGTGCTGGAGGAGGAGAATACAGAGTTGGTAGTCCCAGTGCTGGAGGAGGAGAATACAGAGTTGGTAGTCCCAGTGCTGGAGGAGGAGAATACAGAGTTGGTAGTCCCAGTGCTGGAGGAGGAGAATACAGAGTTGGTAGTCCCAGTGCTGGAGGAGGAGGAGAATACAGAGTTGGTAGTCTCAGTGCTGGAGGAGGAGGAGGAGATTACAGAGTTGGTAGTCCCAGTGCTGGAGGAGGAGGAGGACATTACAGAGTTGGCAGTCCCAGTGCTGGAGGAGGAGGAGGAGATTACAGAGTTGGTAGTCCCAGTGCTGGAGGAGGAGGAGGAGAATACAGAGTTGGTAGTCCCAGTGTTGGAGGAGGAGAATACAGAGTTGGTAGTCTCAGTGCTGGAGGAGGAGGAGGAGAATACAGAGTTGGTAGTCCCAGTGCTGGAGGAGGAGGAGAATACAGAGTTGGTACTCCCAGTGCTGGAGGAGGAGGAGATTACAGAGTTGGTAGTCCCAGTGCTGGAGGAGGAGGAGGAGAATACAGAGTTGGTAGTCCCAGTGCTGGAGGAGGAGAATACAGAGTTGGTAGTCCCAGTGCTGGAGGAGGAGAATACAGAGTTGGTAGTCCCAGTGCTGGAGGAGGAGAATACAGAGTTGGTAGTCCCAGTGTTGGAGGAGGAGGAGGAGAATACAGAGTTGGTAGTCCCAGTGCTGGAGGAGGAGAATACAGAGTTGGTAGTCCCAGTGCTGGAGGAGGAGAATACAGAGTTGGTAGTCCCAGTCCTGGAGGAGGAGAATACAGAGTTGGTAGTCCCAGTGCTGGAGGAGGAGAATACAGAGTTGGTAGTACCAGTGCTGGAGGAGGAGAATACAGAGTTGGTAGTCCCAGTGCTGGAGGAGGAGAATACAGAGTTGGTAGTCCCAGTGCTGGAGGAGGAGAATACAGAGTTGGTAGTCCAGTGCTGGAGGAGGAGAATACAGAGTTGGTAGTCCCAGTGCTGGAGGAGGAGAATACAGAGTTGGTAGTCCCAGTGCTGGAGGAGGAGAATACAGAGTTGGTAGTCCCAGTGCTGGAGGAGGAGGAGGAGAATACAGAGTTGGTAGTCTCAGTGCTGGAGGAGGAGAATACAGAGTTGGTAGTCCCAGTGCTGGAGGAGGAGTATACAGAGTTGGTAGTCCCAGTGCTGGAGGAGGAGAATACAGAGTTGGTAGTCTCAGTGGTGGAGGAGAATACAGAGTTGGTAGTCCCAGTGTTGGAGGAGGAGAATACAGAGTTGGTAGTCCCAGTGTTGGAGGAGGAGAATACAGAGTTGGTAGTCCCAGTGCTGGAGGAGGAGATTACAGAGTTGGTAGTCCCAGTGCTGGAGGAGGAGATTACAGAGTTGGTAGTCCCAGTGCTGGAGGAGGAGAATACAGAGTTGGTAGTCCAGTGCTGGAGGAGGAGAGGAGGAGAATACAGAGTTGGTAGTCTCAGTGCTGGAGGAGGAGGAGGAGATTACAGAGTTGGTAGTCCCAGTGCTGGAGGAGGAGGAGAATACAGAGTTGGTAGTCCCAGTGCTGGAGGAGGAGGAGAATACAGAGTTGGTAGTCCCAGTGCTGGAGGAGGAGGAGAATACAGAGTTGGTAGTCCCAGTGCTGGAGGAGGAGGAGAATACAGAGTTGGTAGTCCCAGTGCTGGAGGAGGAGGAGAATACAGAGTTGGTAGTCCCAGTGCTGGAGGAGGAGGAGAATACAGAGTTGGTAGTCCCAGTGCTGGAGGAGGAGAATACAGAGTTGGTAGTCCCAGTGTTGGAGGAGGAGAATACAGAGTTGGTAGTCCCAGTGCTGGAGGAGGAGGAGGAGAATACAGAGTTGGTAGTCTCAGTGCTGGAGGAGGAGGAGGAGAATACAGAGTTGGTAGTCCCAGTGCTGGAGGAGGAGAATACAGAGTTGGTAGTCCCAGTGCTGGAGGAGGAGATTACAGAGTTGGTAGTCCCAGTGCTGGAGGAGGAGGTGATTAGAGTTAACTTGTTTCTGATATTTTGAGTCAAGATGTTATGCTGCCAGGGGGCACTGTTGGTACATCTGTCTATGTGAAGCTTGTGTCTGCCACACTCAGGTCTGCATAGGCTGTAATGGCAAGAGTGCCACCTGCCTGCAAAAAGAAATCCTGACCCGAAACTCTTAAAAAAAAAATATATATATATATGGCCCTAGTTTTACTCAGTGGAAAAAGTCCTTCATATAACTATTTTCATATTAAAGGGTGTACTGCCCCTTTAAGGATGAAATTTGGGCTGCTGTCCACTAACACAGCACCTTGCAGCTACCCTGCTGAGCCATCCTAGACTACAAATTCTATCATCAGCTGGCCGTTAGTCGGTTGAAGATGATGGGAGTTGACGGCCAACAACATCTGGAGAGATTCTGGTCCCTGTGATCTGTGCACACATCTGGAGAGCAGCTGGTCACTGTGGTGTGTGTGCAGACATCTGGAGAGCTGCTGGTCGCTGTGGTGTGTGTGCAGACATCTGGAGAGCTGCTGGTCGCTGTGGTGTGTGTGCAGACATCTGGAGAGCTGCTGGTCGCTGTGGTGTGTGTGCAGACATCTGGAGAGCTGCTGGTCGCTGTGGTGTGTGTGCAGACATCTGGAGAGCTGCTGGTCTCTGGTGGGTGTGTGCAGACATCTGGAGAGCTGCTGGTCGCTGTGGTGTGTGTGCAGACATCTGGAGAGCTGCTGGTCGCTGTGGTGTGTGTGCAGACATCTGGAGAGCTGCTGGTCGCTGTGGTGTGTGTGCAGACATCTGGAGAGCTGCTGGTCGCTGTGGTGTGTGTGCAGACATCTGGAGAGCTGCTGGTCGCTGTGGTGTGTGTGCAGACATCTGGAGAGCTGCTGGTCTCTGGTGGGTGTGTGCAGACATCTGGAGAGCTGCTGGTCGCTGTGGTGTGTGTGCAGACATCTGGAGAGCAGCTGGTCGCTGTGGTGTGTGTGCAGACATCTGGAGAGCAGCTGGTCACTGTGGTGTGTGTGCAGACATCTGGAGAGCTGCTGGTCGCTGTAGTGTGTGTGCAGACATCTGGAGATCAGCTGGTCGCTGTGGTGTGTGTGCAGACATCTGGAGAGCAGCTGGTCGCTGTGGTGTGTGTGCAGACATCTGCAGAGCAGCTGGTCGCTGTGGTGTGTGTGTAGACATCTGCAGAGCAGCTGGTCGCTGTGGTGTGTGTGCAGACATCTGGAGAGCAGCTGGTCGCTGTGGTGTGTGTGCAGACATCTGCAGAGCAGCTGGTCGCTGTGGTGTGTGTGTAGACATCTGGAGAGCAGCTGGTCACTGTGGTGTGTGTGTAGACATCTGGAGAGCAGCTGGTCGCTGTGGTGTGTGTGTAGACATCTGGAGAGCTGCTGGTCGCTGTGGTGGGTGTGTGCAGACATCTGGAGAGCTGCTGGTCTCTGTGGTGTGTGTGCAGACATCTGGAGAGCAGCTGGTCGCTGTGGTGTGTGTGCAAACATCTGGAGAGCTGCTGGTCTCTGTGGTGTGTGTGCAGACATCTGGAGAGCAGCTGGTCGCTGTGGTGTGTGTGCAGACATCTGGAGAGCAGCTGGTCTCTGTGGTGTGTGTGCAGACATCTGGAGAGCAGCTGGTCGCTGTGGTGTGTGTGCAGACATCTGGAGAGCTGCTGGTCTCTGTGGTGGGTGTGTGCAGACATCTGGAGAGCAGCTGGTCTCTGTGGTGTGTGTGCAGACATCTGGAGAGCAGCTGGTCTCTGTGGTGTGTGTGCAGACATCTGGAGAGCAGCTGGTCGCTGTGGTGTGTGTTGAGACATCTGGAGAGCAGCTGGTCTCTGTGGTGTGTGTGCAGACATCTGGAGAGCAGCTGGTCTCTGTGGTGTGTGTGCAGACATCTGGAGAGCAGCTGGTCGCTGTGGTGTGTGTGCACACATCTGGAGAGCAGCTGGTTGCTGTGATCTGTGCAGACATCTGGAGAGCAGCTGGTCGCTGTGGTGTGTGTGCAGACATCTGGAGAGCAGCTGGTCGCTGTGGTGTGTGTGCAGGCATCTGGAGAGCAGCTGGTCGCTGTGGTGTGTGTGCAGACATCTGGAGAGCAGCTGGTCGCTGTGGTGTGTGTGCCGACATCTGGAGAGCTGCTGGTCGCTGTGGTGTGTGTGCAGACATCTGGAGAGCAGCTGGTCGCTGTGGTGTGTGTGCAGACATCTGGAGAGCAGCTGGTCGCTGTGGTGTGTGTGCAGACATCTGGAGAGCAGCTGGTCGCTGTGGTGTGTGTGCAGACATCTGGAGAGCAGCTGGTCGCTGTGGTGTGTGTGCAGACATCTGGAGAGCAGCTGGTCGCTGTGGTGTGTGTGCAGACATCTGGAGAGCAGCTGGTCGCTGTGGTGTGTGTGCAGACATCTGGAGAGCAGCTGGTCGCTGTGGTGTGTGTGCAGACATCTGGAGAGCAGCTGGTCGCTGTGGTGTGTGTGCAGACATCTGGAGAGCAGCTGGTCGCTGTGGTGTCTGTGCAGACATCTGGAGAGCTGCTGGTCGCTGTGGTGTGTGTGCAGACATCTGGAGAGCAGCTGGTCGCTGTGGTGTGTGTGCGCAGACATCTGGAGAGCAGCTGGTCGCTGTGGTGTGTGTGCAGACATCTGGAGAGCAGCTGGTCGCTGTGGTGTGTGTGCAGACATCTGGAGAGCAGCTGGTCGCTGTGGTGTGTGTGCAGACATCTGGAGAGCTGCTGGTCTCTGTGGTGTGTGTGCAGACATCTGGAGAGCAGCTGGTCGCTGTGGTGTGTGTGCAGACATCTGGAGAGCAGCTGGTCGCTGTGGTGTGTGTGCGCAGACAATGGAGAGCAGCTGGTCGCTGTGGTGTGTGTGCAGACATCTGGAGAGCAGCTGGTCGCTGTGGTGTGTGTGCAGACATCTGGAGAGCAGCTGGTCGCTGTGGTGTGTGTGCAGACATCTGGAGAGCTGCTGGTCTCTGTGGTGTGTGTGCAGACATCTGGAGAGCTGCTGGTCTCTGTGGTGTGTGTGAGCAGACATCTGGAGAGCAGCTGGTCGCTGTGGTGTGTGTGCAGACATCTGGAGAGCTGCTGGTCGCTGTGGTCTGTATACACAATATGCCTGTGTTCAGCTTTTATTTTGTGTTTCTGTTACAGAGAGAGGAGAGATTTTCCAGTGGGGAACAGGACTGGCATCGCACGCAAAGAGATTTTCTCCTGGAAAACCCGTCCTGAGTTTCCTTACAGCCCTGGAGCCCTGCAAGGTGTCAGGTATCTGCGCATGAACTGGTTAACTGGGGAAGAGTGGGCCGAGATAATGTCACGAGACACAGCGGGACTGAGGCGGTATATACATATACACACATAGGGTGGTGACTGTCCAGTCCACGGGGCAATACACACAAGAAATAGGGGAGCAATTCCAGAACAAACCAGTTGCACCATAAGGTAGAAATAAAACGTCCCTACACCCCAGTTGGTTTGATTGAACCCTTTGAGTGGGTTGCAATGTGTTGGATACCGTCCTGGCACTCAGAGGGTTAACGGATGGTGTACACAGAACCCTTCAGCTTGATATAGACGGCCATAATCACACAAACATTCCCACTGATTTAACTGGGACCCTTAACCCCTTGGACGCTACAAGGATCCCCAGTGCACAGCGTTGGAATGCCTGGAGACCGCTCTAGCCCTTGACTGGTTAAAAGCATCTTTTAGATCTACCCTACAGGGCGGTCCTTCTCCTCCTCCGGGCCCTCTAGTCCTTCTCCTTCTCCTCCTCCGGGCCCTCTAGTCCTTCTCCTTCTCCTCCTCTGGGCCCTCTAGTCCTTCTCCTTCTCCTCCTCTGGGCCCTCTAGTCCTTCTCCTTCTCCTCCTCTGGGCCCTCTAGTCCTTCTCCTTCTCCTCCTCCGGGCCCTCTAGTCCTTCTCCTTCTCCTCCTCTGGGCCCTCTAGTCCTTCTCCTTCTCCTCCTCTGGGCCCTCTAGTCCTTCTCCTTCTCTGGGCCCTCTAGTCCTTCTCCTCCTCCGGGCCCTCTAGTCCTTCTCCTTCTCCTCCTCTGGGCCCTCTAGTCCTTCTCCTTCTCCTCCTCTGGGCCCTCTAGTCCTTCTCCTCCTCCGGGCCCTCTAGTCCTTCTCCTCCTCTGGGCCCTCTAGTCCTTCTCCTCCTCCGGGCCCTCTAGTCCTTCTCCTCCTCCGGGCCCTCTAGTCCTTCTCCTCCTCTGGGCCCTCTAGTCCTTCTCCTCCTCCGGGCCCTCTAGTCCTTCTCCTCCTCCGGGCCCTCTAGTCCTTCTCCTCCTGGCCCTGTCCTCTTCCTGGCCCTCTAGTCCTTCTCCTCCTCCGGGCCCTCTAGTCCTTCTCCTTCTCCTCCTCTGGGCCCTCTAGTCCTTCTCCTCCTCTGGGCCCTCTAGTCCTTCTCCTCCTGGCCCTGTCCTCTTCCTGGCCCTCTAGTCCTTCTCCTGGCCCTCTAGTCCTTCTCCTCCTGGCCCTCTAGTCCTTCTCCTCCCGGCACTGTCCTCTTCCTGGCCCTCTAGTCCTTCTCCTCTGGGCCCTCTAGTCCTTCTCCTCTGGGCCCTCTAGTCCTCCTCCTCCTGGCCCTCTAGTCCTTCTCCTCTTCCTGGCCCTCTAGTCCTTCTCCTCCTCTGGGCCCTCTAGTCCTTCTCCTCCTGGCCCTGTCCTCTTCCTGGCCCTCTAGTCCTTCTCCTCCTCCGGGCCCTCTAGTCCTTCTCCTCCTGGCCCTGTCCTCTTCCTGGCCCTCTAGTCCTTCTCCTCCTCTGGGCCCTCTAGTCCTTCTCCTCCTGGCCCTGTCCTCTTCCTAGCCCTCTAGTCCTTCTCCTCCTCCGGGCCCTCTAGTCCTTCTCCTCCTGGCCCTGTCCTCTTCCTGGCCCTCTAGTCCTTCTCCTCCCGGCCCTCTAGTCCTTCTCCTCCTGGCCCTGTCCTCTTCCTGGCCCTCTAGTCCTTCTCCTCTGGGCCCTCTAGTCATTCTCCTCCCGGCCCTGTCCTCTTCCTGGCCCTCTAGTCCTTCTCCTCCCGGTCCTCTAGTCCTTCTCCTCCCGGCCCTGTCCTCTTCCTGGCCCTCTAGTCCTTCTCTTCCCGGCCCTGTCCTCTTACGGGCCCTCTAGTCCTTCTCCTCTGGGCCCTCTAGTCCTTCTCCTCCCGGCCCTGTCCTCTTCCTGGCCCTCTAGTCCTTCTCCTCTGGGCCCTCTAGTCCTTCTCCTCCCGGCCCTGTCCTCTTCCTGGCCCTCTAGTCCTTCTCCTCTGGGCCCTCTAGTCCTTCTCCTCTGGGCCCTCTAGTCCTTCTCCTCTGGGCCCTCTAGTCCTTCTCCTCTGGGCCCTCTAGTCCTTCTCCTCTGGGCCCTCTAGTCCTTCTCCTCTAGGCCCTCTAGTCCTTCTCCTCCCGGCCCTCTAGTCCTTCTCCTCTTCCTGGCCCTCTAGTCCTTCTCCTCTAGGCCCTCTAGTCCTTCTCCTCTTCCTGGCCCTCTAGTCCTTCTCCTCCCGGCCCTCTAGTCCTTCTCCTCCCGGCCCTCTAGTCATTCTCCTCTGGGCCCTCTAGTCCTTCTCCTTCTGGCCCTGTCCTCTTCCGGGCCCTCTAGTCCTTCTCCTCTTCCTGGCCCTCTAGTCCTTCTCCTCCCGGCCCTCTAGTCCTTCTCCTCCCGGCCCTGTCCTCTTCCGGGCCCTCTAGTCCTTCTCCTCTGGGCCCTCTAGTCCTTCTCCTCCTGGCCCTGTCCTCTTCCTGGCCCTCTAGTCCTTCTCCTCCGGGCCCTCTAGTCCTTCTCCTCCTCCGGGCCCTCTAGTCCTTCTCCTTCCGGCCCTGTCCTCTTCCTGGCCCTCTAGTCCTTCTCCTCTTCCTGGCCCTCTAGTCCTTCTCCTCCCGGCCCTCTAGTCCTTCTCCTCCCGGCCCTCTAGTCATTCTCCTCTGGGCCCTCTACTCCTTCTCCTTCTGGCCCTGTTCTCTTCCGGGCCCTCTAGTCCTTCTCCTCTTCCTGGCCCTCTAGTCCTTCTCCTCCCGGCCCTCTAGTCCTTCTCCTCCCGGCCCTGTCCTCTTCCGGGCCCTCTAGTCCTTCTCCTCTGGGCCCTCTAGTCCTTCTCCTCCTGGCCCTGTCCTCTTCCTGGCCCTCTAGTCCTTCTCCTCTGGGCCCTCTAGTCCTTCTCCTCCTCCGGGCCCTCTAGTCCTTCTCCTTCCGGCCCTGTCCTCTTCCTGGCCCTCTAGTCCTTCTCCTCCTCTGGGCCCTCTAGTCCTTCTCCTCCTCTGGGCCCTCTAGTCCTTTTTCTCCTCCGGGCCCTCTAGTCCTTCTCCTCTGGGCCCTCTAGTCCTTCTTCTCCTGGCCCTGTCCTCCTCTGGGCCCTCTAGTCCTTCTCCTCCCGGCCCTGTCCTCTTCCGGGCCCTCTAGTCCTTCTCCTCCGGGCCCTCTAGTCCTTCTCCTCCTGGCCCTGTCCTCTTCCGGGCCCTCTAGTCCTTCTCCTCCGGGCCCTCTAGTCCTTCTCCTCCTCCTGGCCCTATAGTCCTTCTCCTCCTCCGGGCCCTCTAGTCCTTCTCCTCCTGGCCCTGTCCTCTTCCTGGCCCTCTAGTCCTTCTCCTCTGGGCCCTCTAGTCCTTCTCCTCCTCCGGGCCCTCTAGTCCTTCTCCTCCTGGCCCTCTCCTCTTCCTGGCCCTCTAGTCCTTCTCCTCTGGGCCCTCTAGTCCTTCTCCTCCTCTGGGCCCTCTAGTCCTTCTCCTCCTCCGGGCCCTCTAGTCCTTCTCCTCCTCCGGGCCCTCTAGTCCTTCTCCTCCCGGCACTGTCCTCTTCCTGGCCCTCTAGTCCTTCTCCTCTGGGCCCTCTAGTCCTTCTCCTCTGGGCCCTCTAGTCCTTCTCCTCTGGGTCCTCTAGTCCTCTTCCGGGCCCTCTAGTCCTTCTCTTCCGGGCCCTCTAGTCCTTTTCCCCCTGGCCCTGTCCTCTTCCTGGCCCTCTAGTCCTTCTCCTCCCGGCCCTCTAGTCCTTCTCCTCTCTGCCCTGTCCTCTTCCTGGCCCTTTAGTCATTCTCCTCCCGGCCCTCTAGTCCTTCTCCTCCCCTTGTATCTTTGCTCAAGACATAACATGTCCAGTCAGTCCTGGGTATCCAGTCCATGGAGGCAGACATGACAGTTACTGGTAGGATGTCAGGTCCATGGAGGCGGACATGACAGTTACTGGTAGGATGTCAGGTCCATGGAGGCGGACATGACAGTTACTGGTAGGATGTCAGGTCCATGGAGGCGGACATGACAGTTACTGGTAGGATGTCAGGGCCATGGAGGCAGACATGACAGTTACTGGCAGGATATCGGGTCCATGGAGGCAGACATGACAGTTACTGGCAGGATATCGGGTCCGTGGAGGCAGACATGACAGTTACTGGCAGGATATCGGGTCCATGGAGGCGGACATGTCAGTTACTGGCAGGATGTCATGTCCGTAGAGGCTTTCTATTTCTTAAACTATGTTATTACGTTTAATCAGCTATTTAAAGGAGCATAAACATTTTTATAAAACCTCCCCCAATAAACAAAAAAAAACCAAACCATTTACAGTTGTGGAATTCTTTGGCCAATGATTTGGTGATGGCGGATACAATGAATACGATTAAGAGAAGGTTAGATGTATTTATAACAAGAAGGAACATGCAGGGTTGTACTAGGTATTAGTAGGTAACATGAAGTTCTGGTAAACAGAGTAATACTCATTTTGGGGCAGGAAAGCTTATTAATTTTAATTTTTCTGCCTTATGAGGCAAAGGTTGGACTTGTGTCTTTTCTTTACCGTGTTATTACATATTGGATGGCTTTTGATGCTGTGTAAAACAAAGCGCTTGGACTGGTGAGAGTTTTTACAGGTTAAAGTTATTTTTACATTAACAGTGTCCTCTAGTGGTCAGATTTCAGTCAGTTATATACACAAATCGTTGGTGAGCTGTAGCTAGGCTATGAAATGGCTACTTACGTGTGTTATCATGAGGCAGCCAAAAATGGTTTTGTACAGAAAGTAAGAAACAGTAAAATGCACATCAGATCCTGACCTTTAACCATCTGCGTGCCAGAGGGGTTAGCATTGCATTGCTTTGCAGTGTGTTGTGAACCCCTCTGCCATTCAAAGGGATAACAATAAATGACCTATAATAATCAGCAATGTTTAGTTACATGTTTATGGACAAAATCATGATCATCTTTCCTTCCCCATCAAGGCAACTCCGATTAGGCAAGTCCCAAATCTGTAGTGAATGTGTATTTAATATAATGCAAAAGATCTGTGATTGCACCTTACTCCTACTGTGAGTAAAACCCTCGTGAGGACTGTAACGGAGATATTTACACCTTCTCTAATCACTGCTATTACCGGAGTACAGAAAAGGAGAGCCTAAACCTCCCAAAACACATACAGAACTTGTACACAGAAACCTGGGGACTCACAGCAGGGCTCAGATGGTATCTCAGATGGTATCACTGCGTTTTAATTGTATTATTCGTGTTCATTTCATATTTGGGGCAGATAGAGGTGGGTGACAAGGTAGACAAGTGTCACGTGGTTTTGGCTATTAACCTGTGACCAAACCTCACGGTGTATTGTCTGTAGTCCATCACAGGTTACTTATTTGGAAAGAGAAGAAAGCTCACAGCACTTACTCACCATAAAATATCCATATCATATTATAATTTAATTATAAGAATAAAGTATGAACTATAGATAGCATCAAGGAATGAGAGAGTTCTCCAGTCCCCCTAACATTAGGCCTAAACCCAAAAGTGAAAAACACATACAAAAAAGACAGTCCTGCGCTCCTCTATATACTGTGAACATATGTGCCCTGTATTTAGCATATGTAATAACTCTTAGTAAATCTAAGTGAAGATAAGTGAGAATTTCGTTCCACAAATTGTCCAATCCGTGTGTAAGTTTACCACCATGCCAAGGTATCTCACTTTGCGGTAAGTCCTACTCTAATTGTGTATATTTGTGTATGTAATTTAGGAGGATTTGGCCTCCTCTGCTCCTCTTGGTTGGTAGCTCCCTGTATATGCAGGTGCTGGATGTATTTGGGGAAGTTATACATTCCTCTCGTACATCCCTTACCAGGGGTCCGATAGTATCGCTGTTCACTTCAGAACTGAGCATGGTATGGACTTGCCTAATCTGAGGGGCATTGATGGTAACATTAACATGGTTTTTGGCATCAGACATGTAACTAAACCTCACTGTTTATTATCTGTAGTAAGTCCCAGGCTGTTTTTTGGAAAAGGCCAGGATTTGATGAGCGGACTTTTTTGTACAGATTTCAATTAGTTATTCTGTTTAATTCTATGGGATAGGTGAGTCACTGACAAACAGAATGTGATAGTAACTGCTGTCTCATCCCCTGTCAGATTGATTTTTCGGGACGTAACTATGCTTTTACTTCCTGATAGTTTGAACTATTATAACTTTTGAGTAAAACAGACAGCAGGAGTTGTACACTTGTTTTCCTCAGTAGGAAAAATTCTGTGAAAAAAAAGGTTTTCATAAAAACATTTACTTCTCCTTTATGTTGTTTTCTTCCCCTCATGTTCAGTGATGTGAGAGCCCTCTGCCTGTAGTGTTTAAAAACTGTCTGTAACGGTGTGCACTTGTCTGTGTTTGTGTGTGTGTGTGTGTGTGTGTGTCAGCTGGTTCTCTATCACAAGGTCTGGGCTATCTGCAATGTACACATCCAGGGTGTAGGGAAATACACGTCACACACAATGTAACTGCAATGTACACATCCAGGGTGTAGGGAAATACACATCACACACAATGTAACTGCAATGTACACATCCAGGGTGTAGGGAAATACACGTCACACAGTGTAACTGCAGTGTACACATCCAGGGTGTAGGGAAATACACGTCACACAGTGTAACTGCAGTGTACACATCCAGGGTGTAGGGAAATACACATCACACACAATGTAACTACAATGTACACATCCAGGGTGTAGGGAAATACACGTCACACAATGTAACTGCAATGTACACATCCAGGGTGTAGGGAAATACACGTCACACACAATGTAACTGCAATGTACACATCCAGGGTGTAGGGAAATACACATCACACACAATGTAACTGCAATGTACACATCCAGGGTGTAGGGAAATACACGTCACACAATGTAACTGCAATGTGCACATCCAGGGTGTAGGGAAATACACATCACACACAATGTAACTGCAGTGTACACATCCAGGGTGTAGGGAAATACACATCACACACAATGTAACTGCAATGTACACATCCAGGGTGTAGGGAAATACACGTCACACACAATGTAACTGCAGTGTACACATCCAGGGTGTAGGGAAATACACATCACACACAATGTAACTGCAGTGTACACATCCAGGGTGTAGGGAAATACACATCACACACAATGTAACTGCAATGTACACATCCAGGGTGTAGGGAAATACACATCACACACAATGTAACTGCAATGTACACATCCAGGGTGTAGGGAAATACACATCACACACAATGTAACTGCAGTGTACACATCCAGGGTGTAGGGAAATACACGTCACACAGTGTAACTGCAGTGTACACATCCAGGGTGTAGGGAAATACACATCACACACAATGTAACTGCAATGTACACATCCAGGGTGTAGGGAAATACACATCACACACAATGTAACTACAATGTACACATCCAGGGTGTAGGGAAATACATGTCACACACAATGTAACTGCAATGTACACATCCAGGGTGTAGGGAAATACACATCACACACAATGTAACTGCAATGTACACATCCAGGGTGTAGGGAAATACATGTCACACACAATGTAACTACAATGTACACATCCAGGGTGTAGGGAAATACACATCACACACAATGTAACTGCAATGTACACATCCAGGGTGTAGGGAAATACACGTCACACACAATGTAACTACAATGTACACATCCAGGGTGTAGGAAAATACACGTCACACACAATGTAACTACAATGTACACATCCAGGGTGTAGGGAAATACATGTCACACACAATGTAACTGCAGTGTACACATCCAGGGTGTAGGGAAATACACATCACACACAATGTAACTGTAGTGTACACATCCAGGGTGTAGGGAAATACACATCACACACAATGTACACATCCAGGGTGTAGGGAAATACATGTCACACACAATGTAACTGCAGTGTACACATCCAGGGTGTAGGGAAATACACATCACACACAATGTAACTGCAGTGTACACATCCAGGGTGTAGGGAAATACACGTCACACAATGTAACTGCAATGTACACATCCAGGGTGTAGGGAAATACACATCACACACAATGTAACTGCAATGTACACATCCAGGGTGTAGGGAAATACACGTCACACAATGTAACTGCAATGTACACATCCAGGGTGTAGGGAAATACACATCACACACAATGTAACTGCAATGTACACATCCAGGGTGTAGGGAAATACACATCACACACAATGTAACTGCAGTGTACACATCCAGGGTGTAGGGAAATACACATCACACAATGTAACTGCAATGTACACATCCAGGGTGTAGGGAAATACATGTCACACACAATGTAACTGCAATGTACACATCCAGGGTGTAGGGAAATACACATCACACACAATGTAACTGCAATGTACACATCCAGGGTGTAGGGAAATACACGTCACACACAATGTAACTGCAGTGTACACATCCAGGGTGTAGGGAAATACACATCACACACAATGTAACTGCAATGTACACATCCAGGGTGTAGGGAAATACATGTCACACACAATGTAACTGCAGTGTACACATCCAGGGTGTAGGGAAATACACGTCACACACAGTGTAACTGCAATGTACACATCCAGGGTGTAGGGAAATACACATCACACACAATGTAACTGCAGTGTACACATCCAGGGTGTAGGGAAATACATGTCACACACAATGTAACTGCAGTGTACACATCCAGGGTGTAGGGAAATACACATCACACAATGTAACTACAATGTACACATCCAGGGTGTAGGGAAATACACATCACACAATGTAACTACAATGTACACATCCAGGGTGTAGGGAAATACACATCACACAATGTAACTGCAGTGTACACATCCAGGGTGTAGGGAAATACATGTCACACAATGTAACTGCAATGTACACATCCAGGGTGTAGGGAAATACACATCACACAATGTAACTGCAATGTACACATCCAGGGTGTAGGGAAATACACATCACACAATGTAACTACAATGTACACATCCAGGGTGTAGGGAAATACACGTCACACACAATGTAACTGCAATGTACACATCCAGGGTGTAGGGAAATACACATCACACAATGTAACTGCAATGTACACATCCAGGGTGTAGGGAAATACACATCACACACAATGTAACTGCAGTGTACACATCCAGGGTGTAGGGAAATACACGTCACACACAATGTAACTGCAGTGTACACATCCAGGGTGTAGGGAAATACACGTCACACAATGTAACTGCAATGTACACATCCAGGGTGTAGGGAAATACACATCACACACAATGTAACTGCAATGTACACATCCAGGGTGTAGGGAAATACACATCACACACAATGTAACTGCAATGTACACATCCAGGGTGTAGGGAAATACACATCACACAATGTAACTGCAATGTACACATCCAGGGTGTAGGGAAATACACATCACACAATGTAACTGCAGTGTGCACATCCAGGGTGTAGGGAAATACACATCACACAATGTAACTGCAATGTACACATCCAGGGTGTAGGGAAATACACATCACACACAATGTAACTACAATGTACACATCCAGGGTGTAGAGAAATACACATCACACACAATGTAACTGCAATGTACACATCCAGGGTGTAGAGAAATACACGTCACACACAATGTAACTGCAATGTACACATCCAGGGTGTAGAGAAATACACGTCACACACAATGTAACTGCAATGTGCATATCCAGGGTGTAGGGAAATACACATCACACACAATGTAACTGCAATGTACACATCCAGGGTGTAGGGAAATACACATCACACACAATGTACACATCCAGGGTGTAGGGAAATACATGTCACACACAATGTAACTGCAATGTGCACATCCAGGGTGTAGGGAAATACACATCACACACAATGTAACTGCAATGTACACATCCAGGGTGTAGGGAAATACACATCACACACAATGTACACATCCAGGGTGTAGGGAAATACATGTCACACACAATGTAACTGCAATGTGCACATCCAGGGTGTAGGGAAATACACATCACACACAATGTAACTGCAATGTGCACATCCAGGGTGTAGGGAAATACACGTCACACACAATGTAACTGCAGTGTACACATCCAGGGTGTAGGGAAATACACATCACACACAATGTAACTGCAGTGTACACATCCAGGGTGTAGGGAAATACACATCACACACAATGTAACTGCAATGTACACATCCAGGGTGTAGGGAAATACATGTCACACACAATGTAACTGCAATGTACACATCCAGGGTGTAGGGAAATACACGTCACACAATGTAACTGCAGTGTACACATCCAGGGTGTAGGGAAATACACGTCACACAATGTACACATCCAGGGTGTAGGGAAATACACATCACACAATGTAACTGCAGTGTACACATTCAGGGTGTAGGGAAATACATGTCACACACAATGTAACTACAATGTACACATCCAGGGTGTAGGGAAATACACATCACACACAATGTAACTGCAATGTACACATCCAGGGTGTAGGGAAATACACATCACACAGTGTAACTGCAATGTACACATCCAGGGTGTAGGGAAATACACATCACACACAATGTAACTACAATGTACACATCCAGGGTGTAGGGAAATACACATCACACACAATGTAACTGCAATGTACACATCCAGGGTGTAGGGAAATACACGTCACACAATGTAACTGCAGTGTACACATCCAGGGTGTAGGGAAATACACGTCACACAATGTACACATCCAGGGTGTAGGGAAATACACATCACACAGTGTAACTGCAGTGTACACATCCAGGGTGTAGGGAAATACACATCACACACAATGTAACTGCAATGTACACATCCAGGGTGTAGGGAAATACACATCACACACAGTGTAACTGCAGTGTACACATCCAGGGTGTAGGGAAATACACGTCACACACAATGTAACTGCAGTGTACACATCCAGGGTGTAGGGAAATACACGTCACACACAATGTAACTGCAATGTACACATCCAGGGTGTAGGGAAATACACATCACACACAGTGTAACTGCAGTGTACACATCCAGGGTGTAGGGAAATACACGTCACACACAATGTAACTGCAATGTACACATCCAGGGTGTAGGGAAATACACATCACACACAATGTAACTGCAATGTACACATCCAGGGTGTAGGGAAATACACATCACACACAATGTAACTGCAATGTACACATCCAGGGTGTAGGGAAATACATGTCACACACAATGTAACTGCAATGTACACATCTAGGGTGTAGGGAAATACACATCACACACAATGTAACTGCAGTGTACACATCCAGGGTGTAGGGAAATACACATCACACACAATGTAACTGCAATGTACACATCCAGGGTGTAGGGAAATACACATCACACACAATGTAACTGCAGTGTACACATCCAGGGTGTAGGGAAATACACATCACACACAATGTAACTGCAGTGTACACATCCAGGGTGTAGGGAAATACACATCACACACAATGTAACTGCAATGTACACATCCAGGGTGTAGGGAAATACACATCACACACAGTGTAACTGCAATGTACACATCCAGGGTGTAGGGAAATACATGTCACACACAATGTAACTGCAATGTACACATCCAGGGTGTAGGGAAATACACATCACACAATGTAACTGCAATGTACACATCCAGGGTGTAGGGAAATACACATCACACACAATGTAACTGCAGTGTACACATCCAGGGTGTAGGGAAATACACATCACACACAATGTAACTGCAATGTACACATCCAGGGTGTAGGGAAATACACGTCACACAATGTAACTGCAGTGTACACATCCAGGGTGTAGGGAAATACACATCACACAATGTAACTGCAATGTACACATCCAGGGTGTAGGGAAATACACGTCACACACAATGTAACTGCAGTGTACACATCCAGGGTGTAGGGAAATACACGTCACACACAATGTAACTGCAGTGTACACATCCAGGGTGTAGGGAAATACACATCACACACAATGTAACTGCAATGTGCACATCCAGGGTGTAGGGAAATACACATCACACAATGTAACTGCAATGTACACATCCAGGGTGTAGGGAAATACACGTCACACAATGTAACTGCAATGTACACATCCAGGGTGTAGGGAAATACACATCACACACAATGTAACTGCAATGTGCACATCCAGGGTGTAGGGAAATACACATCACACAATGTAACTGCAATGTACACATCCAGGGTGTAGGGAAATACACGTCACACAATGTAACTGCAATGTACACATCCAGGGTGTAGGGAAATACATGTCACACACAATGTAACTGCAGTGTACACATCCAGGGTGTAGGGAAATACACATCACACACAATGTAACTGCAATGTACACATCCAGGGTGTAGGGAAATACACGTCACACACAATGTAACTGCAATGTACACATCCAGGGTGTAGAGAAATACACATCACACAATGTAACTACAATGTACACATCCAGGGTGTAGGGAAATACACATCACACACAATGTAACTGCAGTGTACACATCCAGGGTGTAGGGAAATACACGTCACACACAGTGTAACTACAATGTACACATCCAGGGTGTAGGGAAATACACGTCACACAATGTAACTACAATGTACACATCCAGGGTGTAGGGAAATACACATCACACACAATGTAACTGCAGTGTACACATCCAGGGTGTAGGGAAATACACATCACACACAATGTAACTGCAGTGTACACATCCAGGGTGTAGGGAAATACACATCACACACAATGTAACTGCAATGTACACATCCAGGGTGTAGGGAAATACACTTCACACAATGTAACTGCAATGTACACATCCAGGGTGTAGGGAAATACACGTCACACACAGTGTAACTACAATGTACACATCCAGGGTGTAGGGAAATACACGTCACACAATGTAACTGCAGTGTACACATCCAGGGTGTAGGGAAATACATGTCACACACAATGTAACTGCAATGTACACATCTAGGGTGTAGGGAAATACACATCACACACAATGTAACTGCAGTGTACACATCCAGGGTGTAGGGAAATACACATCACACACAATGTAACTGCAATGTACACATCCAGGGTGTAGGGAAATACATGTCACACACAATGTAACTGCAATGTACACATCCAGGGTGTAGGGAAATACACATCACACACAATGTAACTGCAATGTGCACATCCAGGGTGTAGGGAAATACACGTCACACACAATGTAACTGCAATGTACACATCCAGGGTGTAGGGAAATACACGTCACACAATGTAACTGCAGTGTACACATCCAGGGTGTAGGGAAATACACGTCACACACAGTGTAACTACAATGTACACATCCAGGGTGTAGGGAAATACACGTCACACAATGTAACTGCAGTGTACACATCCAGGGTGTAGGGAAATACACGTCACACACAGTGTAACTACAATGTACACATCCAGGGTGTAGGGAAATACACGTCACACAATGTACACATCCAGGGTGTAGGGAAATACACATCACACAATGTAACTGCAGTGTACACATTCAGGGTGTAGGGAAATACATGTCACACACAATGTAACTACAATGTACACATCCAGGGTGTAGGGAAATACACATCACACACAATGTAACTGCAATGTACACATCCAGGGTGTAGGGAAATACACATCACACAGTGTAACTGCAATGTACACATCCAGGGTGTAGGGAAATACACATCACACACAATGTAACTACAATGTACACATCCAGGGTGTAGGGAAATACACATCACACACAATGTAACTGCAATGTACACATCCAGGGTGTAGGGAAATACACGTCACACAATGTAACTGCAGTGTACACATCCAGGGTGTAGGGAAATACACGTCACACAATGTACACATCCAGGGTGTAGGGAAATACACATCACACAGTGTAACTGCAGTGTACACATCCAGGGTGTAGGGAAATACACGTCACACAATGTAACTGCAGTGTACACATCCAGGGTGTAGGGAAATACACGTCACACAATGTACACATCCAGGGTGTAGGGAAATACACGTCACACACAATGTAACTACAATGTACACATCCAGGGTGTAGGGAAATACACATCACACACAATGTAACTGCAATGTACACATCCAGGGTGTAGGGAAATACACGTCACACACAATGTAACTGCAGTGTACACATCCAGGGTGTAGGGAAATACACGTCACACACAATGTAACTGCAGTGTACACATCCAGGGTGTAGGGAAATACACATCACACAATGTAACTGCAATGTACACATCCAGGGTGTAGGGAAATACACATCACACACAATGTAACTGCAGTGTACACATCCAGGGTGTAGGGAAATACACGTCACACAATGTACACATCCAGGGTGTAAGGAAATACATGTCACACAATGTACACATCCAGGGTGTAAGGAAATACACATCACACAGTGTAACTGCAATGTACACATCCAGGGTGTAGGGAAATACACGTCACACAGTGTAACTGCAATGTACACATCCAGGGTGTAGGGAAATACACGTCACACACAATGTAACTGCAATGTGCACATCCAGGGTGTAGGGAAATACACGTCACACACAATGTAACTGCAGTGTACACATCCAGGGTGTAGGGAAATACACATCACACACAATGTAACTGCAATGTGCACATCCAGGGTGTAGGGAAATACACGTCACACACAATGTAACTGCAGTGTACACATCCAGGGTGTAGGGAAATACACATCACACAGTGTAACTGCAATGTACACATCCAGGGTGTAAGGAAATACACGTCACACAATGTAACTGCAATGTGCACATCCAGGGTGTAGGGAAATACACGTCACACACAATGTAACTACAATGTACACATCCAGGGTGTAGGGAAATACACATCACACACAATGTAACTACAATGTACACATCCAGGGTGTAGGGAAATACACGTCACACACAATGTAACTGCAGTGTACACATCCAGGGTGTAAGGAAATACACGTCACACACAATGTAACTGCAATGTACACATCCAGGGTGTAGGGAAATACACGTCACACACAATGTAACTGCAATGTACACATCCAGGGTGTAGGGAAATACACGTCACACACAATGTAACTGCAATGTACACATCCAGGGTGTAGGGAAATACACGTCACACACAATGTAACTACAATGTACACATCCAGGGTGTAGGGAAATACATGTCACACACAATGTAACTACAATGTACACATCCAGGGTGTAGGGAAATACACGTCACACAGTGTAACTGCAGTGTACACATCCAGGGTGTAGGGAAATACACATCACACACAATGTAACTGCAATGTACACATCCAGGGTGTAGGGAAATACACGTCACACACAATGTAACTGCAATGTACACATCCAGGGTGTAGGGAAATACACGTCACACACAATGTAACTGCAATGTACACATCCAGGGTGTAGGGAAATACACGTCACACACAATGTAACTGCAATGTACACATCCAGGGTGTAGGGAAATACACATCACACAGTGTTACTGCAATGTACACATCCAGGGTGTAGGGAAATACACGTCACACACAATGTAACTGCAATGTACACATCCAGGGTGTAGGGAAATACACATCACACACAATGTAACTGCAGTGTACACATCCAGGGTGTAGGGAAATACACATCACACAATGTAACTACAATGTACACATCCAGGGTGTAGGGAAATACACGTCACACAATGTAACTACAATGTACACATCCAGGGTGTAGGGAAATACACGTCACACAATGTAACTGCAATGTACACATCCAGGGTGTAGGGAAATACATGTCACACACAATGTAACTACAATGTACACATCCAGGGTGTAGGGAAATACATGTCACACACAATGTAACTGCAGTGTACACATCCAGGGTGTAGGGAAATACACATCACACAATGTAACTGCAATGTACACATCCAGGGTGTAGGGAAATACACATCACACACAATGTAACTGCAATGTACACATCCAGGGTGTAGGGAAATACACATCACACACAATGTAACTGCAATGTACACATCCAGGGTGTAGGGAAATACACGTCACACAGTGTAACTGCAGTGTACACATCCAGGGTGTAGGGAAATACACGTCACACAGTGTAACTGCAGTGTACACATCCAGGGTGTAGGGAAATACACATCACACACAATGTAACTACAATGTACACATCCAGGGTGTAGGGAAATACACGTCACACACAATGTAACTGCAATGTACACATCCAGGGTGTAGGGAAATACACGTCACACACAATGTAACTGCAGTGTACACATCCAGGGTGTAGGGAAATACACATCACACACAATGTAACTGCAGTGTACACATCCAGGGTGTAGGGAAATACACATCACACACAATGTAACTGCAATGTACACATCCAGGGTGTAGGGAAATACACATCACACACAATGTAACTGCAATGTACACATCCAGGGTGTAGGGAAATACACATCACACACAATGTAACTGCAATGTACACATCCAGGGTGTAGGGAAATACACATCACACAGTGTAACTACAATGTACACATCCAGGGTGTAGGGAAATACACATCACACACAATGTAACTGCAGTGTACACATCCAGGGTGTAGGGAAATACACGTCACACAGTGTAACTGCAGTGTACACATCCAGGGTGTAGGGAAATACACATCACACACAATGTAACTGCAATGTACACATCCAGGGTGTAGGGAAATACACGTCACACACAATGTAACTACAATGTACACATCCAGGGTGTAGGGAAATACACGTCACACACAATGTAACTACAATGTACACATCCAGGGTGTAGGGAAATACACATCACACACAATGTAACTGCAGTGTACACATCCAGGGTGTAGGGAAATACACGTCACACACAATGTAACTGCAGTGTACACATCCAGGGTGTAGGGAAATACACGTCACACACAATGTAACTACAATGTACACATCCAGGGTGTAGGGAAATACATGTCACACACAATGTAACTGCAGTGTACACATCCAGGGTGTAGGGAAATACACATCACACACAATGTAACTGTAGTGTACACATCCAGGGTGTAGGGAAATACACATCACACACAATGTACACATCCAGGGTGTAGGGAAATACACATCACACAATGTAACTGCAATGTACACATCCAGGGTGTAGGGAAATACACATCACACACAATGTAACTGCAATGTACACATCCAGGGTGTAGGGAAATACACGTCACACAATGTAACTGCAATGTACACATCCAGGGTGTAGGGAAATACACATCACACACAATGTAACTGCAATGTACACATCCAGGGTGTAGGGAAATACACATCACACACAATGTAACTGCAGTGTACACATCCAGGGTGTAGGGAAATACACATCACACAATGTAACTGCAATGTACACATCCAGGGTGTAGGGAAATACATGTCACACACAATGTAACTGCAATGTACACATCCAGGGTGTAGGGAAATACACATCACACACAATGTAACTGCAATGTACACATCCAGGGTGTAGGGAAATACATGTCACACACAGTGTAACTGCAATGTACACATCCAGGGTGTAGGGAAATACACATCACACAATGTAACTACAATGTACACATCCAGGGTGTAGGGAAATACACATCACACAATGTAACTGCAGTGTACACATCCAGGGTGTAGGGAAATACATGTCACACAATGTAACTGCAATGTACACATCCAGGGTGTAGGGAAATACACATCACACAATGTAACTGCAATGTACACATCCAGGGTGTAGGGAAATACACATCACACAATGTAACTACAATGTAGACATCCAGGGTGTAGGGAAATACACGTCACACACAATGTAACTGCAATGTACACATCCAGGGTGTAGGGAAATACACATCACACAATGTAACTGCAATGTACACATCCAGGGTGTAGGGAAATACACATCACACACAATGTAACTGCAGTGTACACATCCAGGGTGTAGGGAAATACACGTCACACACAATGTAACTGCAGTGTACACATCCAGGGTGTAGGGAAATACACGTCACACAATGTAACTGCAATGTACACATCCAGGGTGTAGGGAAATACACATCACACACAATGTAACTGCAATGTACACATCCAGGGTGTAGGGAAATACACATCACACACAATGTAACTGCAATGTACACATCCAGGGTGTAGGGAAATACACATCACACAATGTAACTGCAGTGTGCACATCCAGGGTGTAGGGAAATACACATCACACAATGTAACTGCAATGTACACATCCAGGGTGTAGGGAAATACACATCACACACAATGTAACTGCAATGTGCATATCCAGGGTGTAGGGAAATACACATCACACACAATGTAACTGCAATGTACACATCCAGGGTGTAGGGAAATACACATCACACACAATGTACACATCCAGGGTGTAGGGAAATACATGTCACACACAATGTAACTGCAATGTGCACATCCAGGGTGTAGGGAAATACACATCACACACAATGTAACTGCAATGTGCACATCCAGGGTGTAGGGAAATACACGTCACACACAATGTAACTGCAGTGTACACATCCAGGGTGTAGGGAAATACACATCACACACAATGTAACTGCAGTGTACACATCCAGGGTGTAGGGAAATACACATCACACACAATGTAACTGCAGTGTACACATCCAGGGTGTAGGGAAATACACATCACACAATGTAACTACAATGTACACATCCAGGGTGTAAGGAAATACATGTCACACACAATGTAACTGCAATGTGCACATCCAGGGTGTAGGGAAATACACATCACACACAATGTAACTGCAGTGTACACATCCAGGGTGTAGGGAAATACACATCACACACAATGTAACTGCAATGTACACATCCAGGGTGTAGGGAAATAAACGTCACACACAATGTAACTGCAGTGTACACATCCAGGGTGTAGGGAAATACACATCACACACAATGTAACTGCAATGTACACATCCAGGGTGTAGGGAAATACATGTCACACACAATGTAACTGCAATGTACACATCCAGGGTGTAGGGAAATACACGTCACACACAATGTAACTGCAATGTACACATCCAGGGTGTAGGGAAATACACATCACACACAATGTAACTGCAGTGTACACATCCAGGGTGTAGGGAAATACACATCACACACAATGTAACTGCAATGTACACATCCAGGGTGTAGGGAAATACACATCACACACAATGTAACTGCAATGTACACATCCAGGGTGTAGGGAAATACACGTCACACACAATGTAACTGCAATGTACACATCCAGGGTGTAGGGAAATACACGTCACACACAATGTAACTGCAATGTACACATCCAGGGTGTAGGGAAATACACATCACACACAATGTAACTGCAGTGTACACATCCAGGGTGTAGGGAAATACACATCACACACAATGTAACTGCAATGTACACATCCAGGGTGTAGGGAAATACACATCACACACAATGTAACTGCAATGTACACATCCAGGGTGTAGGGAAATACACGTCACACACAATGTAACTACAATGTACACATCCAGGGTGTAGGGAAATACATGTCACACACAATGTAACTGCAATGTACACATCTAGGGTGTAGGGAAATACACATCACACACAATGTAACTGCAATGTACACATCCAGGGTGTAGGGAAATACACGTCACACACAATGTAACTACAATGTACACATCCAGGGTGTAGGGAAATACATGTCACACACAATGTAACTGCAATGTACACATCCAGGGTGTAGGGAAATACACATCACACACAATGTAACTGCAATGTACACATCCAGGGTGTAGGGAAATACATGTCACACACAATGTAACTGCAATGTACACATCCAGGGTGTAGGGAAATACATGTCACACACAATGTAACTGCAATGTACACATCTAGGGTGTAGGGAAATACACATCACACACAATGTAACTGCAGTGTACACATCCAGGGTGTAGGGAAATACACATCACACACAATGTAACTGCAATGTACACATCCAGGGTGTAGGGAAATACACGTCACACACAATGTAACTACAATGTGCACATCCAGGGTGTAGGGAAATACATGTCACACACAATGTAACTGCAATGTACACATCCAGGGTGTAGGGAAATACACATCACACAATGTAACTGCAATGTACACATCCAGGGTGTAGGGAAATACACATCACACAATGTAACTACAATGTACACATCCAGGGTGTAGGGAAATACACATCACACACAATGTAACTGCAATGTACACATCTAGGGTGTAGGGAAATACACATCACACACAATGTAACTGCAGTGTACACATCCAGGGTGTAGGGAAATACACATCACACACAATGTAACTACAATGTGCACATCCAGGGTGTAGGGAAATACATGTCACACACAATGTAACTGCAATGTACACATCCAGGGTGTAGGGAAATACACATCACACAATGTAACTACAATGTACACATCCAGGGTGTAGGGAAATACACATCACACACAATGTAACTGCAATGTGCACATCCAGGGTGTAGGGAAATACACATCACACACAATGTAACTGCAATGTACACATCCAGGGTGTAGGGAAATACACATCACACAGTGTAACTGCAATGTACACATCCAGGGTGTAGGGAAATACATGTCACACACAATGTAACTGCAGTGTACACATCCAGGGTGTAGGGAAATACACATCACACAGTGTAACTACAATGTACACATCCAGGGTGTAGGGAAATACACGTCACACACAATGTAACTGCAATGTACACATCCAGGGTGTAGGGAAATACACATCACACACAATGTAACTACAATGTACACATCCAGGGTGTAGGGAAATACACATCACACACAATGTAACTGCAATGTACACATCCAGGGTGTAGGGAAATACACGTCACACAATGTAACTGCAGTGTACACATCCAGGGTGTAGGGAAATACACGTCACACAATGTACACATCCAGGGTGTAGGGAAATACACATCACACAGTGTAACTGCAGTGTACACATCCAGGGTGTAGGGAAATACACATCACACACAATGTAACTGCAATGTACACATCCAGGGTGTAGGGAAATACACATCACACACAGTGTAACTGCAGTGTACACATCCAGGGTGTAGGGAAATACACGTCACACACAATGTAACTGCAGTGTACACATCCAGGGTGTAGGGAAATACACGTCACACACAATGTAACTGCAATGTACACATCCAGGGTGTAGGGAAATACACATCACACACAGTGTAACTGCAGTGTACACATCCAGGGTGTAGGGAAATACACATCACACACAGTGTAACTGCAGTGTACACATCCAGGGTGTAGGGAAATACACGTCACACACAATGTAACTGCAATGTACACATCCAGGGTGTAGGGAAATACACGTCACACACAATGTAACTGCAATGTACACATCCAGGGTGTAGGGAAATACACATCACACACAATGTAACTGCAATGTACACATCCAGGGTGTAGGGAAATACACATCACACACAATGTAACTGCAATGTACACATCCAGGGTGTAGGGAAATACATGTCACACACAATGTAACTGCAATGTACACATCTAGGGTGTAGGGAAATACACATCACACACAATGTAACTGCAGTGTACACATCCAGGGTGTAGGGAAATACACATCACACACAATGTAACTGCAATGTACACATCCAGGGTGTAGGGAAATACATGTCACACACAATGTAACTGCAATGTACACATCCAGGGTGTAGGGAAATACACATCACACACAATGTAACTGCAATGTACACATCCAGGGTGTAGGGAAATACACATCACACACAATGTAACTGCAATGTACACATCCAGGGTGTAGGGAAATACACGTCACACACAATGTAACTGCAATGTACACATCCAGGGTGTAGGGAAATACACATCACACACAATGTAACTGCAATGTACACATCCAGGGTGTAGGGAAATACATGTCACACACAATGTAACTGCAATGTACACATCTAGGGTGTAGGGAAATACACATCACACACAATGTAACTGCAGTGTACACATCCAGGGTGTAGGGAAATACACATCACACACAATGTAACTGCAATGTACACATCCAGGGTGTAGGGAAATACATGTCACACACAATGTAACTGCAATGTACACATCCAGGGTGTAGGGAAATACACGTCACACAATGTACACATCCAGGGTGTAGGGAAATACACATCACACAATGTAACTGCAGTGTACACATTCAGGGTGTAGGGAAATACATGTCACACACAATGTAACTACAATGTACACATCCAGGGTGTAGGGAAATACACATCACACACAATGTAACTGCAATGTACACATCCAGGGTGTAGGGAAATACACATCACACAGTGTAACTGCAATGTGCACATCCAGGGTGTAGGGAAATACACATCACACACAATGTAACTGCAATGTACACATCCAGGGTGTAGGGAAATACACGTCACACAATGTAACTGCAGTGTACACATCCAGGGTGTAGGGAAATACACGTCACACAATGTACACATCCAGGGTGTAGGGAAATACACATCACACAGTGTAACTGCAGTGTACACATCCAGGGTGTAGGGAAA
The DNA here is from genome assembly GCA_037306005.1 of Rhinophrynus dorsalis. Lineage (NCBI taxonomy): Eukaryota > Metazoa > Chordata > Amphibia > Anura > Rhinophrynidae > Rhinophrynus > Rhinophrynus dorsalis. The sequence continues at coordinate 372,355 of JBBDGT010000046.1, read as the reverse complement.
TACACGTCACACAATGTAACTGCAGTGTACACATCCAGGGTGTAGGGAAATACACGTCACACAATGTACACATCCAGGGTGTAGGGAAATACACGTCACACACAATGTAACTACAATGTACACATCCAGGGTGTAGGGAAATACACATCACACACAATGTAACTGCAATGTACACATCCAGGGTGTAGGGAAATACACGTCACACACAATGTAACTGCAGTGTACACATCCAGGGTGTAGGGAAATACACGTCACACACAATGTAACTGCAGTGTACACATCCAGGGTGTAGGGAAATACACATCACACAATGTAACTGCAATGTACACATCCAGGGTGTAGGGAAATACACATCACACACAATGTAACTGCAGTGTACACATCCAGGGTGTAGGGAAATACACGTCACACAATGTACACATCCAGGGTGTAAGGAAATACATGTCACACAATGTACACATCCAGGGTGTAAGGAAATACACATCACACAGTGTAACTGCAATGTACACATCCAGGGTGTAGGGAAATACACGTCACACAGTGTAACTGCAATGTACACATCCAGGGTGTAGGGAAATACACGTCACACACAATGTAACTGCAATGTGCACATCCAGGGTGTAGGGAAATACACGTCACACACAATGTAACTGCAGTGTACACATCCAGGGTGTAGGGAAATACACATCACACACAATGTAACTGCAATGTGCACATCCAGGGTGTAGGGAAATACACGTCACACACAATGTAACTGCAGTGTACACATCCAGGGTGTAGGGAAATACACATCACACAGTGTAACTGCAATGTACACATCCAGGGTGTAAGGAAATACACGTCACACAATGTAACTGCAATGTGCACATCCAGGGTGTAGGGAAATACACGTCACACACAATGTAACTACAATGTACACATCCAGGGTGTAGGGAAATACACATCACACACAATGTAACTGCAGTGTACACATCCAGGGTGTAGGGAAATACACGTCACACACAATGTAACTACAATGTACACATCCAGGGTGTAGGGAAATACACATCACACACAATGTAACTGCAATGTGCACATCCAGGGTGTAGGGAAATACATGTCACACACAATGTAACTACAATGTACACATCCAGGGTGTAGGGAAATACACGTCACACACAATGTAACTGCAGTGTACACATCCAGGGTGTAGGGAAATACACATCACACAGTGTAACTGCAATGTACACATCCAGGGTGTAAGGAAATACACGTCACACAATGTAACTGCAATGTGCACATCCAGGGTGTAGGGAAATACACGTCACACACAATGTAACTACAATGTACACATCCAGGGTGTAGGGAAATACACGTCACACACAATGTAACTGCAGTGTACACATCCAGGGTGTAGGGAAATACACGTCACACACAATGTAACTGCAATGTACACATCCAGGGTGTAGGGAAATACACGTCACACACAATGTAACTGCAATGTACACATCCAGGGTGTAGGGAAATACACGTCACACACAATGTAACTGCAATGTACACATCCAGGGTGTAGGGAAATACACGTCACACACAATGTAACTACAATGTACACATCCAGGGTGTAGGGAAATACATGTCACACACAATGTAACTACAATGTACACATCCAGGGTGTAGGGAAATACACGTCACACAGTGTAACTGCAGTGTACACATCCAGGGTGTAGGGAAATACATGTCACACACAATGTAACTACAATGTACACATCCAGGGTGTAGGGAAATACACATCACACACAATGTAACTGCAATGTACACATCCAGGGTGTAGGGAAATACACGTCACACACAATGTAACTACAATGTACACATCCAGGGTGTAGGGAAATACATGTCACACACAATGTAACTGCAATGTACACATCCAGGGTGTAGGGAAATACACATCACACACAATGTAACTGCAGTGTACACATCCAGGGTGTAGGGAAATACATGTCACACACAATGTAACTGCAATGTACACATCTAGGGTGTAGGGAAATACACGTCACACACAATGTAACTGCAATGTACACATCCAGGGTGTAGGGAAATACACGTCACACACAATGTAACTGCAATGTACACATCCAGGGTGTAGGGAAATACACGTCACACACAATGTAACTGCAATGTACACATCCAGGGTGTAGGGAAATACACATCACACAGTGTAACTGCAATGTACACATCCAGGGTGTAGGGAAATACACGTCACACACAATGTAACTGCAATGTACACATCCAGGGTGTAGGGAAATACACATCACACACAATGTAACTGCAGTGTACACATCCAGGGTGTAGGGAAATACACATCACACAATGTAACTACAATGTACACATCCAGGGTGTAGGGAAATACACGTCACACAATGTAACTGCAATGTACACATCCAGGGTGTAGGGAAATACACATCACACACAATGTAACTGCAATGTACACATCCAGGGTGTAGGGAAATACACGTCACACACAATGTAACTGCAATGTGCACATCCAGGGTGTAGGGAAATACATGTCACACACAGTGTAACTGCAGTGTACACATCCAGGGTGTAGGGAAATACACATCACACAATGTAACTGCAATGTACACATCCAGGGTGTAGGGAAATACACATCACACACAATGTAACTGCAATGTACACATCCAGGGTGTAGGGAAATACACATCACACACAATGTAACTGCAATGTACACATCCAGGGTGTAGGGAAATACACATCACACACAATGTAACTACAATGTACACATCCAGGGTGTAGGGAAATACACATCACACACAATGTAACTACAATGTACACATCCAGGGTGTAGGGAAATACACGTCACACACAATGTAACTGCAATGTACACATCCAGGGTGTAGGGAAATACACATCACACACAATGTAACTACAATGTACACATCCAGGGTGTAGGGAAATACACGTCACACACAATGTAACTACAATGTACACATCCAGGGTGTAGGGAAATACACATCACACACAATGTAACTGCAATGTACACATCCAGGGTGTAGGGAAATACACATCACACACAATGTAACTGCAATGTGCACATCCAGGGTGTAGAGAAATACACATCACACAATGTAACTGCAATGTACACATCCAGGGTGTAGGGAAATACACATCACACACAATGTAACTGCAATGTACACATCCAGGGTGTAGGGAAATACACGTCACACACAATGTAACTACAATGTGCACATCCAGGGTGTAGGGAAATACACGTCACACACAATGTAACTGCAATGTGCACATCCAGGGTGTAGGGAAATACATGTCACACACAATGTAACTGCAATGTGCACATCCAGGGTGTAGGGAAATACACATCACACACAATGTAACTGCAATGTACACATCCAGGGTGTAGGGAAATACACATCACACACAATGTAACTGCAATGTACACATCCAGGGTGTAGGGAAATACACATCACACACAATGTAACTGCAATGTGCACATCCAGGGTGTAGGGAAATACACATCACACACAATGTAACTGCAATGTACACATCCAGGGTGTAGGGAAATACACGTCACACACAATGTAACTGCAATGTACACATCCAGGGTGTAGGGAAATACACATCACACACAATGTAACTGCAATGTACACATCCAGGGTGTAGGGAAATACACATCACACACAATGTAACTACAATGTACACATCCAGGGTGTAGAGAAATACACATCACACAATGTAACTACAATGTACACATCCAGGGTGTAGGGAAATACACGTCACACACAATGTAACTGCAATGTACACATCCAGGGTGTAGGGAAATACACGTCACACACAATGTAACTGCAATGTACACATCCAGGGTGTAGGGAAATACACGTCACACACAATGTAACTGCAATGTACACATCCAGGGTGTAGGGAAATACACATCACACAGTGTAACTGCAATGTACACATCCAGGGTGTAGGGAAATACACGTCACACACAATGTAACTGCAATGTACACATCCAGGGTGTAGGGAAATACACATCACACACAATGTAACTGCAGTGTACACATCCAGGGTGTAGGGAAATACACATCACACAATGTAACTACAATGTACACATCCAGGGTGTAGGGAAATACACGTCACACAATGTAACTGCAATGTACACATCCAGGGTGTAGGGAAATACACATCACACACAATGTAACTGCAATGTACACATCCAGGGTGTAGGGAAATACACGTCACACACAATGTAACTGCAATGTGCACATCCAGGGTGTAGGGAAATACATGTCACACACAGTGTAACTGCAGTGTACACATCCAGGGTGTAGGGAAATACACATCACACAATGTAACTGCAATGTACACATCCAGGGTGTAGGGAAATACACATCACACACAATGTAACTGCAATGTACACATCCAGGGTGTAGGGAAATACACATCACACACAATGTAACTGCAATGTACACATCCAGGGTGTAGGGAAATACACATCACACACAATGTAACTACAATGTACACATCCAGGGTGTAGGGAAATACACATCACACACAATGTAACTACAATGTACACATCCAGGGTGTAGGGAAATACACGTCACACACAATGTAACTGCAATGTACACATCCAGGGTGTAGGGAAATACACATCACACACAATGTAACTACAATGTACACATCCAGGGTGTAGGGAAATACACGTCACACACAATGTAACTACAATGTACACATCCAGGGTGTAGGGAAATACACATCACACACAATGTAACTGCAATGTACACATCCAGGGTGTAGGGAAATACACATCACACACAATGTAACTGCAATGTGCACATCCAGGGTGTAGAGAAATACACATCACACAATGTAACTGCAATGTACACATCCAGGGTGTAGGGAAATACACATCACACACAATGTAACTGCAATGTACACATCCAGGGTGTAGGGAAATACACGTCACACACAATGTAACTACAATGTGCACATCCAGGGTGTAGGGAAATACACGTCACACACAATGTAACTGCAATGTGCACATCCAGGGTGTAGGGAAATACATGTCACACACAATGTAACTGCAGTGTACACATTCAGGGTGTAGGGAAATACACATCACACACAATGTAACTGCAGTGTACACATCCAGGGTGTAGGGAAATACACATCACACACAATGTAACTGCAATGTACACATCCAGGGTGTAGGGAAATACACATCACACACAATGTAACTGCAATGTACACATCCAGGGTGTAGGGAAATACACATCACACACAATGTAACTGCAATGTACACATCCAGGGTGTAGGGAAATACACATCACACACAATGTAACTGCAATGTGCACATCCAGGGTGTAGGGAAATACACATCACACACAATGTAACTGCAATGTACACATCCAGGGTGTAGGGAAATACACGTCACACACAATGTAACTGCAATGTACACATCCAGGGTGTAGGGAAATACACATCACACACAATGTAACTGCAATGTACACATCCAGGGTGTAGGGAAATACACATCACACACAATGTAACTACAATGTACACATCCAGGGTGTAGGGAAATACACATCACACACAATGTAACTACAGTGTACACATCCAGGGTGTAGGGAAATACACATCACACACAATGTAACTGCAATGTACACATCCAGGGTGTAGGGAAATACACATCACACACAATGTAACTGCAATGTACACATCCAGGGTGTAGGGAAATACACATCACACACAATGTAACTGCAATGTACACATCCAGGGTGTAGGGAAATACACATCACACACAATGTAACTACAATGTACACATCCAGGGTGTAGGGAAATACATGTCACACACAATGTAACTGCAATGTGCACATCCAGGGTGTAGGGAAATACACATCACACACAATGTAACTGCAATGTACACATCCAGGGTGTAGGGAAATACATGTCACACACAATGTAACTGCAATGTGCACATCCAGGGTGTAGGGAAATACACGTCACACACAATGTAACTGCAATGTACACATCCAGGGTGTAGGGAAATACACATCACACACAATGTAACTGCAATGTACACATCCAGGGTGTAGGGAAATACACGTCACACACAATGTAACTGCAATGTACACATCCAGGGTGTAGGGAAATACACATCACACACAATGTAACTGCAATGTACACATCCAGGGTGTAGGGAAATACACATCACACACAATGTAACTGCAATGTACACATCCAGGGTGTAGGGAAATACACATCACACACAATGTAACTGCAATGTACACATCCAGGGTGTAGGGAAATACACATCACACACAATGTAACTGCAATGTGCACATCCAGGGTGTAGGGAAATACACATCACACACAATGTAACTGCAATGTACACATCCAGGGTGTAGGGAAATACATGTCACACACAATGTAACTGCAATGTACACATCCAGGGTGTAGGGAAATACATGTCACACACAATGTAACTGCAATGTGCACATCCAGGGTGTAGGGAAATACACATCACACACAATGTAACTGCAATGTACACATCCAGGGTGTAGGGAAATACACATCACACACAATGTAACTGCAATGTGCACATCCAGGGTGTAGGGAAATACACATCACACACAATGTAACTGCAATGTACACATCCAGGGTGTAGGGAAATACACATCACACACAATGTAACTGCAATGTACACATCCAGGGTGTAGGGAAATACACATCACACACAATGTAACTGCAATGTGCACATCCAGGGTGTAGGGAAATACACATCACACACAATGTAACTGCAATGTACACATCCAGGGTGTAGGGAAATACACATCACACACAGTGTAACTGCAATGTACACATCCAGGGTGTAGGGAAATACACGTCACACACAATGTAACTGCAATGTACACATCCAGGGTGTAGGGAAATACACATTACACAATGTACACATCCAGGGTGTAGGGAAATACACATCACACACAATGTAACTACAATGTACACATCCAGGGTGTAGGGAAATACACATCACACACAATGTAACTGCAGTGTACACATCCAGGGTGTAGGGAAATACACATCACACACAATGTAACTACAATGTACACATCCAGGGTGTAGGGAAATACATGTCACACACAATGTAACTGCAATGTACACATCCAGGGTGTAGGGAAATACACATCACACACAATGTAACTACAATGTACACATCCAGGGTGTAGGGAAATACATGTCACACAATGTAACTGCAATGTACACATCCAGGGTGTAGGGAAATACATGTCACACACAATGTAACTGCAATGTACACATCCAGGGTGTAGGGAAATACACATCACACACAATGTAACTGCAATGTACACATCCAGGGAGTAGGGAAATACATGTCACACACAATGTAACTGCAATGTGCACATCCAGGGTGTAGGGAAATACACGTCACACACAATGTAACTACAATGTACACATCCAGGGTGTAGGGAAATACACATCACACAGTGTAACTGCAGTGTACACATCCAGGGTGTAGGGAAATACACGTCACACACAATGTAACTGCAATGTACACATCCAGGGTGTAGGGAAATACACGTCACACACAATGTAACTACAATGTACACATCCAGGGTGTAGGGAAATACATGTCACACACATTGTAACTGCAATGTACACATCCAGGGTGTAGGGAAATACACGTCACACACAATGTAACTGCAATGTACACATCCAGGGTGTAGGGAAATACACATCACACACAATGTAACTGCAATGTACACATCCAGGGTGTAGGGAAATACACGTCACACAATGTACACATCCAGGGTGTAGGGAAATACACATCACACACAATGTAACTACAATGTACACATCCAGGGTGTAGGGAAATACACGTCACACAATGTACACATCCAGGGTGTAGGGAAATACATGTCACACACAATGTAACTACAATGTACACATCCAGGGTGTAGGGAAATACACATCACACACAATGTAACTACAATGTACACATCCAGGGTGTAGAGAAATACACATCACACACAATGTAACTACAATGTACACATCCAGGGTGTAGGGAAATACACGTCACACAATGTACACATCCAGGGTGTAGGGAAATACACATCACACACAATGTAACTACAATGTACACATCCAGGGTGTAGGGAAATACACATCACACACAATGTAACTGCAATGTACACATCCAGGGTGTAGGGAAATACACGTCACACACAATGTAACTGCAATGTACACATCCAGGGTGTAGGGAAATACACATCACACACAATGTACACATCCAGGGTGTAGGGAAATACACATCACACAATGTAACTGCAATGTACACATCCAGGGTGTAGGGAAATACACGTCACACACAATATAACTGCAGTGTACACATCCAGGGTGTAGGGAAATACACGTCACACACAATGTAACTGCAGTGTACACATCCAGGGTCTTGGGAAATACACATCACACACAATGTAACTGCAATGTACACATCCAGGGTGTAGGGAAATACACGTCACACAATGTAACTGCAGTGTACACATCCAGGGTGTAGGGAAATACACGTCACACACAATATAACTGCAGTGTACACATCCAGGGTGTAGGGAAATACACGTCACACACAATGTAACTGCAGTGTACACATCCAGGGTCTTGGGAAATACACATCACACACAATGTAACTGCAATGTACACATCCAGGGTGTAGGGAAATACACGTCACACAATGTAACTGCAATGTACACATCCAGGGTGTAGGGAAATACACATCACACACAATGTAACTACAATGTACACATCCAGGGTGTAGGGAAATACACGTCACACACAATGTAACTGCAATGTACACATCCAGGGTGTAGGGAAATACACGTCACACACAATGTAACTGCAATGTACACATCCAGGGTGTAGGGAAATACACATCACACACAATGTAACTGCAGTGTACACATCCAGGGTGTAGGGAAATACACGTCACACACAATGTAACTGCAATGTACACATCCAGGGTGTAGGGAAATACACATTACACAATGTACACATCCAGGGTGTAGGGAAATACACATCACACACAATGTAACTACAATGTACACATCCAGGGTGTAGGGAAATACACATCACACACAATGTAACTGCAGTGTACACATCCAGGGTGTAGGGAAATACACATCACACACAATGTAACTACAATGTACACATCCAGGGTGTAGGGAAATACATGTCACACACAATGTAACTGCAATGTACACATCCAGGGTGTAGGGAAATACACATCACACACAATGTAACTACAATGTACACATCCAGGGTGTAGGGAAATACATGTCACACAATGTAACTGCAATGTACACATCCAGGGTGTAGGGAAATACATGTCACACACAATGTAACTGCAATGTACACATCCAGGGTGTAGGGAAATACACATCACACACAATGTAACTGCAATGTACACATCCAGGGTGTAGGGAAATACACGTCACACAATGTAACTGCAGTGTACACATCCAGGGTGTAGGGAAATACATGTCACACACAATGTAACTGCAATGTGCACATCCAGGGTGTAGGGAAATACACGTCACACACAATGTAACTACAATGTACACATCCAGGGTGTAGGGAAATACACATCACACAGTGTAACTGCAGTGTACACATCCAGGGTGTAGGGAAATACACGTCACACACAATGTAACTGCAATGTACACATCCAGGGTGTAGGGAAATACACGTCACACACAATGTAACTACAATGTACACATCCAGGGTGTAGGGAAATACATGTCACACACATTGTAACTGCAATGTACACATCCAGGGTGTAGGGAAATACACGTCACACACAATGTAACTGCAATGTACACATCCAGGGTGTAGGGAAATACACATCACACACAATGTAACTGCAATGTACACATCCAGGGTGTAGGGAAATACACGTCACACAATGTACACATCCAGGGTGTAGGGAAATACACATCACACACAATGTAACTACAATGTACACATCCAGGGTGTAGGGAAATACACGTCACACAATGTACACATCCAGGGTGTAGGGAAATACATGTCACACACAATGTAACTACAATGTACACATCCAGGGTGTAGGGAAATACACATCACACACAATGTAACTACAATGTACACATCCAGGGTGTAGAGAAATACACATCACACACAATGTAACTACAATGTACACATCCAGGGTGTAGGGAAATACACGTCACACAATGTACACATCCAGGGTGTAGGGAAATACACATCACACACAATGTAACTACAATGTACACATCCAGGGTGTAGGGAAATACACGTCACACACAATGTAACTGCAATGTACACATCCAGGGTGTAGGGAAATACACATCACACACAATGTACACATCCAGGGTGTAGGGAAATACACATCACACAATGTAACTGCAATGTACACATCCAGGGTGTAGGGAAATACACGTCACACACAATATAACTGCAGTGTACACATCCAGGGTGTAGGGAAATACACGTCACACACAATGTAACTGCAATGTACACATCCAGGGTGTAGGGAAATACACATCACACACAATGTACACATCCAGGGTGTAGGGAAATACACATCACACAATGTAACTGCAATGTACACATCCAGGGTGTAGGGAAATACACGTCACACAATGTAACTACAATGTACACATCCAGGGTGTAGGGAAATACACATCACACACAATGTAACTGCAGTGTACACATCCAGGGTGTAGGGAAATACATGTCACACACAATGTAACTGCAGTGTACACATCCAGGGTGTAGGGAAATACACATCACACAATGTAACTGCAGTGTACACATCCAGGGTGTAGGGAAATACACATCACACACAATGTAACTGCAATGTACACATCCAGGGTGTAGGGAAATACATGTCACACACAATGTAACTGCAATGTACACATCCAGGGTGTAGGGAAATACACATCACACACAATGTAACTGCAATGTACACATCCAGGGTGTAGGGAAATACACGTCACACACAATGTAACTGCAATGTACACATCCAGGGTGTAGGGAAATACACATCACACACAATGTAACTACAATGTACACATCCAGGGTGTAGGGAAATACACGTCACACACAGTGTAACTGCAGTGTACACATCTAGGGTGTAGGGAAATACACATCACACACAATGTAACTGCAATGTACACATCCAGGGTGTAGGGAAATACACATCACACACAATGTAACTACAATGTACACATCCAGGGTGTAGGGAAATACACGTCACACAATGTAACTGCAATGTGCACATCCAGGGTGTAGGGAAATACACATCACACACAATGTAACTGCAGTGTACACATCCAGGGTGTAGGGAAATACACATCACACACAATGTAACTGCAGTGTACACATCCAGGGTGTAGGGAAATACACGTCACACACAATGTAACTGCAATGTGCACATCCAGGGTGTAGGGAAATACACATCACACACAATGTAACTGCAGTGTACACATCCAGGGTGTAGGGAAATACACATCACACACAATGTAACTGCAGTGTACACATCCAGGGTGTAGGGAAATACACGTCACACACAATGTAACTGCAATGTGCACATCCAGGGTGTAGGGAAATACACATCACACACAATGTAACTGCAGTGTACACATCCAGGGTGTAGGGAAATACACATCACACACAATGTAACTGCAATGTGCACATCCAGGGTGTAGGGAAATACACATCACACACAATGTAACTGCAATGTGCACATCCAGGGTGTAGGGAAATACACATCACACACAATGTAACTGCAATGTGCACATCCAGGGTGTAGGGAAATACACATCACACACAATGTAACTGCAATGTACACATCCAGGGTGTAGGGAAATACACATCACACACAATGTAACTGCAATGTACACATCCAGGGTGTAGGGAAATACACATCACACACAATGTAACTGCAATGTACACATCCAGGGTGTAGGGAAATACACGTCACACACAATGTAACTACAATGTACACATCCAGGGTGTAGGGAAATACATGTCACACACAATGTAACTATAATGTACACATCCAGGGTGTAGGGAAATACACATCACACACAATGTACACATCCAGGGTGTAGGGAAATACACATCACACAATGTAACTGCAATGTACACATCCAGGGTGTAGGGAAATACATGTCACACACAATGTAACTGCAATGTACACATCCAGGGTGTAGGGAAATACACGTCACACACAATGTAACTGCAATGTACACATCCAGGGTGTAGGGAAATACACGTCACACACAATGTAACTGCAATGTACACATCCAGGGTGTAGGGAAATACACGTCACACAGTGTAACTGCAATGTACACATCCAGGGTGTAGGGAAATACACGTCACACACAATGTAACTGCAGTGTACACATCCAGGGTGTAGGGAAATACACATCACACACAATGTAACTGCAGTGTACACATCCAGGGTGTAGGGAAATACACATCACACAATGTAACTGCAATGTACACATCCAGGGTGTAGGGAAATACACGTCACACACAATGTAACTACAATGTACACATCCAGGGTGTAGGGAAATACACATCACACAATGTAACTGCAGTGTACACATCCAGGGTGTAGGGAAATACACATCACACAATGTAACTGCAATGTACACATCCAGGGTGTAGGGAAATACACGTCACACAATGTAACTGCAATGTACACATCCAGGGTGTAGGGAAATACATGTCACACACAATGTAACTGCAATGTACACATCCAGGGTGTAGGGAAATACACGTCACACACAATGTAACTGCAATGTACACATCCAGGGTGTAGGGAAATACACGTCACACACAATGTAACTGCAATGTGCACATCCAGGGTGTAGGGAAATACATGTCACACACAATGTAACTGCAATGTACACATCCAGGGTGTAGGGAAATACACGTCACACACAATGTAACTACAATGTACACATCCAGGGTGTAGGGAAATACACGTCACACACAATGTAACTGCAATGTACACATCCAGGGTGTAGGGAAATACACGTCACACACAATGTAACTACAATGTACACATCCAGGGTGTAGGGAAATACACATCACACACAATGTAACTGCAATGTACACATCCAGGGTGTAGGGAAATACATGTCACACACAATGTAACTGCAATGTACACATCCAGGGTGTAGGGAAATACATGTCACACACAATGTAACTGCAATGTACACATCCAGGGTGTAGGGAAATACACGTCACACACAATGTAACTGCAGTGTACACATCCAGGGTGTAGGGAAATACACGTCACACACAATGTAACTGCAATGTACACATCCAGGGTGTAGGGAAATACATGTCACACACAATGTAACTACAATGTACACATCCAGGGTGTAGGGAAATACACATCACACACAATGTAACTACAATGTACACATCCAGGGTGTAGGGAAATACACGTCACACAATGTAACTGCAGTGTACACATCCAGGGTGTAAGGAAATACACATCACACAGTGTAACTGCAATGTACACATCCAGGGTGTAGGGAAATACACGTCACACACAATGTAACTGCAATGTACACATCCAGGGTGTAGGGAAATACACGTCACACACAATGTAACTACAATGTACACATCCAGGGTGTAGGGAAATACACATCACACACAATGTAACTACAATGTACACATCCAGGGTGTAGGGAAATACACGTCACACAATGTAACTGCAGTGTACACATCCAGGGTGTAGAGAAATACACGTCACACACAATGTAACTACAATGTACACATCCAGGGTGTAGGGAAATACACATCACACACAATGTAACTACAATGTACACATCCAGGGTGTAGGGAAATACACGTCACACACAATGTAACTACAATGTACACATCCAGGGTGTAGGGAAATACACGTCACACAATGTAACTGCAGTGTACACATCCAGGGTGTAGAGAAATACACGTCACACACAATGTAACTGCAGTGTACACATCCAGGGTGTAGGGAAATACACATCACACAATGTAACTGCAGTGTACACATCCAGGGTGTAGGGAAATACACATCACACACAATGTACACATCCAGGGTGTAGGGAAATACACATCACACACAATGTACACATCCAGGGTGTAGGGAAATACACGTCACACACAATGTAACTGCAATGTACACATCCAGGGTGTAAGGAAATACACGTCACACACAATGTAACTGCAATGTACACATCCAGGGTGTAGGGAAATACACATCACACAATGTAACTGCAATGTACACATCCAGGGTGTAGGGAAATACACGTCACACACAATGTAACTACAATGTACACATCCAGGGTGTAGGGAAATACACATCACACACAATGTAACTACAATGTACACATCCAGGGTGTAAGGAAATACACGTCACACAATGTAACTGCAGTGTACACATCCAGGGTGTAGGGAAATACACGTCACACACAATGTAACTACAATGTACACATCCAGGGTGTAGGGAAATACACATCACACACAATGTAACTACAATGTACACATCCAGGGTGTAAGGAAATACACGTCACACAATGTAACTGCAGTGTACACATCCAGGGTGTAGGGAAATACACATCACACACAATGTACACATCCAGGGTGTAGGGAAATACACGTCACACACAATGTAACTGCAATGTACACATCCAGGGTGTAGGGAAATACACATCACACAATGTACACATCCAGGGTGTAGGGAAATACACGTCACACACAATGTAACTGCAATGTACACATCCAGGGTGTAGAGAAATACACATCACACAATGTAACTGCAATGTACACATCCAGGGTGTAGGGAAATACACGTCACACAATGTAACTGCAGTGTACACATCCAGGGTGTGTAGAGAAATACACATCACACACAATGTAACTACAATGTACACATCCAGGGTGTAGGGAAATACACATCACACAATGTACACATCCAGGGTGTAGGGAAATACACGTCACACACAATGTAACTGCAATGTACACATCCAGGGTGTAGGGAAATACACGTCACACACAATGTAACTGCAGTGTACACATCCAGGGTGTAGGGAAATACACATCACACAATGTACACATCCAGGGTGTAGGGAAATAAATGTCACACACAATGTAACTGCAATGTACACATCCAGGGTGTAGAGAAATACACATCACACAATGTAACTGCAATGTACACATCCAGGGTGTAGGGAAATACACATCACACACAATGTAACTGCAATGTACACATCCAGGGTGTAGGGAAATACACGTCACACAATGTAACTGCAGTGTACACATCCAGGGTGTAGGGAAATACACATCACACAATGTAACTGCAATGTGCACATCCAGGGTGTAGGGAAATACACATCACACACAATGTAACTGCAATGTGCACATCCAGGGTGTAGGGAAATACACATCACACAATGTACACATCCAGGGTGTAGGGAAATACACGTCACACACAATGTAACTGCAATGTGCACATCCAGGGTGTAGGGAAATACACATCACACACAATGTAACTGCAGTGTACACATCCAGGGTGTAGGGAAATACACGTCACACACAATGTAACTGCAATGTGCACATCCAGGGTGTAGGGAAATACACATCACACACAATGTAACTGCAGTGTACACATCCAGGGTGTAGGGAAATACACGTCACACAATGTAACTGCAATGTGCACATCCAGGGTGTAGGGAAATACACATCACACACAATGTAACTGCAATGTACACATCCAGGGTGTAGGGAAATACACATCACACACAATGGAACTGCAATGTACACATCCAGGGTGTAGGGAAATACACGTCACACAATGTAACTGCAATGTACACATCCAGGGTGTAGGGAAATACACATCACACACAATGTAACTGCAATGTACACATCCAGGGTGTAGGGAAATACACGTCACACACAATGTAACTACAATGTACACATCCAGGGTGTAGAGAAATACACGTCACACAATGTAACTGCAATGTACACATCCAGGGTGTAGGGAAATACACATCACACACAATGTAACTGCAATGTACACATCCAGGGTGTAGGGAAATACACGTCACACAATGTAACTGCAGTGT
The DNA here is from genome assembly GCA_037306005.1 of Rhinophrynus dorsalis. Classification (NCBI taxonomy): domain Eukaryota; kingdom Metazoa; phylum Chordata; class Amphibia; order Anura; family Rhinophrynidae; genus Rhinophrynus; species Rhinophrynus dorsalis. The sequence goes on along the minus strand of JBBDGT010000046.1, from coordinate 356,171 downwards.
ACACATCCAGGGTGTAGGGAAATACACATCACACACAATGTAACTGCAATGTGCACATCCAGGGTGTAGAGAAATACACGTCACACACAATGTAACTGCAGTGTACACATCCAGGGTGTAGGGAAATACACATCACACACAATGTAACTGCAATGTGCACATCCAGGGTGTAGAGAAATACACGTCACACAATGTAACTACAATGTACACATCCAGGGTGTAGGGAAATACACGTCACACACAATGTAACTACAATGTACACATCCGGGGTGTAGGGAAATACACATCACACACAATGTAACTACAATGTACACATCCAGGGTGTAGGGAAATACACGTCACACACAATGTAACTACAATGTACACATCCAGGGTGTAGGGAAATACATGTCACACACAATGTAACTACAATGTACACATCCAGGGTGTAGGGAAATACACATCACACAGTGTAACTGCAATGTACACATCCAGGGTGTAGGGAAATACACATCACACACAATGTAACTGCAATGTACACATCCAGGGTGTAGAGAAATACACGTCACACAATGTAACTACAATGTACACATCCAGGGTGTAGGGAAATACACGTCACACACAATGTAACTACAATGTACACATCCGGGGTGTAGGGAAATACACATCACACACAATGTAACTACAATGTACACATCCAGGGTGTAGGGAAATACACGTCACACACAATGTAACTACAATGTACACATCCAGGGTGTAGGGAAATACATGTCACACACAATGTAACTACAATGTACACATCCAGGGTGTAGGGAAATACACATCACACAGTGTAACTGCAATGTACACATCCAGGGTGTAGGGAAATACACATCACACACAATGTAACTGCAGTGTACACATCCAGGGTGTAGGGAAATACACGTCACACACAATGTAACTGCAGTGTACACATCCAGGGTGTAGGGAAATACACATCACACACAATGTAACTGCAGTGTACACATCCAGGGTGTAGGGAAATACACGTCACACACAATGTAACTGCAATGTACACATCCAGGGTGTAGGGAAATACACATCACACACAATGTAACTACAATGTACACATCCAGGGTGTAGGGAAATACACGTCACACACAATGTAACTGCAATGTACACATCCAGGGTGTAGGGAAATACACATCACACACAATGTAACTGCAATGTGCACATCCAGGGTGTAGGGAAATACACGTCACACACAATGTAACTACAATGTACACATCCAGGGTGTAGGGAAATACACATCACACAATGTACACATCCAGGGTGTAGGGAAATACATGTCACACAATGTACACATCCAGGGTGTAGGGAAATACACGTCACACACAATGTAACTGCAGTGTACACATCCAGGGTGTAGGGAAATACACGTCACACACAATGTAACTGCAATGTACACATCCAGGGTGTAGGGAAATACACGTCACACACAATGTAACTGCAATGTGCACATCCAGGGTGTAGGGAAATACACATCACACAATGTACACATCCAGGGTGTAGGGAAATACATGTCACACAATGTAACTGCAGTGTACACATCCAGGGTGTAGGGAAATACACATCACACACAATGTAACTGCAATGTACACATCCAGGGTGTAGGGAAATACACGTCACACACAATGTAACTGCAATGTGCACATCCAGGGTGTAGGGAAATACACATCACACACAATGTAACTACAATGTACACATCCAGGGTGTAGGGAAATACACGTCACACACAATGTAACTGCAATGTACACATCCAGGGTGTAGGGAAATACACATCACACACAATGTAACTGCAATGTACACATCCAGGGTGTAGGGAAATACACATCACACAATGTACACATCCAGGGTGTAGGGAAATACACATCACACACAATGTAACTACAATGTACACATCCAGGGTGTAGGGAAATACACATCACACACAATGTAACTACAATGTACACATCCAGGGTGTAGGGAAATACACGTCACACACAATGTAACTGCAATGTGCACATCCAGGGTGTAGGGAAATACACGTCACACACAATGTAACTACAATGTACACATCCAGGGTGTAGGGAAATACACATCACACAATGTACACATCCAGGGTGTAGGGAAATACACGTCACACACAATGTAACTGCAATGTGCACATCCAGGGTGTAGGGAAATACACATCACACAATGTACACATCCAGGGTGTAGGGAAATACATGTCACACAATGTAACTGCAGTGTACACATCCAGGGTGTAGGGAAATACACGTCACACACAATGTAACTGCAATGTACACATCCAGGGTGTAGGGAAATACACGTCACACACAATGTAACTGCAATGTACACATCCAGGGTGTAGGGAAATACACGTCACAAACAATGTAACTGCAATGTACACATCCAGGGTGTAGGGAAATACACATCACACACAATGTAACTGCAATGTGCACATCCAGGGTGTAGGGAAATACACGTCACACACAATGTAACTGCAGTGTACACATCCAGGGTGTAGGGAAATACACATCACACAGTGTAACTGCAATGTACACATCCAGGGTGTAGGGAAATACACGTCACACAATGTAACTGCAATGTACACATCCAGGGTGTAGGGAAATACACATCACACACAATGTAACTACAATGTACACATCCAGGGTGTAGGGAAATACACGTCACACACAATGTAACTGCAATGTACACATCCAGGGTGTAGGGAAATACACATCACACACAATGTAACTACAATGTACACATCCAGGGTGTAGGGAAATACACATCACACACAATGTACACATCCAGGGTGTAGGGAAATACACGTCACACAGTGTAACTGCAATGTACACATCCAGGGTGTAGGGAAATACACATCACACACAATGTAACTACAATGTACACATCCAGGGTGTAGGGAAATACACGTCACACACAATGTAACTACAATGTACACATCCAGGGTGTAGGGAAATACACGTCACACACAATGTAACTACAATGTACACATCCAGGGTGTAGGGAAATACACATCACACACAATGTACACATCCAGGGTGTAGGGAAATACACGTCACACAGTGTAACTGCAATGTACACATCCAGGGTGTAGGGAAATACAAATCACACACAATATAACTGCAGTGTACACATCCAGGGTGTAGGGAAATACACATCACACACAATGTAACTGCAATGTACACATCCAGGGTGTAGGGAAATACACATCACACACAATGTAACTGCAATGTGCACATCCAGGGTGTAGGGAAATACACGTCACACACAATGTAACTGCAATGTACACATCCAGGGTGTAGGGAAATACACATCACACACAATGTAACTGCAGTGTACACATCCAGGGTGTAGGGAAATACATGTCACACACAATGTAACTGCAATGTGCACATCCAGGGTGTAGGGAAATACACGTCACACACAATGTAACTGCAATGTACACATCCAGGGTGTAGGGAAATACACATCACACAATGTAACTGCAGTGTACACATCCAGGGTGTAGGGAAATACACATCACACAATGTAACTGCAGTGTACACATCCAGGGTGTAGGGAAATACACGTCACACACAATGTAACTGCAATGTACACATCCAGGGTGTAGGGAAATACACGTCACACACAATGTAACTACAATGTACACATCTAGGGTGTAGGGAAATACACATCACACAATGTATCTGCAATGTACACATCCAGGGTGTAGGGAAATACACGTCACACACAATGTAACTGCAATGTACACATCCAGGGTGTAGGGAAATACACGTCACACAATGTAACTGCAATGTGCACATCCAGGGTGTAGGGAAATACACATCACACACAATGTAACTACAATGTACACATCCAGGGTGTAGGGAAATACACGTCACACACAATGTAACTGCAATGTGCACATCCAGGGTGTAGGGAAATACACATCACACACAATGTAACTGCAGTGTACACATCCAGGGTGTAGGGAAATACACATCACACAATGTAACTACAATGTGCACATCCAGGGTGTAGGGAAATACACATCACACACAATGTAACTGCAATGTACACATCCAGGGTGTAGGGAAATACACATCACACACAATGTAATGCAGTGTACACATCCAGGGTGTAGGGAAATACACGTCACACAGTGTAACTGCAGTGTACACATCCAGGGTGTAGGGAAATACACGTCACACAATGTAACTGCAGTGTACACATCCAGGGTGTAGGGAAATACACATCACACAATGTAACTGCAGTGTACACATCCAGGGTGTAAGGAAATACACGTCACACAATGTAACTGCAATGTGCACATCCAGGGTGTAGGGAAATACACATCACACACAATGTAACTGCAATGTACACATCCAGGGTGTAGGGAAATACACATCACACACAATGTAACTACAATGTACACATCCAGGGTGTAGGGAAATACACGTCACACAATGTAACTGCAATGTACACATCCAGGGTGTAGGGAAATACACATCACACACAATGTAACTACAATGTACACATCCAGGGTGTAGGGAAATACACGTCACACACAATGTAACTGCAATGTACACATCTAGGGTGTAGGGAAATACACGTCACACACAGTGTAACTGCAATGTACACATCCAGGGTGTAGGGAAATACACATCACACACAATGTAACTGCAATGTACACATCCAGGGTGTAGGGAAATACACATCACACAATGTAACTGCAATGTACACATCCAGGGTGTAGGGAAATACACGTCACACAATGTAACTGCAATGTACACATCCAGGGTGTAGAGAAATACACGTCACACACAATGTAACTGCAATGTACACATCCAGGGTGTAGGGAAATACACATCACACACAATGTAACTGCAATGTACACATCCAGGGTGTAGGGAAATACACATCACACACAATGTAACTGCAGTGTACACATCCAGGGTGTAGGGAAATACATGTCACACACAATGTAACTGCAGTGTACACATCCAGGGTGTAGGGAAATACATGTCACACACAATGTAACTGCAGTGTACACATCCAGGGTGTAGGGAAATACACATCACACACAATGTAACTGCAATGTACACATCCAGGGTGTAGGGAAATACATGTCACACACAATGTAACTGCAATGTACACATCCAGGGTGTAGGGAAATACACGTCACACACAATGTAACTACAATGTACACATCCAGGGTGTAGGGAAATACACGTCACACACAATGTAACTGCAATGTACACATCCAGGGTGTAGGGAAATACACATCACACAATGTAACTGCAATGTACACATCCAGGGTGTAGGGAAATACACGTCACACAATGTACACATCCAGGGTGTAGGGAAATACACGTCACACACAATGTAACTGCAATGTACACATCCAGGGTGTAGGGAAATACACATCACACACAATGTAACTGCAATGTACACATCCAGGGTGTAGGGAAATACACGTCACACACAATGTAACTGCAATGTACACATCCAGGGTGTAGGGAAATACACATCACACACAATGTAACTGCAATGTACACATCCAGGGTGTAGGGAAATACACGTCACACACAATGTAACTGCAATGTACACATCCAGGGTGTAGAGAAATACACATCACACAATGTAACTGCAATGTACACATCCAGGGTGTAGGGAAATACACGTCACACAATGTACACATCCAGGGTGTAGGGAAATACACATCACACACAATGTAACTGCAATGTACACATCCAGGGTGTAGGGAAATACACGTCACACACAATGTAACTGCAATGTACACATCCAGGGTGTAGGGAAATACACGTCACACACAATGTAACTGCAATGTACACATCCAGGGTGTAGGGAAATACACATCACACACAATGTAACTGCAGTGTACACATCCAGGGTGTAGGGAAATACACATCACACACAATGTACACATCCAGGGTGTAGGGAAATACACGTCACACACAATGTAACTGCAATGTACACATCCAGGGTGTAGGGAAATACACATCACACACAATGTAACTGCAATGTACACATCCAGGGTGTAGAGAAATACACATCACACAATGTAACTGCAATGTACACATCCAGGGTGTAGGGAAATACACGTCACACAATGTACACATCCAGGGTGTAGGGAAATACACGTCACACAATGTAACTGCAATGTACACATCCAGGGTGTAGGGAAATACACATCACACACAATGTAACTGCAATGTACACATCCAGGGTGTAGGGAAATACACATCACACACAATGTAACTGCAGTGTACACATCCAGGGTGTAGGGAAATACACGTCACACACAATGTAACTGCAGTGTACACATCCAGGGTGTAGGGAAATACATGTCACACACAATGTAACTGCAATGTACACATCTAGGGTGTAGGGAAATACACATCACACACAGTGTAACTGCAATGTACACATCCAGGGTGTAGGGAAATACACGTCACACACAATGTAACTACAATGTACACATCCAGGGTGTAGGGAAATACACGTCACACACAATGTAACTGCAATGTGCACATCCAGGGTGTAGGGAAATACACATCACACACAATGTAACTACAATGTACACATCCAGGGTGTAGGGAAATACACGTCACACAATGTAACTGCAGTGTACACATCCAGGGTGTAGGGAAATACACATCACACACAATGTAACTACAATGTACACATCCAGGGTGTAGAGAAATACACATCACACAGTGTAACTGCAATGTACACATCCAGGGTGTAGGGAAATACACATCACACAGTGTAACTGCAATGTACACATCCAGGGTGTAGGGAAATACTCATCACACACAATGTAACTACAATGTACACATCCAGGGTGTAGGGAAATACACATCACACACAATGTAACTACAATGTACACATCCAGGGTGTAGGGAAATACACGTCACACACAATGTAACTACAATGTACACATCCAGGGTGTAGGGAAATACACGTCACACACAATGTAACTGCAGTGTACACATCCAGGGTGTAGGGAAATACACATCACACACAATGTAACTGCAATGTGCACATCCAGGGTGTAGGGAAATACATGTCACACACAATGTAACTGCAGTGTACACATCCAGGGTGTAGGGAAATACACATCACACACAATGTAACTGCAATGTGCACATCCAGGGTGTAGGGAAATACACATCACACACAATGTAACTGCAATGTGCACATCCAGGGTGTAGGGAAATACACGTCACACACAATGTAACTGCAGTGTACACATCCAGGGTGTAGGGAAATACACATCACACACAATGTAACTGCAATGTACACATCCAGGGTGTAGGGAAATACACGTCACACACAATGTAACTACAATGTACACATCCAGGGTGTAGGGAAATACATGTCACACACAATGTAACTGCAATGTACACATCCAGGGTGTAGGGAAATACACGTCACACACAATGTAACTGCAGTGTACACATCCAGGGTGTAGGGAAATACACATCACACACAATGTACACATCCAGGGTGTAGGGAAATACACGTCACACACAATGTAACTGCAATGTACACATCCAGGGTGTAGGGAAATACACGTCACACAGTGTAACTGCAATGTACACATCCAGGGTGTAGAGAAATACACATCACACAATGTAACTGCAATGTACACATCCAGGGTGTAGGGAAATACACGTCACACACAATGTAACTGCAATGTACACATCCAGGGTGTAGAGAAATACACATCACACAATGTAACTGCAATGTACACATCCAGGGTGTAGGGAAATACACGTCACACAATGTAACTGCAATGTGCACATCCAGGGTGTAGGGAAATACACGTCACACACAATGTAACTGCAATGTGCACATCCAGGGTGTAGGGAAATACACGTCACACAATGTAACTGCAATGTACACATCCAGGGTGTAGGGAAATACACGTCACACAATGTAACTGCAATGTACACATCCAGGGTGTAGGGAAATACACGTCACACACAATGTAACTGCAATGTGCACATCCAGGGTGTAGGAAAATACACGTCACACAATGTAACTGCAATGTACACATCCAGGGTGTAGGGAAATACACATCACACAATGTAACTGCAGTGTACACATCCAGGGTGTAGGGAAATACACATCACACACAATGTAACTGCAATGTACACATCCAGGGTGTAGGGAAATACACGTCACACACAATGTAACTGCAATGTACACATCCAGGGTGTAGGGAAATACACATCACACACAATGTAACTGCAATGTACACATCCAGGGTGTAGAGAAATACACATCACACACAATGTAACTGCAATGTACACATCCAGGGTGTAGGGAAATACACATCACACACAATGTAACTACAATGTACACATCCAGGGTGTAGGGAAATACACATCACACACAATGTAACTGCAATGTACACATCCAGGGTGTAGGGAAATACACGTCACACACAATGTAACTGCAGTGTACACATCCAGGGTGTAGGGAAATACACATCACACACAGTGTAACTGCAATGTACACATCCAGGGTGTAGGGAAATACACATCACACACAATGTAACTACAATGTACACATCCAGGGTGTAGGGAAATACACGTCACACAATGTAACTGCAGTGTACACATCCAGGGTGTAGGGAAATACACGTCACACACAATGTAACTGCAATGTACACATCCAGGGTGTAGGGAAATACACATCACACACAATGTAACTGCAATGTACACATCCAGGGTGTAGAGAAATACACATCACACACAATGTAACTGCAATGTACACATCCAGGGTGTAGAGAAATACACATCACACACAATGTAACTGCAATGTACACATCCAGGGTGTAGGGAAATACACATCACACACAATGTAACTGCAATGTACACATCCAGGGTGTAGAGAAATACACATCACACACAATGTAACTGCAATGTACACATCCAGGGTGTAGAGAAATACACATCACACACAATGTAACTGCAATGTACACATCCAGGGTGTAGGGAAATACACATCACACACAGTGTAACTGCAATGTACACATCCAGGGTGTAGGGAAATACACATCACACACAATGTAACTGCAATGTACACATCCAGGGTGTAGAGAAATACACATCACACACAATGTAACTGCAATGTACACATCCAGGGTGTAGAGAAATACACGTCACACACAATGTAACTGCAATGTGCACATCCAGGGTGTAGGGAAATACACGTCACACACAATGTAACTGCAATGTACACATCCAGGGTGTAGGGAAATACACGTCACACACAATGTAACTGCAATGTACACATCCAGGGTGTAGGGAAATACACGTCACACACAATGTAACTGCAATGTGCACATCCAGGGTGTAGGGAAATACACGTCACACACAATGTAACTGCAATGTACACATCCAGGGTGTAGGGAAATACACATCACACACAATGTAACTGCAATGTACACATCCAGGGTGTAGGGAAATACACATCACACACAATGTAACTGCAATGTACACATCCAGGGTGTAGGGAAATACACATCACACACAATGTAACTGCAATGTACACATCCAGGGTGTAGGGAAATACACGTCACACACAATGTACACATCCAGGGTGTAGGGAAATACACATCACACAATGTAACTACAATGTACACATCCAGGGTGTAGGGAAATACACATCACACACAATGTAACTGCAATGTACACATCCAGGGTGTAGGGAAATACATGTCACACACAATGTAACTGCAATGTACACATCCAGGGTGTAGGGAAATACATGTCACACACAATGTAACTGCAGTGTACACATCCAGGGTGTAGGGAAATACATGTCACACACAATGTAACTGCAATGTACACATCCAGGGTGTAGGGAAATACATGTCACACACAATGTAACTGCAATGTACACATCCAGGGTGTAGGGAAATACACATCACACACAATGTAACTACAATGTACACATCCAGGGTGTAGGGAAATACACGTCACACACAATGTAACTGCAGTGTACACATCCAGGGTGTAGGGAAATACACGTCACACAATGTAACTGCAATGTACACATCCAGGGTGTAGGGAAATACACATCACACACAATGTAACTGCAATGTACACATCCAGGGTGTAGAGAAATACACGTCACACACAATGTAACTACAATGTACACATCCAGGGTGTAGGGAAATACATGTCACACACAATGTAACTGCAGTGTACACATCCAGGGTGTAGGGAAATACACATCACACACAATGTAACTGCAATGTACACATCCAGGGTGTAGGGAAATACACGTCACACACAATGTAACTGCAATGTACACATCCAGGGTGTAGGGAAATACACATCACACAATGTAACTGCAGTGTACACATCCAGGGTGTAGGGAAATACACGTCACACACAATGTAACTACAATGTACACATCCAGGGTGTAGGGAAATACACGTCACACACAATGTAACTACAATGTACACATCCAGGGTGTAGGGAAATACACATCACACAATGTAACTGCAGTGTACACATCCAGGGTGTAGGGAAATACACGTCACACACAATGTAACTGCAATGTACACATCCAGGGTGTAGGGAAATACACGTCACACACAATGTAACTGCAATGTACACATCCAGGGTGTAGGGAAATACACATCACACACAATGTAACTGCAATGTACACATCCAGGGTGTAGAGAAATACACATCACACACAATGTAACTGCAATGTACACATCCAGGGTGTAGGGAAATACACATCACACACAATGTAACTGCAATGTACACATCCAGGGTGTAGAGAAATACACATCACACACAATGTAACTGCAATGTACACATCCAGGGTGTAGGGAAATACACATCACACAATGTAACTGCAGTGTACACATCCAGGGTGTAGAGAAATACACATCACACACAATGTAACTGCAATGTACACATCCAGGGTGTAGAGAAATACACATCACACACAATGTAACTGCAATGTACACATCCAGGGTGTAGGGAAATACACATCACACACAATGTAACTGCAATGTACACATCCAGGGTGTAGAGAAATACACATCACACACAATGTAACTGCAATGTACACATCCAGGGTGTAGAGAAATACACGTCACACACAATGTAACTGCAATGTGCACATCCAGGGTGTAGGGAAATACACATCACACACAATGTAACTGCAATGTACACATCCAGGGTGTAGGGAAATACACGTCACACACAATGTAACTGCAATGTGCACATCCAGGGTGTAGGGAAATACACATCACACACAATGTAACTGCAATGTACACATCCAGGGTGTAGAGAAATACACGTCACACACAATGTAACTGCAATGTACACATCCAGGGTGTAGAGAAATACACGTCACACACAATGTAACTGCAATGTGCACATCCAGGGTGTAGGGAAATACACATCACACACAATGTAACTGCAATGTACACATCCAGGGTGTAGGGAAATACATGTCACACACAATGTAACTGCAATGTACACATCCAGGGTGTAGGGAAATACACATCACACACAATGTAACTGCAGTGTACACATCCAGGGTGTAGGGAAATACACGTCACACAATGTAACTGCAGTGTACACATCCAGGGTGTAGGGAAATACACATCACACACAATGTAACTGCAATGTACACATCCAGGGTGTAGGGAAATACATGTCACACACAATGTAACTACAATGTACACATCCAGGGTGTAGGGAAATACATGTCACACACAATGTAACTGCAATGTACACATCCAGGGTGTAGGGAAATACATGTCACACACAATGTAACTGCAATGTACACATCCAGGGTGTAGGGAAATACACGTCACACACAATGTAACTGCAGTGTACACATCCAGGGTGTAGGGAAATACACGTCACACAATGTAACTGCAATGTACACATCCAGGGTGTAGGGAAATACACATCACACACAATGTAACTGCAGTGTACACATCCTGGGTGTAGGGAAATACATGTCACACACAATGTAACTGCAGTGTACACATCCAGGGTGTAGGGAAATACACGTCACACACAATGTAACTGCAATGTACACATCCAGGGTGTAGGGAAATACACGTCACACACAATGTAACTGCAATGTACACATCCAGGGTGTAGGGAAATACACATCACATAATGTAACTGCAGTGTACACTTCCAGGGTGTAGGGAAATACACGTCACACACAATGTAACTGCAATGTACACATCCAGGGTGTAGGGAAATACACATCACACAATGTAACTGCAATGTACACATCCAGGGTGTAGGGAAATACACGTCACACACAATGTAACTGCAATGTACACATCCAGGGTGTAGGGAAATACACATCACACAATGTAACTGCAATGTACACATCCAGGGTGTAGGGAAATACACGTCACACACAATGTAACTGCAATGTACACATCCAGGGTGTAGGGAAATACATGTCACACACAATGTAACTACAATGTACACATCCAGGGTGTAGGGAAATACATGTCACACACAATGTAACTACAATGTACACATCCAGGGTGTAGGGAAATACACATCACACACAATGTAACTGCAATGTACACATCCAGGGTGTAGGGAAATACACGTCACACACAATGTAACTGCAATGTACACATCCAGGGTGTAGAGAAATACACATCACACAATGTAACTGCAGTGTACACATCCAGGGTGTAGAGAAATACACATCACACAATGTAACTGCAATGTACACATCCAGGGTGTAGGGAAATACACGTCACACAGTGTAACTGCAATGTACACATCCAGGGTGTAGGGAAATACACATCACACACAATGTAACTGCAATGTACACATCCAGGGTGTAGGGAAATACACGTCACACACAATGTAACTGCAGTGTACACATCCAGGGTGTAGAGAAATACACGTCACACACAATGTACACATCCAGGGTGTAGGGAAATACACATCACACACAATGTAACTACAATGTACACATCCAGGGTGTAGGGAAATACATGTCACACACAATGTAACTGCAATGTGCACATCCAGGGTGTAGGGAAATACACATCACACACAATGTAACTGCAATGTGCACATCCAGGGTGTAGGGAAATACACGTCACACACAATGTAACTGCAATGTGCACATCCAGGGTGTAGGGAAATACACATCACACACAATGTAACTGCAATGTACACATCCAGGGTGTAGGGAAATACACATCACACACAATGTAACTACAATGTACACATCCAGGGTGTAGGGAAATACACATCACACACAATGTAACTGCAATGTACACATCCAGGGTGTAGGGAAATACATGTCACACACAATGTAACTGCAATGTACACATCCAGGGTGTAAGGAAATACACGTCACACACAATGTAACTGCAATGTGCACATCCAGGGTGTAGGGAAATACATGTCACACACAATGTAACTGCAATGTACACATCCAGGGTGTAGGGAAATACACGTCACACACAATGTAACTGCAATGTACACATCCAGGGTGTAGGGAAATACACGTCACACACAATGTAACTGCAGTGTACACATCCAGGGTGTAGGGAAATACACATCACACACAATGTAACTGCAATGTACACATCCAGGGTGTAGGGAAATACATGTCACACACAATGTAACTACAATGTGCACATCCAGGGTGTAGGGAAATACACATCACACACAATGTAACTGCAATGTACACATCCAGGGTGTAGGGAAATACACGTCACACACAATGTAACTACAATGTACACATCCAGGGTGTAGGGAAATACACATCACACACAATGTAACTGCAATGTACACATCCAGGGTGTAGGGAAATACATGTCACACACAATGTAACTGCAATGTACACATCCAGGGTGTAGGGAAATACACATCACACACAATGTAACTACAATGTACACATCCAGGGTGTAGGGAAATACACATCACACACAATGTAACTGCAATGTACACATCCAGGGTGTAGGGAAATACATGTCACACACAATGTAACTGCAATGTACACATCCAGGGTGTAAGGAAATACACGTCACACACAATGTAACTGCAATGTACACATCCAGGGTGTAGGGAAATACACGTCACACACAATGTAACTGCAGTGTACACATCCAGGGTGTAGGGAAATACACATCACACACAATGTAACTGCAATGTACACATCCAGGGTGTAGAGAATACATGTCACACACAATGTAACTGCAATGTACACATCCAGGGTGTAGGGAAATACACATCACACAATGTAACTGCAATGTACACATCCAGGGTGTAGGGAAATACATGTCACACACATTGTAACTGCAATGTGCACATCCAGGGTGTAGGGAAATACACATCACACACAATGTAACTGCAGTGTACACATCCAGGGTGTAGGGAAATACACATCACACACAATGTAACTGCAATGTACACATCCAGGGTGTAGGGAAATACACATCACACACAATGTAACTGCAATGTACACATCCAGGGTGTAGGGAAATACATGTCACACACAATGTAACTGCAATGTACACATCCAGGGTGTAGGGAAATACACATCACACACAATGTAACTGCAATGTACACATCCAGGGTGTAGGGAAATACACGTCACACACAATGTAACTGCAATGTGCACATCCAGGGTGTAGGGAAATACACGTCACACACAATGTAACTGCAATGTACACATCCAGGGTGTAGGGAAATACACATCACACACAATGTAACTGCAGTGTACACATCCAGGGTGTAGGGAAATACACATCACACACAATGTAACTACAATGTACACATCCAGGGTGTAGGGAAAATACATGTCACACACATGTAACTGCAATGTGCACATCCAGGGTGTAGGGAAATACACATCACACACAATGTAACTGCAATGTACACATCCAGGGTGTAGGGAAATACACATCACACACAATGTAACTACAATGTACACATCCAGGGTTGTAGGGAAATACACATCACACACAATGTAACTGCAATGTACACATCCAGGGTGTAGGGAAATACATGTCACACACAATGTAACTGCAATGTACACATCCAGGGTGTAGGGAAATACACATCACACAATGTAACTGCAATGTACACATCCAGGGTGTAGAGAAATACACGTCACACACAATGTAACTGCAATGTACACATCCAGGGTGTAGAGAAATACACATCACACAATGTAACTGCAATGTACACATCCAGGGTGTAGGGAAATACACGTCACACAATGTAACTGCAATGTACACATCCAGGGTGTAGGGAAATACACATCACACACAATGTAACTGCAATGTACACATCCAGGGTGTAGGGAAATACACGTCACACACAATGTAACTACAATGTACACATCCAGGGTGTAGGGAAATACACATCACACACAATGTAACTGCAATGTACACATCCAGGGTGTAGGGAAATACACATCACACACAATGTAACTGCAGTGTACACATCCAGGGTGTAGGGAAATACACATCACACACAATGTAACTGCAATGTACACATCCAGGGTGTAGGGAAATACACGTCACACACAATGTAACTGCAATGTACACATCCAGGGTGTAGGGAAATACACGTCACACACAATGTAACTGCAGTGTACACATCCAGGGTGTAAGGAAATACACATCACACAATGTAACTGCAATGTACACATCCAGGGTGTAGGGAAATACACGTCACACACAATGTAACTGCAATGTACACATCCAGGGTGTAGGGAAATACACATCACACAATGTAACTGCAATGTACACATCCAGGGTGTAGGGAAATACACATCACACACAATGTAACTGCAATGTGCACATCCAGGGTGTAGGGAAATACACATCACACAATGTAACTGCAATGTGCACATCCAGGGTGTAGGGAAATACACGTCACACACAATGTAACTACAATGTACACATCCAGGGTGTAGGGAAATACACGTCACACAGTGTAACTGCAGTGTACACATCCAGGGTGTAGGGAAATACACATCACACAATGTAACTGCAATGTACACATCCAGGGTGTAGGGAAATATACATCACACACAATGTAACTGCAGTGTACACATCCAGGGTGTAGGGAAATACACGTCACACAATGTAACTGCAATGTACACATCCAGGGTGTAGGGAAATACACGTCACACACAATGTACACATCCAGGGTGTAGGGAAATACACATCACACACAATGTAACTACAATGTACACATCCAGGGTGTAGGGAAATACACGTCACACACAATGTAACTACAATGTACACATCCAGGGTGTAGGGAAATACACATCACACACAATGTAACTGCAATGTACACATCCAGGGTGTAGGGAAATACACATCACACACAATGTAACTACAATGTACACATCCAGGGTGTAGGGAAATACACGTCACACACAATGTAACTGCAGTGTACACATCCAGGGTGTAGGGAAATACACATCACACAATGTAACTGCAATGTACACATCCAGGGTGTAGGGAAATACACATCACACACAATGTAACTGCAATGTGCACATCCAGGGTGTAGGGAAATACACATCACACAATGTAACTGCAATGTGCACATCCAGGGTGTAGGGAAATACACGTCACACACAATGTAACTACAATGTACACATCCAGGGTGTAGGGAAATACACGTCACACAGTGTAACTGCAGTGTACACATCCAGGGTGTAGGGAAATACACATCACACAATGTAACTGCAATGTACACATCCAGGGTGTAGGGAAATACACATCACACACAATGTAACTGCAGTGTACACATCCAGGGTGTAGGGAAATACACATCACACAATGTAACTGCAGTGCACACATCCAGGGTGTAGGGAAATACACGTCACACACAATGTAACTGCAATGTACACATCCAGGGTGTAGAGAAATACACGTCACACACAATGTACACATCCAGGGTGTAGGGAAATACACATCACACAATGTAACTGCAGTGTACACATCCAGGGTGTAGGGAAATACATGTCACACACAATGTAACTGCAGTGTACACATCCAGGGTGTAGGGAAATAGATTTCACACACAATGTAACTGCAGTGTACACATCCAGGGTGTAGGGAAATACATGTCACACACAATGTAACTGCAATGTACACATCCAGGGTGTAGGGAAATACACGTCACACACAATGTAACTGCAATGTGCACATCCAGGGTGTAGGGAAATACACATCACACAATGTACACATCCAGGGTGTAGGGAAATACATTTCACACACAATGTA
The DNA here is from genome assembly GCA_037306005.1 of Rhinophrynus dorsalis. Taxonomy (NCBI): domain Eukaryota; kingdom Metazoa; phylum Chordata; class Amphibia; order Anura; family Rhinophrynidae; genus Rhinophrynus; species Rhinophrynus dorsalis. Next base: position 338,854 of record JBBDGT010000046.1, on the reverse strand, counting down.
ACTGCAGTGTACACATCCAGGGTGTAGGGAAATACATGTCACACACAATGTAACTGCAATGTACACATCCAGGGTGTAGGGAAATACACGTCACACACAATGTAACTGCAATGTACACATCCAGGGTGTAGGGAAATACACGTCACACACAATGTAACTGCAATGTACACATCCAGGGTGTAGGGAAATACACGTCACACACAATGTAACTGCAATGTACACATCCAGGGTGTAGGGAAATACACATCACACACAATGTAACTGCAATGTACACATCCAGGGTGTAGGGAAATACACGTCACACACAGTGTAACTGCAATGTGCACATCCAGGGTGTAGGGAAATACACGTCACACACAATGTAACTGCAATGTGCACATCCAGGGTGTAGGGAAATACACGTCACACACAATGTAACTGCAATGTACACATCCAGGGTGTAGGGAAATACACGTCACACACAATGTAACTGCAATGTACACATCCAGGGTGTAGGGAAATACACATCACACACAATGTAACTGCAATGTACACATCCAGGCTGTAGGGAAATACACGTCACACACAATGTAACTGCAATGTACACATCCAGGGTGTAGGGAAATACACGTCACACACAATGTAACTGCAATGTGCACATCCAGGGTGTAGGGAAATACACGTCACACACAATGTAACTGCAATGTGCACATCCAGGGTGTAGGGAAATACACGTCACACACAATGTAACTGCAATGTGCACATCCAGGGTGTAGGGAAATACACGTCACACACAATGTAACTGCAATGTACACATCCAGGGTGTAGGGAAATACACGTCACACACAATGTAACTGCAATGTACACATCCAGGGTGTAGGGAAATACACATCACACACAATGTAACTACAATGTGCACATCCAGGGTGTAGGGAAATACACGTCACACACAATGTAACTGCAATGTACACATCCAGGGTGTAGGGAAATACACGTCACACACAATGTACACATCCAGGGTGTAGGGAAATACACATCACACACAATGTAACTACAATGTACACATCTATGGTGTAGGGAAATACACATCACACACAATGTAACTACAATGTACACATCTAGGGTGTAGGGAAATACACATCACACACAATGTAACTGCAATGTACACATCCAGGGTGTAGGGAAATACACATCACACACAATGTAACTGCAATGTACACATCCAGGGTGTAGAGAAATACACGTCACACACAATGTAACTGCAATGTACACATCTAGGGTGTAGGGAAATACACATCACACACAATGTAACTACAATGTACACATCTAGGGTGTAGGGAAATACACATCACACACAATGTAACTGCAATGTACACATCCAGGGTGTAGGGAAATACACGTCACACACAATGTAACTATAATGTACACATCCAGGGTGTAGGGAAATACACATCACACACAATGTAACTGCAATGTACACATCCAGGGTGTAGGGAAATACACATCACACACAATGTACACATCCAGGGTGTAGGGAAATACACGTCATACACAATGTAACTACAATGTACACATCCAGGGTGTAGGGAAATACACATCACACAATGTAACTGCAATGTGCACATCCAGGGTGTAGGGAAATACACGTCACACAATGTACACATCCAGGGTGTAGGGAAATACATGTCACACACAATGTAACTACAATGTACACATCTAGGGTGTAGGGAAATACACATCACACAATGTACACATCCAGGGTGTAGGGAAATACACATCACACACAATGTAACTGCAATGTACACATCTAGGGTGTAGGGAAATACACATCACACACAATGTAACTACAATGTACACATCTAGGGTGTAGGGAAATACACATCACACAATGTAACTGCAATGTACACATCCAGGGTGTAGGGAAATACACATCACACACAATGTAACTGCAATGTACACATCCAGGGTGTAGGGAAATACACGTCACACACAATGTAACTACAGTGTACACATCCAGGGTGTAGAGAAATACACGTCACACACAATGTAACTGCAATGTACACATCTAGGGTGTAGGGAAATACATGTCACACACAATGTAACTGCAATGTACACATCTAGGGTGTAGGGAAATACACATCACACACAATGTAACTACAATGTACACATCCAGGGTGTAGGGAAATACACATCACACACAATGTAACTATAATGTACACATCCAGGGTGTAGGGAAATACACATCACACACAATGTAACTACAATGTACACATCTAGGGTGTAGGGAAATACACATCACACAATGTACACATCCAGGGTGTAGGGAAATACATGTCACACACAATGTAACTACAATGTACACATCCAGGGTGTAGGGAAATACATGTCACACAATGTACACATCCAGGGTGTAGGGAAATACATGTCACACACAATGTAACTACAATGTACACATCCAGGGTGTAGGGAAATACACATCACACAATGTAACTACAATGTACACATCCAGGGTGTAGAGAAATACACGTCACACAATGTAACTGCAATGTACACATCCAGGGTGTAGGGAAATACACATCACACACAATATAACTGCAGTGTACACATCCAGGGTGTAGGGAAATACACATCACACACAATGTAACTGCAATGTACACATCCAGGGTGTAGGGAAATACACGTCACACACAATGTAACTACAATGTACACATCCAGGGTGTAGGGAAATACATGTCACACACAATGTAACTGCAATGTACACATCCAGGGTGTAGGGAAATACACATCACACACAATGTAACTGCAGTGTACACATCCAGGGTGTAGGGAAATAAATGTCACACACAATGTAACTGCAGTGTACACATCCAGGGTGTAGGGAAATACACGTCACACACAATGTAACTGCAGTGTACACATCCAGGGTGTAGGGAAATACACATCACACAGTGTAACTGCAGTGTACACATCCAGGGTGTAGGGAAATACACATCACACACAATGTAACTGCAATGTACACATCCAGGGTGTAGGGAAATACACATCACACACAATGTAACTGTAATGTACACATCCAGGGTGTAGGGAAATACACATCACACACAATGTAACTGCAATGTGCACATCCAGGGTATAGGGAAATACACATCACACACAATGTAACTGCAATGTACACATCCAGGGTGTAGGGAAATACACATGACACAATGTAACTGCAATGTACACATCCAGGGTGTAGGGAAATACACATCACACACAATATAACTGCAGTGTACACATCCAGGGTGTAGGGAAATACATGTCACACACAATGTAACTGCAATGTACACATCCAGGGTGTAGGGAAATACACATCACACACAATGTAACTGCAATGTACACATCCAGGGTGTAGGGAAATACACATCACACACAATGTAACTGCAGTGTACACATCCAGGGTGTAGGGAAATACACATCACACACAATGTAACTGCAATGTACACATCCAGGGTGTAGGGAAATACACATCACACAATGTAACTGCAATGTACACATCCAGGGTGTAGGGAAATACACATCACACACAATGTAACTGCAATGTACACATCCAGGGTGTAGGGAAATACACATCACACAATGTAACTGCAATGTACACATCCAGGGTGTAGGGAAATACACATCACACACAATATAACTGCAGTGTACACATCCAGGGTGTAGGGAAATACATGTCACACACAATGTAACTGCAATGTACACATCCAGGGTGTAGGGAAATACACATCACACACAATGTAACTACAATGTACACATCTAGGGTGTAGGGAAATACACTTCACACACAATGTAACTGCAATGTACACATCCAGGGTGTAGGGAAATACACATCACACACAATGTAACTGCAATGTACACATCCAGGGTGTAGGGAAATACACATCACACACAATGTAACTGCAGTGTACACATCCAGGGTGTAGGGAAATACACATCACACAATGTACACATCCAGGGTGTAGGGAAATACACGTCACACACAATGTAACTGCAGTGTACACATCCAGGGTGTAGGGAAATACACATCACACACAATGTAACTGCAATGTACACATCCAGGGTGTAGGGAAATACACATCACACAATGTAACTACAATGTACACATCCAGGGTGTAGAGAAATACACATCACACACAATGTAACTGCAGTGTACACATCCAGGGTGTAGGGAAATACATGTCACACACAATGTAACTGCAGTGTACACATCCAGGGTGTAGGGAAATACACATCACACACAATGTAACTGCAATGTACACATCCAGGGTGTAGGGAAATACACGTCACACACAATGTAACTGCAATGTACACATCCAGGGTGTAGGGAAATACATGTCACACACAATGTAACTACAATGTACACATCCAGGGTGTAGGGAAATACACATCACACAATGTAACTACAATGTACACATCCAGGGTGTAGAGAAATACACGTCACACACAATGTAACTGCAGTGTACACATCCAGGGTGTAGGGAAATACATGTCACACACAATGTAACTGCAATGTACACATCCAGGGTGTAGGGAAATACACATCACACACAATGTAACTGCAATGTACACATCCAGGGTGTAGGGAAATACACATCACACAATGTAACTGCAGTGTACACATCCAGGGTGTAGGGAAATACACATCACACAATGTAACTGCAATGTACACATCCAGGGTGTAGGGAAATACACATCACACACAATATAACTGCAGTGTACACATCCAGGGTGTAGGGAAATACATGTCACACACAATGTAACTGCAATGTACACATCCAGGGTGTAGGGAAATACACATCACACACAATGTAACTACAATGTACACATCTAGGGTGTAGGGAAATACACGTCACACACAATGTAACTGCAATGTACACATCCAGGGTGTAGGGAAATACACATCACACACAATGTAACTGCAATGTACACATCCAGGGTGTAGGGAAATACACATCACACACAATGTAACTGCAATGTACACATCCAGGGTGTAGGGAAATACACATCACACACAATGTAACTGCAATGTACACATCCAGGGTGTAGGGAAATACACGTCACACACAATGTAACTGCAGTGTACACATCCAGGGTGTAGGGAAATACACATCACACACAATGTAACTGCAATGTACACATCCAGGGTGTAGGGAAATACACGTCACACACAATGTAACTGCAATGTACACATCCAGGGTGTAGGGAAATACATGTCACACACAATGTAACTGCAGTGTACACATCCAGGGTGTAGGGAAATACACATCACACAATGTAACTGCAATGTACACATCCAGGGTGTAGGGAAATACATGTCACACACAATGTAACTGCAGTGTACACATCCAGGGTGTAGGGAAATACATGTCACACACAATGTAACTGCAATGTACACATCCAGGGTGTAGGGAAATACACATCACACACAATGTAACTACAATGTACACATCCAGGGTGTAGGGAAATACACGTCACACACAATGTAACTGCAATGTGCACATCCAGGGTGTAGGGAAATACACGTCACACAATGTAACTGCAATGTACACATCCAGGGAGTAGGGAAATACACATCACACACAATGTAACTGCAATGTACACATCCAGGGTGTAGGGAAATACACATCACACACAATGTAACTGCAATGTACACATCCAGGGTGTAGGGAAATACATGTCACACACAATGTAACTGCAATGTGCACATCCAGGGTGTAGGGAAATACACGTCACACAATGTAACTGCAGTGTACACATCCAGGGTGTAGGGAAATACACGTCACACACAATGTAACTGCAGTGTACACATCCAGGGTGTAGGGAAATACACATCACACACAATGTAACTGCAATGTACACATCCAGGGTGTAGGGAAATACACGTCACACACAATGTAACTGCAGTGTACACATCCAGGGTGTAGGGAAATACACGTCACACACAATGTAACTGCAATGTACACATCCAGGGTGTAGGGAAATACACGTCACACACAATGTAACTGCAATGTACACATCCAGGGTGTAGGGAAATACACGTCACACACAATGTAACTGCAATGTACACATCCAGGGTGTAGGGAAATACATGTCACACACAATGTAACTGCAGTGTACACATCCAGGGTGTAGGGAAATACACATCACACAATGTAACTGCAATGTACACATCCAGGGTGTAGGGAAATACACGTCACACACAATGTAACTGCAGTGTACACATCTAGGGTGTAGGGAAATACACATCACACAATGTAACTGCAATGTACACATCCAGGGTGTAGGGAAATACACATCACACAATGTAACTGCAATGTACACATCCAGGGTGTAGGGAAATACACGTCACACACAATGTAACTGCAATGTACACATCCAGGGTGTAGGGAAATACACATCACACAATGTAACTGCAATGTACACATCCAGGGTGTAGGGAAATACACATCACACAATGTAACTGCAATGTACACATCCAGGGTGTAGGGAAATACACATCACACAATGTAACTGCAATGTACACATCCAGGGTGTAGGGAAATACACATCACACAATGTAACTGCAATGTACACATCCAGGGTGTAGGGAAATACACATCACACAATGTAACTGCAATGTACACATCCAGGGTGTAGGGAAATACACGTCACACACAATGTAACTGCAGTGTACACATCCAGGGTGTAGGGAAATACACATCACACACAATGTAACTACAATGTACACATCCAGGGTGTAGGGAAATACACATCACACACAATGTAACTGCAATGTGCACATCCAGGGTGTAGGGAAATACACGTCACACAATGTACACATCCAGGGTGTAGGGAAATACACGTCACACACAATGTAACTGCAATGTACACATCCAGGGTGTAGGGAAATACACATCACACAATGTACACATCCAGGGTGTAGGGAAATACATGTCACACACAATGTAACTGCAATGTACACATCCAGGGTGTAGGGAAATACACATCACACAATGTAACTGCAATGTACACATCCAGGGTGTAGGGAAATACACATCACACAATGTAACTGCAGTGTACACATCCAGGGTGTAGGGAAATACACATCACACACAATGTAACTGCAATGTGCACATCCAGGGTGTAGGGAAATACACGTCACACACAATGTAACTGCAATGTACACATCCAGGGTGTAGGGAAATACACATCACACACAATGTAACTGCAATGTACACATCCAGGGTGTAGGGAAATACACATCACACACAATGTAACTGCAATGTACACATCCAGGGTGTAGAGAAATACACGTCACACACAATGTAACTGCAGTGTACACATCCAGGGTGTAGGGAAATACACATCACACACAATGTAACTGCAGTGTACACATCCAGGGTGTAGGGAAATACACGTCACACACAATGTAACTGCAATGTACACATCCAGGGTGTAGGGAAATACATGTCACACACAATGTAACTGCAATGTACACATCCAGGGTGTAGGGAAATACACATCACACAATGTACACATCCAGGGTGTAGGGAAATACATGTCACACACAATGTAACTGCAATGTACACATCCAGGGTGTAGGGAAATACACGTCACACAATGTAACTGCAGTGTACACATCCAGGGTGTAGGGAAATACACGTCACACACAATGTAACTGCAATGTACACATCCAGGGTGTAGGGAAATACACATCACACACAATGTAACTGCAGTGTACACATCCAGGGTGTAGGGAAATACACATCACACACAATGTAACTACAATGTACACATCCAGGGTGTAGGGAAATACACGTCACACAATGTAACTGCAGTGTACACATCCAGGGTGTAGGGAAATACACGTCACACACAATGTAACTGCAATGTACACATCCAGGGTGTAGGGAAATACACATCACACAATGTAACTGCAATGTACACATCCAGGGTGTAGAGAAATACACATCACACACAATGTAACTGTAGTGTACACATCCAGGGTGTAGGGAAATACACATGACACACAATGTAACTGCAATGTACACATCCAGGGTGTAGGGAAATACACGTCACACACAATGTAACTGCAGTGTACACATCCAGGGTGTAGGGAAATACACGTCACACAATGTAACTGCAGTGTACACATCCAGGGTGTAGGGAAATACACGTCACACACAATGTAACTGCAATGTACACATCCAGGGTGTAGGGAAATACACATCACACACAATGTAACTGCAATGTACACATCCAGGGTGTAGAGAAATACACATCACACACAATGTAACTGCAGTGTACACATCCAGGGTGTAGGGAAATACACATCACACACAATGTAACTACAATGTACACATCCAGGGTGTAGGGAAATACACATCACACACAATGTAACTACAATGTACACATCCAGGGTGTAGGGAAATACACGTCACACACAATGTAACTGCAATGTACACATCCAGGGTGTAGGGAAATACACATCACACAATGTACACATCCAGGGTGTAGGGAAATACATGTCACACACAATGTAACTGCAATGTACACATCCAGGGTGTAGGGAAATACACATCACACAATGTACACATCCAGGGTGTAGGGAAATACATGTCACACACAATGTAACTGCAATGTACACATCCAGGGTGTAGGGAAATACACGTCACACAATGTAACTGCAGTGTACACATCCAGGGTGTAGGGAAATACACATCACACACAATGTAACTGCAATGTACACATCCAGGGTGTAGGGAAATACACATCACACACAATGTAACTGCAATGTACACATCCAGGGTGTAGGGAAATACACATCACACACAATGTAACTGCAGTGTACACATCCAGGGTGTAGGGAAATACACATCACACACAATGTAACTGCAATGTACACATCCAGGGTGTAGGGAAATACACATCACACACAATGTAACTGCAGTGTACACATCCAGGGTGTAGGGAAATACACATCACACACAATGTAACTACAATGTACACATCCAGGGTGTAGGGAAATACACGTCACACAATGTAACTGCAGTGTACACATCCAGGGTGTAGGGAAATACACGTCACACACAATGTAACTGCAATGTACACATCCAGGGTGTAGGGAAATACACATCACACACAATGTAACTGCAGTGTACACATCCAGGGTGTAGGGAAATACACATCACACACAATGTAACTACAATGTACACATCCAGGGTGTAGGGAAATACACGTCACACACAATGTAACTGCAATGTGCACATCCAGGGTGTAGGAAAATACACGTCACACAATGTAACTACAATGTGCACATCCAGGGTGTAGGGAAATACACATCACACAATGTAACTGCAGTGTACACATCCAGGGTGTAGGGAAATACACATCACACACAATGTAACTGCAATGTACACATCCAGGGTGTAGGGAAATACACATCACACACAATGTACACATCCAGGGTGTAGGGAAATACACGTCACACACAATGTAACTGCAGTGTACACATCCAGGGTGTAGGGAAATACACATCACACACAATGTAACTACAATGTACACATCCAGGGTGTAGGGAAATACACGTCACACACAATGTAACTGCAATGTGCACATCCAGGGTGTAGGGAAATACACGTCACACACAATGTAACTGCAATGTGCACATCCAGGGTGTAGGGAAATACACATCACACAGTGTAACTGCAATGTACACATCCAGGGTGTAGGGAAATACACGTCACACACAATGTAACTGCAATGTGCACATCCAGGGTGTAGGGAAATACACATCACACACAATGTACACATCCAGGGTGTAGGGAAATACACATCACACAATGTAACTGCAATGTACACATCCAGGGTGTAGGGAAATACACATCACACACAATGTACACATCCAGGGTGTAGGGAAATACACATCACACAATGTAACTGCAATGTACACATCCAGGGTGTAGGGAAATACACATCACACACAATGTAACTGCAGTGTACACATCCAGGGTGTAGGGAAATACACATCACACACAATGTAACTGCAATGTACACATCCAGGGTGTAGGGAAATACACGTCACACACAATGTAACTGCAATGTACACATCCAGGGTGTAGGGAAATACACGTCACACACAATGTAACTGCAATGTACACATCCAGGGTGTAGGGAAATACACGTCACACACAATGTAACTGCAATGTACACATCCAGGGTGTAGGGAAATACACATCACACACAATGTAACTACAATGTACACATCCAGGGTGTAGGGAAATACATGTCACACACAATGTAACTGCAATGTACACATCCAGGGTGTAGGGAAATACACGTCACACACAATGTAACTGCAGTGTACACATCCAGGGTGTAGGGAAATACACATCACACACAATGTAACTACAATGTACACATCCAGGGTGTAGGGAAATACACATCACACAATGTACACATCCAGGGTGTAGAGAAATACACATCACACAATGTAACTGCAATGTACACATCCAGGGTGTAGGGAAATACACGTCACACACAATGTAACTGCAATGTGCACATCCAGGGTGTAGGGAAATACACATCACACACAATGTACACATCCAGGGTGTAGGGAAATACACATCACACAATGTAACTGCAATGTACACATCCAGGGTGTAGGGAAATACACATCACACACAATGTACACATCCAGGGTGTAGGGAAATACACATCACACAATGTAACTGCAATGTACACATCCAGGGTGTAGGGAAATACACATCACACACAATGTAACTGCAGTGTACACATCCAGGGTGTAGGGAAATACACATCACACACAATGTAACTGCAATGTACACATCCAGGGTGTAGGGAAATACACATCACACACAATGTAACTGCAGTGTACACATCCAGGGTGTAGGGAAATACACATCACACACAATGTAACTGCAGTGTACACATCCAGGGTGTAGGGAAATACATGTCACACACAATGTAACTGCAATGTACACATCCAGGGTGTAGGGAAATACACGTCACACACAATGTAACTGCAATGTACACATCCAGGGTGTAGGGAAATACACATCACACACAATGTAACTGCAATGTACACATCCAGGGTGTAGGGAAATACACGTCACACACAATGTAACTGCAATGTACACATCCAGGGTGTAGGGAAATACACGTCACACACAATGTAACTGCAATGTACACATCCAGGGTGTAGGGAAATACACATCACACACAATGTAACTGCAGTGTACACATCCAGGGTGTAGGGAAATACACGTCACACACAATGTAACTACAATGTACACATCCAGGGTGTAGGGAAATACACGTCACACACAATGTAACTGCAATGTACACATCCAGGGTGTAGGGAAATACATGTCACACACAATGTAACTGCAATGTACACATCCAGGGTGTAGGGAAATACACGTCACACACAATGTAACTGCAATGTACACATCCAGGGTGTAGGGAAATACACGTCACACACAATGTAACTGCAATGTGCACATCCAGGGTGTAGGGAAATACACGTCACACACAATGTAACTGCAATGTACACATCCAGGGTGTAGGGAAATACACATCACACACAATGTAACTGCAATGTACACATCCAGGGTGTAGGGAAATACACGTCACACACAATGTAACTGCAATGTACACATCCAGGGTGTAGGGAAATACACGTCACACACAATGTAACTACAATGTACACATCCAGGGTGTAGGGAAATACACGTCACACACAATGTAACTGCAATGTACACATCCAGGGTGTAGGGAAATACACGTCACACACAATGTAACTGCAATGTACACATCCAGGGTGTAGGGAAATACACGTCACACACAATGTAACTGCAATGTACACATCCAGGGTGTAGGGAAATACATGTCACACACAATGTAACTACAATGTACACATCCAGGGTGTAGGGAAATACACATCACACACAATGTAACTGCAATGTGCACATCCAGGGTGTAGGGAAATACACATCACACACAATGTAACTACAATGTACACATCCAGGGTGTAGGGAAATACACGTCACACACAATGTAACTACAATGTACACATCCAGGGTGTAGGGAAATACACGTCACACAATGTAACTACAATGTGCACATCCAGGGTGTAGGGAAATACACATCACACAATGTAACTGCAGTGTACACATCCAGGGTGTAGGGAAATACATGTCACACAGTGTAACTGCAGTGTACACATCCAGGGTGTAGGGAAATACACATCACACACAATGTACACATCCAGGGTGTAGGGAAATACACATCACACAATGTAACTGCAATGTACACATCCAGGGTGTAGGGAAATACACATCACACACAATGTAACTGCAGTGTACACATCCAGGGTGTAGGGAAATACACGTCACACACAATGTAACTGCAATGTACACATCCAGGGTGTAAGGAAATACACGTCACACACAATGTAACTACAATGTACACATCCAGGGTGTAGGGAAATACACATCACACAGTGTAACTGCAATGTACACATCCAGGGTGTAGGGAAATACACATCACACACAGTGTAACTGCAATGTACACATCCAGGGTGTAGGGAAATACACATCACACACAATGTAACTACAATGTACACATCCAGGGTGTAGGGAAATACACGTCACACACAATGTAACTACAATGTACACATCCAGGGTGTAGGGAAATACATGTCACACACAATGTAACTACAATGTACACATCCAGGGTGTAGGGAAATACACATCACACACAATGTAACTGCAGTGTACACATCCAGGGTGTAAGGAAATACACATCACACACAATGTAACTGCAATGTACACATCCAGGGTGTAGGGAAATACACGTCACACACAATGTAACTGCAATGTACACATCCAGGGTGTAGGGAAATACACGTCACACACAATGTAACTGCAGTGTACACATCCAGGGTGTAGGGAAATACACATCACACACAATGTAACTGCAGTGTACACATCCAGGGTGTAGGGAAATACACATCACACACAATGTAACTGCAGTGTACACATCCAGGGTGTAGGGAAATACACATCACACACAATGTAACTGCAATGTACACATCCAGGGTGTAGGGAAATACACATCACACACAATGTAACTGCAATGTGCACATCCAGGGTGTAGGGAAATACACATCACACAATGTAACTGCAATGTACACATCCAGGGTGTAAGGAAATACACATCACACACAATGTAACTGCAATGTACACATCCAGGGTGTAAGGAAATACACATCACACACAATGTAACTGCAATGTACACATCCAGGGTGTAGGGAAATACATGTCACACACAATGTAACTGCAATGTACACATCCAGGGTGTAGGGAAATACACGTCACACACAATGTAACTGCAATGTGCACATCCAGGGTGTAGGGAAATACACATCACACACAATGTAACTGCAGTGTACACATCCAGGGTGTAGGGAAATACACATCACACACAATGTAACTACAATGTACACATCCGGGGTGTAGGGAAATACACGTCACACACAATGTAACTGCAATGTACACATCCAGGGTGTAGGGAAATACATGTCACACACAATGTAACTGCAATGTGCACATCCAGGGTGTAGGGAAATACATGTCACACACAATGTAACTGCAATGTACACATCCAGGGTGTAAGGAAATACACGTCACACACAATGTAACTGCAATGTACACATCCAGGGTGTAAGGAAATACACATCACACACAATGTAACTGCAATGTACACATCCAGGGTGTAGGGAAATACACATCACACACAATGTGCACATCCAGGGTGTAGGGAAATACATGTCACACACAATGTAACTGCAATGTACACATCCAGGGTGTAAGGAAATACACGTCACACACAATGTAACTGCAGTGTACACATCCAGGGTGTAGGGAAATACACATCACACACAATGTAACTACAATGTACACATCCAGGGTGTAGGGAAATACACGTCACACACAATGTAACTGCAGTGTACACATCCAGGGTGTAGGGAAATACATGTCACACACAATGTAACTGCAATGTACACATCCAGGGTGTAGGGAAATACACATCACACACAATGTAACTACAATGTACACATCCAGGGTGTAGGGAAATACACATCACACACAATGTAACTACAATGTACACATCCAGGGTGTAGGGAAATACACATCACACACAATGTAACTGCAGTGTACACATCCAGGGTGTAGGGAAATACACGTCACACACAATGTAACTGCAATGTACACATCCAGGGTGTAGGGAAATACACGTCACACACAATGTAACTGCAATGTACACATCCAGGGTGTAAGGAAATACACGTCACACACAATGTAACTGCAATGTACACATCCAGGGTGTAGGGAAATACACATCACACACAATGTACACATCCAGGGTGTAGGGAAATACACATCACACACAATGTAACTGCAATGTACACATCCAGGGTGTAGGGAAATACATGTCACACACAATGTAACTGCAATGTACACATCCAGGGTGTAAGGAAATACACGTCACACACAATGTAACTGCAATGTACACATCCAGGGTGTAGGGAAATACACGTCACACACAATGTAACTGCAATGTACACATCCAGGGTGTAAGGAAATACACGTCACACACAATGTAACTGCAATGTACACATCCAGGGTGTAGGGAAATACACATCACACAATGTAACTGCAATGTACACATCCAGGGTGTAGGGAAATACACATCACACAATGTACACATCCAGGGTGTAGGGAAATACACGTCACACAATGTAACTGCAATGTACACATCCAGGGTGTAGGGAAATACACATCACACACAATGTACACATCCAGGGTGTAGGGAAATACACATCACACAATGTAACTGCAATGTACACATCCAGGGTGTAGGGAAATACACATCACACACAATGTAACTGCAATGTACACATCCAGGGTGTAGGGAAATACACATCACACAATGTACACATCCAGGGTGTAGAGAAATACATGAGGCTCGTGTATTACAAAAAATTGGTTTAAACAAACTGGCCTACAGGGAATAAACACAAATTTCCATTTATCTAATTGGGACATTTAACCCTTGGAATGCTACATTTCTCAAACCCCTTGCGATACAATGATTTTGAGACATCTAACCTTCGATTGGATAAAAGACCCATTTGAAGGTCATTTTGTTGGGTTTGTTCCCCATTAAATAGTTGGTTTACTCCATATTTGCACCATTCCTTAATACTGGAGCCTCAGTGACTATAGGACTGCCAGTGGGGGGTAATTGTACCAGTTGGGGGTAAGAAGGCAGCAAGTAGAAGAGCACTGGAATTAATAAGAAATCTCCCTCCTAGGACTGGACCATGTGCGAGGGAAGAAGGTCACCGCTGGATCGTACCACTGTGTGGCTTTAACAGGTTTGTGAGAGTAAGGTACAGCTTATCGTTATCTGGGGTCACTAATACAATCTCCACTAAGTTACCCTTTTATTAACAAGGATAAGGCACAATTCTGTTTCCCACTGGTGTTAAAAAGCTGCTGATGGTGGTATTGACATCTGATATTCTATTAACTGAGCATCATAAACTACTGCTGGGTAAAAATGTCCAACAGGCGCAAAATGCGGTTTGTTATCTGTATCGTTAGATGGAGGAGATCTGTACTGTGCGCTGTACACATTTACTAATACTGGTTTGTTATCTGTATCGTTAGATGGAGGAGATCTGTACTGTGCGCTGTACACATTTACTAATCCGGTCTGTTATATGTATCGTTAGATGGAGGAGATCTGTACTGTGCGCTGTACACATTTACTAATCCGGTTTGTTATCTGTATCGTTAGATGGAGGAGATCTGTACTGTGTGCTGTACACATTTACTAATCCAGTTTGTTATCTGTCTCGTTAGATGGAGGAGATCTGTACTGTGCGCTGTACACATTTACTAATACCGGTTTGTTATCTGTATCATTAGATGGAGGAGATCTGTACTGTGCGCTGTACACATTTACTAATACCGGTTTGTTATCTGTATCGTTAGATGGAGGAGATCTGTACTGTGCACTGTACACATTTACTAATCCGGTTGGTTATCTGTCTCGTTAGATGGAGGAGATCTGTACTGTGCGCTGTACACATTTACTAATCCGGTTTGTTATCTGTATCGTTAGATGGAGGAGATCTGTACTGTGCGCTGTACACATTTACTAATACCGGTTTGTTATCTGTCTCGTTAGATGGAGGAGATCTGTACTGTGCGCTGTACACATTTACTAATTCCGGTTTGTTATCTGTCTCGTTAGATGGAGGAGATCTGTACTGTGCGCTGTACACATTTACTAATCCGGTTTGTTATCTGTATCGTTAGATGGAGGAGATCTGTACTGTGCGCTGTACACATTTACTAATACCGGTTTGTTATCTGTATCGTTAGATGGAGGAGATCTGTACTGTGCGCTGTACACATTTACTAATCCGGTTGGTTATCTGTCTCGTTAGATGGAGGAGATCTGTACTGTGCGCTGTACACATTTACTAATCCGGTTTGTTATCTGTATCGTTAGATGGAGGAGATCTGTACTGTGCGCTGTACACATTTACTAATACCGGTTTGTTATCTGTCTCGTTAGATGGAGGAGATCTGTACTGTGCGCTGTACACATTTACTAATACCGGTTTGTTATCTGTCTCGTTAGATGGAGGAGATCTGTACTGTGCGCTGTACACATTTACTAATCCGGTTTGTTATCTGTATCGTTAGATGGAGGAGATCTGTACTGTGCGCTGTACACATTTACTAATACTGGTTTGATATTTGTCTTATTAGATAAGGGAGAGCTGTACGTGTGGGGCAGTAACAAACACCAGCAGCTCCTGCACACAGACTCCTTCCTCGTTCTGCCTCAGAGAATAGATGCTCAGCAATTCCTCGGAGAACCGATCCAAGCGATGTGGAGTGGATGGACGCACCTAGTGGCACAGACTGGTATGTACCAATGCTATTTATGTAATAGTAAGACCACTGCTCTATGTCATGCTGTATGCAGATTATCAGCTGATCACTAGCGGAGTGGCACATACAGTATATTCATTAAGATGTCACGCGTTCATCTGCACAATTTTAGTAGGTACAATGCATTTTTATACTTTTGTACCTTATAAAACGAATAATGCATAGATCTTTAAGTCCTTGAGCAATGTGTTGCTCACCAGTTTGGTCTCAGAGAGGTTAAATAATGTACAAAGCTTCAAAAACTGATTAGAGAGAGAAGTGTTTTGTCTCCTAAAGCTGTTGCACGCTCCAAGTGATAGAGACTCAGGCAGATGAGTGATCACAGACTGACAGCAGTGAGATATAATCTACAGGGCTACACCATGGGAAAATCACATTGGTCTGTGTGTGTGTGGGTATATATGTAATGTATGTACTGTAGTGTGTGTGTGTGTTCTGTAGAGGGTGGGTGTAGGTTGTGTTTGTATTTATGTGTAAATGTCTGTGTGTGTATATATATGTTTGTGTTGTGTGTGTGTGTATATATATATATGTGTGTGTATGTTCTGTGGCGTGTATTTGCATGTTTTTATGTGTATGTCCTGTGTGTTATATAAATGTGCACCCTCTAGTATACATTTTAGTGTGTGTGTGTGTGTGTGTATATATGTATGTGTGTGTATATATATATATATAATTGTAGATTATGCTAACGTAGTATACCTATAATCTTAATTTTAGTAATGACAGGAGGTGAATATTTTGCATTACTTTCTTTACTTAACTCCATAGCAGCATAGAATAGAGGAAAAAACAACTGACCAATCAGAATACACTGAAGAGGTGATATAAGGCCCCACATAACTAAGCCACTCCTCTTTCTTTGGTTTTCTGTCTGGTTGTATTTTCCAATCTTTTAAATGTAAGAACAGAACGTGCAGGTCTCCCAAACACTTCATTCTTCAGCCGTAATTGAAGAAGACCATCTATCTCTTGTCATCCTCCACCCTCCAGGGAACGCAGGTTATACTGAAACAAAGGAAAACGGTGAAAGCCACAAGAAATGTCCAAGTTAACGCATAAACAAACATTTGAAAAAACATCATATTGACAACCAAAGTTATACACCAGTGCATATCCCCCCGATCTTACCACACATCCTGAAGTACCCCCCTTGATCAAGACTCCTAATAACTGTCCATATCCCACTGGGGAAGGGAAAATATTCGCCTCCTGTCATTACTAAAATTAAGATTATAGGTACACTACGTTAGCATAATCTACAGTTTTACCACATGACAGAAGGCTTCATATTTTGCAGTTTTAACGCTGCGGAAGCAAAGAAAAGGATGCGTGCGCCACGGGGCGGAAATAAAAAAAACCCTGAAAGTATGTTCACGAGACCAGTCCGCCGCATGCAAGATATCCGATAAAGAAGCCCCTGCTGTAAAGGCTCTAGAGGCTGCCGCACCCCTAACCGAATGGGCACCAAAGACTGAATACACACCTGCCTGAGCCAACAGCCAGCGCACCCAACGTGCTAGTGTAGTGGAAGTGACAGCACTGTGAGGTTTGACAAACGAAACAAACAGTTGCCCGGACTGAGAAGCCCGTAAAGGCGTTGTAACCGCCACATATCTTAACAAACGCTCCACCACACACAGCTGAGGGTCCTCCCGAAAAAAAGGGTAACAGATCTCCACTGAATCTGATTTAGTACGATGCGCAATAGAAAAAGATACCCCTTCCAGGAGTATCCCAAACCTATCAACGTCAAAAGCGCGAAAGTCAAACTCATCTGAATGACACCAAACACAGAAGAAGAGTGAGTTTAGCCGACAGTTGACGCAGAGACAACGCCTCGTTCGGCGGGCAATTACGTAAAAACCTAAGCACTAACTCAACATCCCAAAGACGACTGTATCTCGGGCCAGGAGGCTGTGACAACTTAATTCCTCTCAACAGTCGACACACCAACGGATTTCTGCCTACCAGAAGGCCAGCCACTGGCACATGCGCCACCGAAATAGCCGAACGCATGACATTGATGGAACGATAAGAACGACCCAAAGAAAAGATGAGAAAGGAAATTCAAGACCATAGAAATAGATGCCGTAATGGGATCGCCACCCCTCTCCAAACAGCCAGACCAGGACTGCCATGCTGACTGCGATAAGCCTTCAACCAACCAAGCTCCCCTGAAATCTTCCAGGCCACCAGATGGAGATGATCTTGCAGCACCATCTGATGCAGTGCACCCCGGGGATCCATCAGCAGTTGACGGAAAGATGGAATCAAGAGAGAATCCTCGACGGACAATTCCAGAAGGTCCGGAAACCACGGTTGACTCGACCACAAAGGAGCAATCAAAAGCAACGACACTCCCTGACGTTGTACCTGATTAAGCACCCTGGGTAACATGGCAAACAGAGGAAAAGCGTACGCCCCCTCCGTTGGCCACTGCTGCAGGAAGGCATCAACTGCTTTGCACGACGGGTCCGGCAGCCAACTGTAATAATCCGGAAGTTGATGGTTCGTCCGCGAGGCAAACAGATCCACCACTAACGGACCCCTGATCTCCAGCAGTCTGTGAAAAACATCCTCCTGCAGCTTCCAATCGCTGACGTCCCTCCAATGTTGGGAAAACCAGTCCGCTGTCATGTTGGAGACTCCCGGAAGATACTCCGCCTTCAATGCGATGTTGCGTTGGAAACAAAACTGAAAAATCTCCTTGGTGTCTCTAAGTTCCCGAGATCTGGCCCCCAAGCGATTGATGTACTGGACCTCTGAAACGTTGTCCATACTAAGGATAATACAACAATCGGACTTGTCTTTGCAGGGTCTTTCGATTTGCGCAGTTTTGCCAATCAACACCAGGCAATTGATGTGCAGACCTGCTTCCGAATCGGCCCAAGGGCCACCTGTGGAGGAATCCGCCCAATGCGCTCCCCAGCCCCAAAGACTGGCATTGGACTCCACCACGAAATCTGGGCGAGGACCAAAAATGGCCGTGTCGTTCCAGGCGTGCATGTGGAGGAGCCACCATCCCAACTCTGTTCGCACTTCCGGAGTGAGACAAACGGAATGGTTGTAGAACCGACCCGCTCTCAAATGGTGTGCCTTCAGACGCTGCATCGCTCAATAATGCAGTGGACCCGGAAAAATCACCTGAATAGAAGCCGACAACAGCCCCACAATGCGTGCCAGCATTCTTAGCGGAATACTCTGTTGGCGCAAAACCTTCCGGATCGCCGCAATCTTTGAACTTACTCCGTGACTGCGGAAATGAGCCACCACCGGCTTCAGAAGTTTGATGAAACACCAAGGTGCCGAACTGAGTCCGAACGGGAGACATGTGAACTGGCAAGGACGACCATACCAGCGGAAACGAAGATAACGGCGGCTGGCCTGAGCCACTGGAACGGACAGATACGCGTCCTTGAGATCCAGACGCGTGAACCAGTCGCCTTGGAGAAGATCCCTGAGAAGATGGATCCCCTCCATTTTGAAATGCAGATAGACGACAAGCACTGAGGTTCCTCAAATTGATGACCGGACGAAAATCCCCTGTCTTCTTCCGCACCAGGAAAATGTTGCTGAAAAATCCCCCGTCATCCTGAGCGAACTCCACCGCTCCTTTGGCAAACAGAGACTGGATTTCGACATCCATCAAATCTGCTGCTTCCTCGGATTGCACCGGCACCGGAGGGTCCCTTGCTTGAAATGGAGGCGTTGTGAATTCTATGCGATAGCCTCCAGAATCCAGGAATCTGTGGAAAGTGCTTCCCAGTTCTGAAAGAAAAGACACAGCCTGCCTGCAGTAACATTTGGAGGAAACACAACCTCTCGAAGCAAATTTACCTGCATTGGCTCTGCCGCGTCCTCTGCCTCTCACCCCTCTGGAGCGGTCCGAACCTCTCTGGATCGTTGATCGATATTGCATTGATGGGAAGCTGTTGGAGGATAATTCCTGAGGCTTGAGGTCCACAACCGGCTGAAGACCCGACCTCTCTGGCGTCCAGCCCTGGCAAAACACCTCTGGCAGAAGAAGCTTGAAACACCTGCTTCATTGAAGATTGTGCTTTGTTGAGAGTCCTGAAGAGGCCGACATGCCGCTTCAGTTCCGGGATAAAAGGTTCTCTAAATAGAAGACCAGCAGCCGCCGGACCCCACTCCTTGACGCCCAAATCAGCCAGCTTGGAATCGATGCGGAGAAGAGCCGCCTTTCGTCGTTCAGCACAGAGTGCCGCATTGGCATTTCCAAGGAGACACACCGCACGGAGTGCCCATTCACGGATAGCCTCGGGATCTAAGTCTGAAATCTGGGAAAGGGACTGATCCGTGAAGAATAACATCCTCGACAAAGGCCCAAGGACGTAGAGGAGTTTGTCCTGTGCAGTCTTGAGGCCTTTTTCATTACCTTTAGTGGGATCCCTGCCAGCGCGAGACATGAAGAGAACATGGGGTCAAATTCTGGCGTTACCGCCACATTGTCAGGAAGCATGGGGAGAGGACATTTCAGCTTTCAGACGACCTCGGACCTCCCGATCTAATCCAATAATGTATAAATTGTGCTAAGTGTTCCGGCAGAGACCACTCCGATGACCGAGGATGCCTCAATACCCAGCTTGGGTCTTTTACAAGGCGCTTTCCTGGATCTGCCGAGGAGCCTTTCCAATATCTCTTGGGATGGGGTCCAGCAGGCCGAGGCAATGAAGAACGCTCATCCACATCTTCAAAGGAATCGGACAAAGAGGCAGCAGGGTTCCCAACATGATGGAACATGACCTTAGCCAAAGCTTTTTCCACTGATGCCGCTACTGCAGCGTTGATCAGTTCCTGAAAGTCAGGAGAGCGTTGAGTTGGGGAATCACCCATGATGGAAGCACCTAAAGGAAAGAAAACAACCAATGAACCAACAAGCAAGGGTGGCAGCATAGCCCCCTGCTAAACACAACTGGGGCTCACCCAGACCCAACCGCGTCAATACAATATGCTGTGAGATCAGTAGAAAAATGGTTCAGAATATTACATTTTTTTTTTTTTTTTTTTTTTTTTTTTGTATAGCCCTTTTAACTACACTGTGTCCACCAGAGGGAGACCATCAGGGCATACTCAGTCTTGGGGTCTCACCCCAAATGGACAGGAGTCAAACACCAGCCAGTGGAAGACAAAATAAATCAAAAGGCTCCACAAGCTGTATAAATGTGGGGGCTCACCCCAACGAAATAGGAGGGCTCACCCCCAAGAGATAAGGCCGTATAAACAGGCCTGGCACACTGTGACAATGCACAGTAAGACAGGGAAGCACTCTGATAGCAGAAAGGGGGCTCACCTCAAATGTTCAGCCGGGACCCACAAGCTTTATTAATAGACACAAGAAAACAGAATACATGTGCCTCACGGCCTAAACTCCCCAGGCCCGCAGCGTGTTTGGTATAAGAATAAAGGCCCGCAGACGTCCATCAAATATAACTCGTAACCCTGCGCGCCGCAGGGTCAGGAACCCCAACACTCGAGACGACCGACGGCCACATACACTGTGAGAACCGCAACGGGGAGCCGGGGCAGCGCGAAAAACTGAGCTGCGCAAGCCCCCAGCACCCGACAGCACCAAACACAACCCGGTGAGGCAAGCAGTAGAAAGGGTACGCGCTGGAGCACAGAAAAAACCCAACCTCCTCTCAACCGGAGGAAAACTACGAAGGTACAATGGTAGGAACAGTGATATACTGAGTGGGCATGTAAAACGGGAACCGTAAGAACACAGACACTAAGTAGCCCAAACTGAAAAAATACAACACCCACTCAGTAGAGCACCAGACCAACCCCAACCTGCATTAGGGTAAAAACCAGGAACCAAATCAAAAGTATAAAACCGCTGTAAGCAACATAAACAAGGCATACATAAAGGAACAATAAGGCACAAATATCATGCATACATAAAAGAACAATAAGGCAATAGTATGAGAACCAAAAAATCTGACCTGTCTGCGTTGGAGCAGCAAAGAAAGAGGAGGGGCTTAGTTATGAGGGGCCTTATAGTACCTCTTCAGTGTATTCTGATTGGTCAGTTGTTTTTTCCTCTATTCTATGCTGCTATGGAGTTAAGTAAAGAAAGTAATGCAAAATATGAAGCCTCCTGTCATGTGGTAAAATATAATATATATGCAAAGGATGCACTCTCAACACATGGTGTTATAGCCCAGGTGCCAGATAATCCATGTAATATTCTTCTTAAAATCAGCACTCTCATACTCAAATAGTGAAATGAGTTAATTTAATTTAGATCAACGTTTCGATCCCCACACCGGGATCTTTATCAAGACAACAACAAAACCCACTAACCCTCTTTAAATACCCTGTGACCCGTGGATAGATTAACACACCCGCCAAAGACAAGTGTGCATTTATCTCTTACAGACTTTCTCCACTGACCCAGATAAACCACTGGGTGTGGATACTATTAACTATAAAAATACCACCACTTTAAAATATATGTGAAAGTGATGTTTAAAAACATAACCAGAGGTTTTCACTGACCTTTAAACTCTTGTGACACCAGCAATTGGAATACCCCTAAATCTCAAGATAGAGCGATATAGTATCTACTAAATTGTAATAAGTATATTTGTTATAATCAGATTAATTTTTCGATGGCCCCCCGCTTTATTACAGGTCCCAAATCCCTTTCCTCTGTTGTCTCTGACAGTACAGTACCCTTAATAGTATATTTTTCCTTTTGGATTTTAATGTCCCAAGTGCATTCTTTTACATTTATCAACGTTAAACTGCAGCTGCCACACTCTTGTCCATTCTTCTAATTTACCTAAATCATTTGTCATTTAGCTTATTCCCTCTGGGATGTCTACCCTGTTGGAGATCTTGGTATCATCTGCAAAAAGGCATACCTTTCCTTGAAGACCTTTTGCAATATCACGAATAAAAATATTAAAAAGAATGGGCCCCAGTACAGATCCCTGAGGTACTCCACTAATAACACTCCTTTTGTACGAATATTATCCACTGACTACCACCCTCTGTCTCCTGTCACTCAGCCATTGCCTTATCCATTTAACTATTCTTACATCCAGACCCAAAGACTGCAATTTATTAATGGGTCTTCTATGAGGGACAGTGTCAAATGCTTTACTGAAATCTAGATAAGCTATATCTCCTTCTCCCCTTTGGTCTATTATTTTAGTTACCCAGTCAAAAAAATCTAGGTTTGTTTGACAAGATGTCCCTGCTGTAAACCCATGCTGTTTGGTATATTGCAAACCATTCAACAATTCTTTCCTTTAACATAGTCTCCATTAATTGTCCCACTACTGATGTAAGACTTACTGGTCAGTAGTTACCAGACTCTTCCCTGCTACCTTTTTTGTGAAGCGGTACTACATATGCTAACTTCCAATCTTCCCTTCATCTTCCTCTGTAAAAACTGAACAGATATATTAATTAAGACAGTCTGCTAGCCCTTTATTCTCATCTACATAGTTTCCATTTTTTTGTTTTCAGTCTAAATATTCCTTGTTTCATTTTCCTCCTTTCACTTATATATCTAAAAATGTTTTATCCCCCTTTTTTATTGACTGGGCAGTTTTTTTCCTCTGTGTGTGCTTTGGCACATCTAATAATGTATCTGGCCACCTTCAGCCTTGCCTTGTACCGATACCGATCTTCTTCCTTCTGTGTCTGCTTATATTTCTTAAATGCTTCTTTTTTCTCCTTTACTATATTTGCCACTTCTGCAGAGTACCACAGTGGTTTTCTTTTTCTTTTATTCTTGCTGACGTGTCTAATGCAATGCTCTGTTGCGTTTAGTAAAACACATTTCAGATAATCCCATTTCTCCTGGACTCTATCTAAAGATTTCCAAGTTATTAAAGACTGACATAAAAATGTTTCCATTTTAGAAAAATCAGCCTTTCTAAAGTCTAGAACCTTTATTTTTGTGTGGTGCAACTCAGCCTCTGTTTTTATATTAAACCACACAGATTGATGATCACTGGAGCCCAAACACTCTCCTACAGTTACATCTGATACCAAGTCTCCATTAGCAAATAATAAATCTAGTGTGGCTTCCTTCCTAGTCTGCTCTTCTACTTATTGACTGAGAGCTAATCCTTGTAAAGAATTTCCTAAAATGCAAGTAAATTAGTCTGACATGATCTATTTTTCATAAAACCATTCTGATTCCTGTTACTAATAATTTTTGTCTTCCCATAGTTGTGAATACTGTCAGTTAGTACCCTATGCCCTGAATGCAGTCAGGTTTGACACCATTAACCCCTAGAGTGCCAGGTGGGTACAATGTACGAGTTTGGACAGCTGTGCCAAGCTCGTACAATGTACCCACTAAAATGCGGTCACTGCATGAGCCGGTATAACCGGCATGCAGTGGCCGCATTTTAAAAAAAAAAAAAGCTGGGCAATTGTGGGGGGACATGAGGATCACTCCTCATGTCCCCCCTGTTATTGATCTCCCAGCCGATCGCGCTGGGAGATCAATAAAAGAAGAGGAGAAGCGCAGCAGAAGCGCAGCTTCTCCTCTTCCGTCTCTCCTACCCGAACTTCCGGGTAGGAGTGGGCGGGACCGGGGGAAACCTCCAAACGTCATCGGTGACATGATCACCGATGACGTTAGGGAAGTTTCCCTTGCCCGATTCACTCCTACCGGTGGTAGGAGTGAAAGGCAGGAGAGCTTCTGCTCTCCTGCAGTCGCCAAATTGATCTCCCAGCCTATCGGCTGGGAGATCAATAACTGGGGGGACACCAGGAGGGGTCCTGATGTCCCCCACGAGGTCTGAATACATTAAAAAATAAAAAAAAAATAATAAAAAACAATAGTAACCCTGTGAGTGCCGCAGTGGTCCCCAGCACATTGCTTTGCAATGTGCTGGAGACCCTTGTGGCACTCACAGGGTCATTTCTTTGGGGTTTTTTTTTTTTTTTTTGAAAGACCTCATTGGGGGGATCAGGGGGGATCCTGATGCCCCTCAATGAGGTCTATTATTAAAAAAAAAAAAAAAAAAAAAAAAAATTAACCCTGTGTGTGCCACGGGGGGGGGGGGTCCAATGCACCCCCCCCTCCTGTGGCACACACAGGGCTTCTATCATTACTTTGTTACTAGAGATTGTTGGGGGGCCATCAGGATTGGTCCTGATGGCCCCCCAACAAGCTCTGATTACAAAGTAATAATAAAAAAAAAAATTAACCCTCTGAGTGCCAGAAGGGTCCAATGCATTGCTTTGCAATGCGCTGGAGACCCCTTTGGCACTCACAGGGACATTTATTTTGATTCCTTTTTTTTTTTTTTTTTTTTTTTAAAGACCTCATTGGGGGGGAATCAGAGGGGTCCTGATACCCACCAATGAGGTCCATAATAAAAAAAAAAGTAAAGAAAAAAAAATTAACCCTGTGTGTGCCACAAGGGGGGCCAATGCAGCCCCCCTTCTGCGGCGCACACACAGGGCATTTATCATTACTTCGTTATCAGAGATTGTTGGGGGGCCATCATGATTGGTCCTGATGGCCCCCCAACAAGCTCTGATTACCAAGTATTGATAAAAAAAAAATTAACCCTCTGAGTGCCACAAGGATCCAATGCATTGCTTTGCAATGCGCTGGAGACCCCTGTGGCACTCTCAGGGTCCCTCTGTTTGTGGACATATATATATTTTTTTTACTAAGACCTCATTGGGGAGGGATCAGGGGGTCCTTATGCCCCTCAATGAGGTATATAATAAAAAAAAAAAATTAAAACATAAATTAACCCTGTGTGTGCCACTAGGAGGGGAGTTCAATGCCGACCCCCTTCCTGTGGCACACACAGGACTTTTTATCATTACTTTGTGATCAGAGCTTGTTTGGTGGCCATCTGAATACAAAGTAACGATAAAAAAAATTAACCCTTTGTGTGCCACAGGGGCCCAAATGCATTGCTTTGCAATCCACTGGACCACCCCCTTTATTTTTTATTTAGACCCCATTGTATGGGTTCTGATGCCACCAACGAGGTCTACACAAAAATATTGTGGGAAAAAGCCCCAAAAAATGCACATGCCACAGGAGGGAGGGGGTCCAACGCATTGCTTTGTATGAGGGGACATACATTGCACACTGGTAGTCACAGATCTCCCATACACACTATCAAACACTGCCCCACCATCACCACCATCCTTGCTCCTCTGCTCATACCCACACACACTGCCTAATCCCTCACCCTCTCACACATTTTGTTAGACTTGTAGTCACAGGTCCGCACGTACACCGGCTGACGCCCTAGCTTCTTTTATCTGTTAGCCATAAAATCACACATACACTGTTTGCTTTACCATTTCTGTTTCACTGGTAGCTACGCTCCTGTAGCGTAAATTGGTATGTCAACACAGAGCAGTGGGTACCATTTTTCTTAGGCTGGCTAGAAGTCCTCCTAGGAAATCCCACGCCATTGAACCATTTTAGTATCTTTGAAGTGACTGATGTGTAAAACAAATGTTTTTTTTTCCTGTAGCACCACATTCTGGAAATAGTTGTGCCAACTAACTTAGGGGTACAAAGGCAAGTGACCCCTCATTAGATGCGGCAGGTTGTCTTCTTTCCAAAATGGTATGGTTTATCTACCTTTTCTTCAATTCTGAAGGTGTTATAGTCATTTTCGTACAGGCAAGTCAGGTTTGAGAAAATGTTAGAAACATCAGAGGTTGTAGTAGGTGTAGTTTTCTACTTCTAGCACCCCCTAAGGTAGTTCAACTCATACCAATGGGGTGTCATTTGACTCCTAAGAGCACTAGCAAACAAATGCAGTTGAAAATTCCATGGTTTTCACAGCGCTCCATACATTTGAAGGGGCAGAAATGTAAAACAATGCAATTTTTTTCCTATATCGCCTCCTTCTGGAAACATTTATGCACACCAGTATTGGGGTAAGAAGGCAAGTGACCCCTCATTAGATGCGGCAGGTTGTCTTCTTTCCAAAATGGTATGGTTTATCTACCTTTTCTTCAATTCTGAATGTGTTATAGCCATTTTTGTACAGGCAAGTCACATTTGAGAAAATGTTAGAAACATCAGAGGTTGTAGTAGGTGTAGTTTTCTACTTCTAGCACTGCCTAAGGTAGGTCAACTCATATCAATGGGGTGTCGTTTGGCTCCTAAGAGCACTAGCTAATGAATGCAGTTGAAAATTCCATGGTTTTTACAAAGTTCCATACATTTGAAGGGGCAGAAATGTAAGAAAATGCCTTTATTTTTCACTAGCGCCACCTCCTGGAAGCATTTGTGCATACCAGCCTTTGGGTAAGAAGGCAAGTGACCCCTCATTAGATGCGGAAGGTTGTTTTCTTTCCAAAATGGCATTGTTTCTCTACCTTTTCTGCATATCTATTATGGTTATAACCATTTTAGTGCAAGCAGATAATTTCAAAAACAAAAGTGTCAGGTTTACGTACATGTTCCTAGCACCCACATATTGTATGTTAACCCACACAAATAGGCTACCATTTTTCTCATGTTGGTAGCAGGTACTGAATACAGCAGGAAATGTTATGGTTTTCAAAGATTTTAGTATCTTTGAAGTGGTGGAAATGTAAAAAAACATGTATTTATTCCCATAGCGCCACTTTTTGGAAATATTTGTGCACTTCAGCCCAGGGGGTAGAAAGGCAAGTGATCCCTCAATTGATGCGGGAGAATGTCTACTTTCCAAAATGGTATACCTTTTATACCTTTCCTTCATGTCTCTAACAGTTATGGACATTTTAGTACAAGCCGCCGTTTTCGAAGAAGCAAACAGGTAGGTGTAGTGATGTGCTTTTGGCACCCCTAAGGTAGGTCGACTCATTCCAGTGGGGTGTCATTTTTCTCCTAAGAGCACTAGCTAATGAATACAGTTGGAAATGCCATGGTTTTCACAAATTTCAGTACATTTGAAGGGGCAGAAATGTAAGAAAATGCCTTTTTTTTTCATTAGCGCCACCTTCTGGAGGCATTTGTGCACTCCAGGCTTGGGATAACAAAGCAAGTCACCCATCAATAGATGCGTCAGGGTGTCTTCTTTTCAAAATGGTATGGTTTGTGTACCCTTTCTTTACTTCTGTAGTTATTATAACCATTTGTGTACAGACAAGTAATATTTGAGAAAATGTTAGAAAAATTTGAGGTTGTAGTAGGTGTCGTTTTGCACTTCTAGCGCCCCCTGAGGTAGTTAAACTCATACCAATGGGGTGTCATTTTTCTCCTAAGAGCACTAGCTAATGAATACAGTTGGGAATGCCATGGTTTGCACAAATTTCAGTACATTTGAAGGGGCAGAAATGTAAGAAAATGCCTTTTTTTTTCATTAGCACCACCTTCTGGAGGCATTTGTGCTCTCCAGGCTTGGGGTAACAAGGCAAGTCACCCATCATTAGATGCGGTAGGGTGTCTTCTTTTCAAAATGGTATGGTTTGTGTACCCTTTCTTCACTTCTGTAGTTGTTATAACCATTTGTGTACAGACAAGTAACGTTTGAGAAAATGTTAGAAAAATTTGAGGTTGTAGTAGGTGTCGTTTTGCACTTCTAGCGCCCTCTGAGGTAGTTGAACTCATACCAATGGGGTGTCATTTTTCTCCTAAGAACGCTAGCTAATGAATACAGTTGGAAATGCCATGGTTTTCACAAATTTCAGTACATTTGAAGGGGCAGAAATGTAAGAAAATGCCTTTTTTTTCCATTAGCGCCACCTTCTGGAGGCATTTGTGCACACCAGGCTTGGGGTAAGAAGGCAAGTTACCCCTCATTAGATGCGGCAGGTTGTCTACTTTTCCGAAATATATAGTTTTATATAGTTATTCCACTGTTTTAGGGTAGTTTTACCACAAAAACCCTAGAATGCGCATATTAGTTTATAAAGTTGAAAATGTCATTTTGCGCTGCTGGTGATTAGGGCTCTACGCTAGCCATGGACGTAGGTAAAACTATACAAATTTGGTATTTTTTTACTCGGGGGACTTGGTGCTTTTTCAAATAATTGAAACTTTTTCAATCAAGGTAAATGTTTTTGATACATATTATGTGATTTTAGGAAAATTAGTAAATTTTCACTTTTTTTTGTCATTATGACATCATAGCTTTTTGCACGATGTAAAATTCTCTTCATGTAAGGTACCACGAGAAAGCTCAATTCGTTCTGAAAAAAACAATATATAGTTTTCCATATTTAACTAAAAATCCCCAGAGGAAATCAAGCATAAACAGAAGGATAGCAAAAATGCTGAAAAAGTGTCTGGCCTGCAGGGTACAGGAAATGGCCCAAGCCTCTGGCACTGAAGGGGTTAAAACATCGGGGAGAGGTGGTAAGCACTAAGTTGTGATAAAAAGGTGATATCACTTCTCTCATTCCTATGTTATTATATGGGGGAAGATGCACCAAGGAGTGATAAAGAGGTGATAAAGTGGAGATAACTTCTCCAGTGATATCACTTCTCCAGTTCCTATGATCTTCTATGGGGAAAATGCTCTAATATTCCTCCAACTTTGGAGATCTTAGTGCATTACTCCATAGAATAACCTAGGAACTGTAGACGTGATATCTGTGGTGCAGTTATCTCCTTTATCACCCCACAGTGCATCTCCCTCTGATATTAAACAGACACAGTGAGGCATATGGGATTAGGGGGCAGACAGGGATAAAGCTTGGGGTGGAGGGAGAAACTGCTTTTGAGGTGCAGCGAGTACATATTTGTAAGGATAAAGATGAATATGGTAAGGAGACATCATCATATATCATATCATAGCATACCAGGTACAATATACCGGGTACAATATTGGGAATAGCAATTAAGTTATTTTGTACTTTCCATTGGTGTAAGATTTCCATGATAGCCAGTGTGTTATATGTAATTCATTGTTTGATCAGTAGAGGGAGCAGTTGACACTAAGACCTGATGAACAGGTAATTCTGGTCTTTTATTTATAGGCGTACAAACAAGCACATGGAAGCCATGATAGGCTGTATGTATAAAGTCAAAGTGGAGCAATTCTGCACCCAACCAACTGCTCTATATGATACAAATGAAAAATTCACCAAATTCTCATTCGTTTAAATGGGTGTTTTTGACCCCTTTGATGCTGGACATAAATAATTGAGCATTTTGGGAATTTTACATGTACCCCAGGGGTGCAGTAATGTATAATTGTGTAATTGTATGTGTGTATATAGTTACTTGTGTTTATATGTATGTAATTGTGTGTGTATGTGTAATTGTGTGTATTATGAATGTAATCATGCGCATGTGTGTAATCGAGTGCATGTGTATTTGTAATAGTGTGTGTGTGTAATTATGTGTTTGTGTATGTATGAAATTGTATTTGTGTGTGTGTTATGTAACTGCACTCGTGTGTGCAATAGTGTTTGTGTATATGTAATTGTGTATGTACGTAATCAGATGTTTGTAATCCTGTGTGTGTATATATGTAATTTTGTGTGTATTATGTACTTAATCATGTGCGTGTATGTAATTGTGTACATGTGTATTTGTAATAGTGTGTGGGTATGTAATCATGTGCCTGTCTATGCATGTAATCGTACGTGTGTGTACCTGTGTATGTATGTAATCGTGTGTGTGTGTAATCGTGTGTGCATGTGAGATTGTGTGTATGTACCGCTCCGGCACTCAAAGAGTTAACCAAAATGATGTGTGGGTGTAGGACAGTCTATATGTGCATTAACCTTTTGAGTGCAACAAAATATATTTGATATCTCTCTGGCATTCAAAGGGTTAAATAAAGCAAGTTTAGGACTGGATTTTAGGCACAGACTCTAGCTGGAAGCACATGACATGTAACATGACGTGTTTAGGTGTTAATGAGATTTTAATGAAAGTTTGGCAAATCTGAGGCCTGTATGTCTCCTCATTATCTGTGTCAGTGCCTGGTCCCTCCTCCAGGCAATAATCCCCGCCCTTGTCAAGTGAGTAATCTCTGCCCCGTGAATAATCCCTGCCCCGTATCTAGGGAATAATCCCTGTGTCCTGGAATGATAAATCCCCGTCTCCTGGGAATGATAAATCCCCGTGTCCTGGGAATGATAAATCCCCGTGTCCTGGGAATGATAAATTCCCGTATCTAGGGAATAATCCTCATGGCCAGGGAATGATAAATCCCCCCGTGTCCTGGGAATGAGAAACCCCCGTGTCCTGGGAATGAGAAACCCCCGTGTCCTGGGAATGATAAATCCCCATATCTAGGGAATAATCCACGTGGCCAGGGAATGATAAAACCCTCCCGTGTCCAGAGAATGATAAATCCCTCCCGTGTCCAGAGAATGATAAATCCTCGTATCTAGGGAATGATAAATCCCCGTATCTAGGGAATAATCCACGTGGCCAGGGAATGATAAATCCCCGTATCTAGGGAATAATCCCCATGACCAGGGAATGATAAATCCCCGTATCTAGGGAATAATCCCCATGACCAGGGAATGATAAATCCCTGTATCTAGGGAATAATCCCCATGACCAGGGAATGATAAATCCCCGTATCTAGGGAATAATCCCCGTGTCCTGGAAATGATAAATCCCTGTATCTAGGGAATAATCCCCTTGTCCTAGGAATGATAAATCCCCGTGTCCTGGGAATGATAAATCCCCGTGTCCTGGGAATGATAAATCCCCGTGTCCTGGGAATGATAAATTCCCGTATCTAGGGAATAATCCTCATGGCCAGGGAATGATAAATCCCCCCGTGTCCTGGGAATGAGAAACCCCCGTGTCCTGGGAATGAGAAACCCCCGTGTCCTGGGAATGATAAATCCCCATATCTAGGGAATAATCCACATGGCCAGGGAATGATAAATCCCTCCCGTGTCCAGAGAATGATAAATCCTCGTATCTAGGGAATGATAAATCCCCGTATCTAGGGAATAATCCCCATGACCAGGGAATGATAAATCCCCGTATCTAGGGAATAATCCCCATGACCAGGGAATGATAAATCCCTGTATCTAGGGAATAATCCCCATGACCAGGGAATGATAAATCCCCGTATCTAGGGAATAATCCCCGTGTCCTGGAAATGATAAATCCCTGTATCTAGGGAATAATCCCCTTGTCCTAGGAATGATAAATCCCTGTGTCCTGGGAATGATAAATCCCCGTATCTAGGGAATAATCCACGTGTCCTGGAAATGATAAATCCCTGTATCTAGGGAATAATCCCCATGACCAGGGAATGATAAATCCCCGTATCTAGGGAATAATCCCCGTGTCCTGGAAATGATAAATCCCTGTATCTAGGGAATAATCCCCTTGTCCTAGGAATGATAAATCCCTGTGTCCTGGGAATGATAAATCCCCGTATCTAGGGAATAATCCACGTGTCCTGGAAATGATAAATCCCTGTATCTAGGGAATAATCCCCATGACCAGGGAATGATAAATCCCCGTATCTAGGGAATAATCCCCATGACCAGGGAATGATAAATCCCCGTATCTAGGGAATAATCCCCATGACCAGGGAATGATAAATCCCCGTATCTAGGGAATAATCCCCATGACCAGGGAATGATAAATCCCTGTATCTAGGGAATAATCCCCATGACCAGGGAATGATAAATCCCCGTATCTAGGGAATAATCCCCGTGTCCTGGAAATGATAAATCCCTGTATCTAGGGAATAATCCCCGTGTCCTGGGAATGATAAATCCCTGTGTCCTGGGAATGATAAATCCCCGTATCTAGGGAATAATCCACGTGTCCTGGAAATGATAAATCCCTGTATCTAGGGAATAATCCCCGTGTCCTGGGAATGATAAATCCCTCCTATGTCCAGGGAATGATAAACCCCCGTGTCCTGGGAATGATAAATCCCTGTATCTAGGGAATAATCCCCGTGTCCTGGGAATGATAAATCCCCGTGTCCTGGGAATGATAAATCCGTGTGTCCTGGGAATGATAAATCCCCGTATCTAGGGAATAATCCCCATGACCAGGGAATGATAAATCCCCATATCGAGGGAATAATCCTTGTGTCCTGGAAATGATAAATCCCCGTGTCCTGGGAATGATAAATCCCTGTATCTAGGGAATAATCCCCTTGTCCAGAGAATGATAAATCCCTCCCGTGTCCTGGGAATGATAAATCCGTGTGTCCTGGGAATGATAAATCCCCGTGTCCTGGGAATGATAAATCCCTGTATCTAAGGAATAATCTCCGTGTCCTGGGAATGATAAATCCCCGTGTCCTGGGAATGATAAATCCTCGTATCTAGGGAATAATCCTTGTGTCCTGGAAATGATAAATCCCTCCTATGTCCAGGGAATGATAAACCCTGTATCTAGGTAATAATCCCTGTATCCTGGGAATGATAAATCCCTGTATCTAGGTAATAATCCCTGTATCCTGGGAATGATAAATCCCTGTATCTAGGGAATAATCCCCGTGTCCTGGGAATGATAAATCCTGGTATCTAGGGAATAATCCCATGACCAGGGAATGATAAATCCCCGTATCTAGGGAATAATCCCCGTGTCCTGGAAATGATAAATCCCTGTGTCCTGGAAATGATAAATCCCCGTATCTAGGGAATAATCCCCGTGTCCTGGTAATGATCCCCATATCTAGGGAATTATCCTTGTGTCCTGGAAATGATAAATCCCCGTATCTTGGGAAAGATAAATCCCCGTATCTAGGGAATAATCCCCATGTCCTGGGAATGATAAATCCCCATGTCCAGGAAATGATAAATCCCCATATCTAGGGAATAATCCCTGTGTCCTGGAAATGATAAATCCCTGTGTCCTGGGAATGATAAATCCCCGTATCTAGGGAATAATCCACGTGGCCAGGGAATGATAAATCCCTCCTATGTCCAGGGAATGATAAACCCCCATGTCCTGGGAATGATAAATCCCCGTATCTAGGGAATAATCCCCGTGTCCTGGAAATGATAAATCCCTGTGTCCTGGAAATGATAAATCCCCGTATCTAGGGAATAATCCCCGTGTCCTGGTAATGATCCCCATATCTAGGGAATTATCCTTGTGTCCTGGAAATGATAAATCCCCGTATCTTGGGAAAGATAAATCCCCGTATCTAGGGAATAATCCCCATGTCCTGGGAATGATAAATCCCCATGTCCAGGAAATGATAAATCCCCATATCTAGGGAATAATCCCCGTGTCCTGGAAATGATAAATCCCTGTGTCCTGGGAATGATAAATCCCTGTATCTAGGGAATAATCCACGTGGCCAGGGAATGATAAATCCCCATGTCCTGGGAATGATAAATCCCCGTATCTAGGGAATAATCCCCGTGTCCTGGGAATGATAAATCCCGGTATCTAGGGAATAATCCCCATGACCAGTGAATGATAAATCCCCATATCGAGGGAATAATCCTTGTGTCCTGGAAATGATAAATCCCCGTGTCCTGGGAATGATAAATCCCCGTATCTAGGGAATAATCCACGTGGCCAGGGAATGATAAATCCCCATATCTAGGGAATAATCCCTGTGTCCTGGGAATGATAAATCCCCGTATCTAAGGAATAATCTCAGTGTCCTGGGAATGATAAATCCCCGTGTCCTGGGAATGATAAATCCCCGTGTCCTGGGAATGATAAATCCCCGTATCTAGGGAATAATCCCCTTGTCCTGGGAATGATAAATCCCTCCCGTGTCCTGGGAATGATAAATCCCTCCCGTGTCCTGGGAATGATAAATCCCTCCCGTGTCCTGGGAATGATAAATCCCTGTGTCCTGGGAATGATAAATCCCTGTGTCCTGGGAATGATAAATCCCTGTATCTAGGTAATAATCCCTGTATCCTGGGAATGATAAATCCCCGTATCTAGGGAATAATCCCCGTGTCCTGGGAATGATAAATCCCGGTATCTAGGGAATAATCCCCATGACCAGGGAATGATAAATCCCCATATCGAGGGAATAATCCTTGTGTCCTGGGAATGATAAATCCCTGTATCTAGGGAATGATCCCCATGACCAGGGAATGATAAATCCCTGTATCTAGGGAATAATCCCCGTGTCCTGGGAATGATAAATC
Organism: Rhinophrynus dorsalis; assembly: GCA_037306005.1. NCBI lineage: Eukaryota > Metazoa > Chordata > Amphibia > Anura > Rhinophrynidae > Rhinophrynus > Rhinophrynus dorsalis. Next base: position 302,771 of record JBBDGT010000046.1, on the reverse strand, counting down.
CCGGTATCTAGGGAATAATCCCCATGACCAGGGAATGATAAATCCCCATATCGAGAGAATAATCCTTGTGTCCTGGGAATGATAAATCCCCGTATCTAGGGAATAATCCCCGTGTCCTGGAAATGATAAATCCCTGTGTCCTGGGAACGATAAATCCCCGTATCTAGGGAATAATCCCCATGACCAGGGAATGATAAATCCCCGTATCTAGGGAATAATCCCCATGACCAGGGAATGATAAATCCCCGTATCTAGGGAATAATCCCCATGACCAGGGAATGATAAATCCCCGTATCTAGGGAATAATCCCTGTGTCCTGGAAAAGATAAATCCCTGGGAATGATAAACCCCCGTGTCCTGGGAATGATAAATCCCCGTATCTAGGGAATAATCCCTGTGTCCTGGGAATGATGAATCCCTGTGTCCTGGGAATGATAAATCCCTGTGTCCTGGGAATGATGAATCCGTGTGTCCTGGGAATGATAAATCCCTGTGTCCTGGGAATGATGAATCCCCGTGTCCTGGGAATGATAAATCCCCGTGTCCTGGGAATGATAAATCCCTGTGTCCTGGGAATGATAAATCCGTGTGTCCTGGGAACGATAAATCCCTGTGTCCTGGGAATGATGAATCCCCGTGTCCTGGGAATGATGAATCCCGTGTCCTGGGAATGATAAATCCCTGTGTCCTGGGAATGATAAATCCCTGTGTCCTGGGAATGATAAATCCCCGTGTCCTGGGAATGATAAATCCGTGTGTCCTGGGAACGATAAATTCCTGTGTCCTGGGAATGATAAATCCCTGTGTCCTGGGAATGATAAATCCCTGTGTCCTGGGAATGATAAATCCGTGTGTCCTGGGAATGATAAATCCCTGTGTCCTGGGAATGATAAATCCCCGTGTCCTGGGAATGATAAATCCCCGTGTCCTGGGAATGATAAATCCCCGTGTCCTGGGAATGATAAATCCCCGTCTCCTGGGAATGATAAATCCCCGTGTCCTGGGAATGATAAATCCCTGTGTCCTGGGAATTATAAATCCCCATGTCCTGGGAATGATAAATCTGTGTGTCCTGGGAACGATAAATCCCTGTGTCCTGGGAATGATGAATCCCCGTGTCCTGGGAATGATGAATCCCGTGTCCTGGGAATGATAAATCCCTGTGTCCTGGGAATGATAAATCCCTGTGTCCTGGGAATGATAAATCCCCGTGTCCTGGGAATGATAAATCCGTGTGTCCTGGGAACGATAAATCCCTGTGTCCTGGGAACGATAAATCCCTGTGTCCTGGGAATGATAAATCCCTGTATCTAGGGAATAATCCCCGTGTCCTGGGAATGATAAATCCTGGTATCTAGGGAATAATCCCCATGACCAGGGAGTGATAAATCCCCATATCGAGGGAATAATCCTTGTGTCCTGGAAATGATAAATCCCTGTGCCCTGGGAATGATAAATCCCCGTATCTAGGGAATAATCCCCATGACCAAGGAATGATAAATCCCCGTATCTAGGGAATAATCCCCGTGTCCTGGAAATGATAAATCCCTGTGTCCTGGAAATGATAAATCCCCGTATCTAGGGAATAATCCCCGTGTCCTGGTAATGATCCCCATATCTAGGGAATTATCCTTGTGTCCTAGAAATGATAAATCCCCGTATCTTGGGAAAGATAAATCCCCGTATCTAGGGAATAATCCCCATGTCCTGGGAATGATAAATCCCCATGTCCAGGAAATGATAAATCCCCATATCTAGGGAATAATCCCCGTGTCCTGGAAATGATAAATCCCTGTGTCCTGGGAATGATAAATCCCCGTATCTAGGGAATAATCCACGTGGCCAGGGAATGATAAATCCCTCCTATGTCCAGGGAATGATAAACCCCCATGTCCTGGGAATGATAAATCCCCGTATCTAGGGAATAATCCCCGTGACCAGTGAATGATAAATCCCCATATCGAGGGAATAATCCTTGTGTCCTGGAAATGATAAATCCCCGTGTCCTGGGAATGATAAATCCCCGTATCTAGGGAATAATCCATGTGGCCAGGGAATGATAAATCCCCATATCTAGGGAATAATCCACGTGTCCTGGGAATGATAAATCCCCGTATCTAAGGAATAATCTCTGTGTCCTGGGAATGATAAATCCCCATATCTAGGGAATAATCCACGTGTCCTGGGAATGATAAATCCCCGTATCTAAGGAATAATCTCTGTGTCCTGGGAATGATAAATCCCCGTGTCCTGGGAATGATAAATCCCCGTGTCCTGGGAATGATAAATCCCCGTATCTAGGGAATAATCCCCTTGTCCATAGAATGATAAATCCCTGTGTCCTGGGAATGATAAATCCCTGTGTCCTGGGAATGATAAATCCCCGTGTCCTGGGAATGATGAATCCCCGTGTCCTGGGAATGATAAATCCCCGTGTCCTGGGAATGATAAATCCCCGTGTCCTGTGAATGATAAATCCCCGTGTCCTCTGACCTCTTCTTTGTTGTCCTGTAGTGGAAATGTCAGGATTTCCATTTAATTGATAAGTTAAATCTGAAAGATAAATAATTCACCAGTAGAAGTGCATTATCTCCTAGGAAGGCGCTGCTGGAAGCTGTGATGTCCAGGATGGGCAACTTGATCCCTCCAGTTCGTAAAGGCTAAATTCCCATGATTCCTTTTCAACTACTGGAAGACGGGAGCGACGATGTTCACACGCTGGGGGAGGGGGGTCTGGCTGCCTTTAGCTGGACATATTCACAATGAAAAAGTGGACTGATCCTGCGTCTAATAAAACTCCAGCATTCTCTTTGATTTAAAGAGGAGGAAAGGGAAGACTGTTATCCCAGAGCCCCTCCCCCTACGCCATGCGCAGGAAAGGGAAGAGTGTTACTGCCTACGATCCCAGAGCCCCTCCCCCTACGCCATGCGCAGGAAAGGGAAGATTGTTACTGCCAGTGATCCCAGAGCCCCTCCCCCTACACCATGCGCAGGAAAGGGAAGATTGTTACTGCTGTTGATCCCAGAGCTCCTCCCCCTACGCCATGCGCAGGAAAGGGAAGATTGTTACTGCCAGTGATCCCAGAGCTCCTTCCCCTACACCATGCGCAGGAAAGGGAAAACTGTTACTGCTGTTGATCCCAGAGCTCCTCCCACTACACCATGCGCGGGAAAGGGAAGATTTTTGCTGCCGGCGATCCCAGAGCTCCTCCCCCTACGCCATGCACAGGAAAGGGAAGACTGTTACTGCTGTTGATCCCAGAGCCCCTCCACCTACACCATGCGCAGGAAAGGGAAGATTGTTACTGCCGGCGATCCCAGAGCTCCTCCCCCTACGCCATGCGCAGGAAAGGGAAGATTGTTACTGCTGTTGATCCCAGAGCCCCTCCCCCTACGCCATGCACAGGAAAGGGAAGATTGTTACTGCCAGTTATCCCAGAGCCCCTCCCCCTACACCATGCGCAGGAAAGGGAAGAGTGTTACTGCTGTTGATCCCAGAGGTCCTCCCACTACACCATGCGCAGGAAAGGGAAGATTGTTGCCGGCGATCCCAGAACTCCTCCCCCTACGCCATGCGCAGGAAAGGGAAGATTGTTACTGCTGTTGATCCCAGAGCCCCTCCCCCTACGCCATGCGCAGGAAAGGGAAAAGTGTTACTGCTGTTGATCCCAGAGCCCCTCCCCCTACGCCATGCACAGGAAAGGGAAGATTGTTACTGCCAGTGATCCCAGAGCTCCTCCCCCTACGCCATGCGCAGGAAAGGGAAGACTGTTACTGCTGTTGATCCCAGAGCCCCTCCCCCTACACCATGCGCAGGAAAGGGAAGATTGTTACTGCTGGCGATCCCAGTGCCCCGCCCTTTACGCCATGCGCAGGAAAGGGAAGACTGTTACTGCCAGTGATCCCAGAGCTCCTCCCCCTACACCATGCGCAGGAAAGGGAAGATTGTTGCTGCCTGCGATCCCAGAGCTCCTCCCCCTACGCCATGCGCAGGAAAGGGAAGATTGTTGCTGCCATTGATCCCAGAGCTCCTCCCCCTACGCCATGCGCAGGAAAGGGAAGACTGTTACTGCTGTTGATCCCAGAGCCCCTCCCCCTACACCATGCGCAGGAAAGGGAAGATTGTTACTGCCTGCGATCCCAGAGCCCCTCCCACTACACCATGCGCAGGAAAGGGAAGACTGTGCTGCCTGCGATCCCAGAGCCCCTCCCACTACGCCATGCACAGGAAAGGAAAGAGTGTTACTGCTGTTGAACACAGAGCTCCTCCCCCTACACCTGTGCCTCTCTGCCTTTTACTTAGCGAGAGATGAGGTGCAGAGGGACAGAGCACTCTTAAAACCTTTTTGCCTGCCTACCTACCCTTATGTTGGGGTAGGTGCCCTAAAACGATTTCTTTCAGGGTAACGAGCTGAGTACATGGGGGACATGTACGTGAAGCACTATTAAATCGATGCCAGAGCCTGTGTTTACTGGGAATCGGTATATCAATTCTATAGACTGAAATTTACCAAGGAGTGAAATATCCCTTTTATGTGCAGCAACCTGAAAGGGAGAAATACTGTGGGCCCTGATTTATTAATGTACATAGGAGCTTTTCTGGAGCAAACCAAATGCACCATATGGGTGAAATGAAAATTCCCATTGATGTAAACAGGAATTGTAACTCTCGGAATGCAAGACAGAATTCTACCGTAATATCTTCAGTTTAAATCAAAGTGAAGTTACGGTTTTCATTCCCCCTATGGTGCATTTGGATTGCTCCAGAGTTGCTCCTATTTACCTTGATGATTAATAACTTTTGAGACATAAGCAAGATGGAGGATAATTTAATATGTTTGGAATCATTCATGTACATGGTTTAATACAACACACATCTAATGCCACGATGTTACTAGCACGGCTCCTACACCAGCACTTCAGTGAGTCAGACGCATGGAAACGAGCGCTGATCGCTTTGCTGAATTAGCAGTAATCCACAAAGAAGATGGTGGATATTTTAATCCCGTTCACTTTATCCAACACAGGGGATGTGAACTAATAAAACGTGCAATTTTTTTCCATTTGGCTCTAATAAAAGCTAAATATAGTGAGTGTGCCACTTGTGGTTTCTTTGCATTGTGTCTGTTTACGGTGGGGATGACCCAGTTTGAGGCACAGATTAATGTAGAATTTTGCTCGTTTCTCTGAGATTTCTATCTGAAATCTGGACTGGCACTTTTCATGAAATGTTTGTATTCATGATTATTCTCCCAATGCACAGAGTTTACTTCTTAGAAGATAAGAGAATTTCTTTAGTGATTTGGGGGTTTTCAGAACTCCTATTATGCATTGAGGGGCATGTTGATCACTGAAAGGCACCTTGGGGCACTTATAAAGAAAACAGAGCTTTCACTGTGTGTTATGTAGCCTTAGTGGATATATTATTAGCACTGAAATGTTACTGAATTATTTGTGTTTTATGTAGACTATTTGCATCTTTTTAGCGAATGTGCTTCAAAAACTGCCCGTGTGTAAAAGTCATCCATGTTGTGAGCATATTCGCGACTGCTCCTAATTCAGATGATAGTTGGTACCGTGTTAGCCATAGAAATACAGGAGGCAAATGTAGTTTTTGATACCTTTTATTGGCTAACTAAGCATGCTTAGTTAGCCAGTAAAAGGTATCAAAAACTATATTTGCCTTCTGTGCTCCTAATTCAGCGCTGATTTTCACGTGTCTGTGTAATTGTGGAGTGAATTCGGAGCCTGCGCTGCTGCCAACACCTCATACGTTTATGGCTTTAAATACAACGCCTGCTGCACTTTCTTATCTCTCGACTACATTTACTAAGATACAGTGTCTCCTATCTGGAGCAAACCAACTGCATCACAGGGGACAAATAAATATTCCCCAAATCCTCATTGGTTTAAATGAGACTTTTAACATTTTTAATGTTATAGTCATTTCCAACAAATTGCCGATCAAGCTATTTCTGTCTGTTATTCAAAAGGTTAAACGCTTGTGTCCCTCTAGTAAACGGATCTACTGATCACTGGGTGCGGATTCATCACTGTAGTAAAGTGGTGTCCGTGTCCCTCTAGTAAACAGATCTACTGATCACTGGGTGCGGATTCATTACTGTAGTAAAGTGGTGTCCGTGTCCCTCTAGTAAACGGATCTACTGATCACTGGGTGCGGATTCATTACTGTAGTAAAGTGGTGTCCGTGTCCCTCTAGTAAACAGATCTACTGATCACTGGGTGCGGATTCATTACTGTAGTAAAGTGGTGTCCGTGTCCCTCTAGTAAACAGATCTACTGATCACTGGGTGCGGATTCATTACTGTAGTAAAGTGGTGTCTGTATCCCTCTAGTAAACTGATCTACTGATCACTGGGTGCGGATTCATCACTGTAGTAAAGTGGTGTCCGTGTCCCTCTAGTAAACTGATCTACTGATCACTGGGTGCGGATTCATTACTGTAGTAAAGTGGTGTCTGTGTCCCTCTAGTAAACTGATCTACTGATCACTGGGTGCGGATTCATCACTGTAGTAAAGTGGTGCCTGTGTCCCTCTAGTAAACGGATCTACTGATCACTGGGTGCGGATTCATCACTGTAGTAAAGTGGTGTCCGTGTCCCTCTAGTAAACGGATCTACTGATCACTGGGTGCGGATTCATTACTGTAGTAAAGTGGTGTCCGTGTCCCTCTAGTAAACAGATCTACTGATCACTGGGTGCGGATTCATTACTGTAGTAAAGTGGTGTCCGTGTCCCTCTAGTAAACAGATCTACTGATCACTGGGTGCGGATTCATTACTGTAGTAAAGTGGTGTCCGTGTCCCTCTAGTAAACAGATCTACTGATCACTGGGTGCGGATTCATTACTGTAGTAAAGTGGTGTCCATGTCTCTCTAGTAAACAGATCTACTGATCACTGGGTGCGGATTCATCACTGTAGTAAAGTGGTGTCTGTGTCCCTCTAGTAAACAGATCTACTGATCACTGGGTGCGGATTCATTACTGTAGTAAAGTGGTGTCCATGTCTCTCTAGTAAACAGATCTACTGATCACTGGGTGCGGATTCATCACTGTAGTAAAGTGGTGTCTGTGTCCCTCTAGTAAACTGATCTACTGATCACTGGGTGCGGATTCATTACTGTAGTAAAGTGGTGTCTGTATCCCTCTAGTAAACTGATCTACTGATCACTGGGTGCGGATTCATTACTGTAGTAAAGTGGTGTCCGTGTCCCTCTAGTAAACAGATCTACTGATCACTGGGTGCGGATTCATCACTGTAGTAAAGTGGTGTCTGTGTCCCTCTAGTAAACTGATCTACTGATCACTGGGTGCGGATTCATCACTGTAGTAAAGTGGTGTCCGTGTCCCTCTAGTAAACAGACCTACTGATCACTGGGTGTGGATTCATCACTGTAGTAAAGTGGTGTCCGTGTCCCTCTAGTAAACTGATCTACTGATCACTGGGTGCGGATTCATCACTATAGTAAAGTGGTGTCCGTGTCCCTCTAGTAAACAGATCTACTGATCACTGGGTGCGGATTCATTACTGTAGTAAAGTGGTGTCTGTGTCCCTCTAGTAAACAGATCTACTGATCACTGGGTGCGGATTCATCACTGTAGTAAAGTGGTGTCCGTGTCCCTCTAGTAAACAGATCTACTGATCACTGAGTGCGGATTCATCACTGTAGTAAAGTGGTGTCCGTGTCCCTCTAGTAAACGGATCTACTGATCACTGGGTGCGGATTCATTACTGTAGTAAAGTGGTGTCTGTGTCCCTCTAGTAAACTGATCTACTGATCACTGGGTGCGGATTCATCACTGTAGTAAAGTGGTGTCTGTGTCCCTCTAGTAAACTGATCTACTGATCACTGGGTGCGGATTCATTACTGTAGTAAAGTGGTGTCTGTATCCCTCTAGTAAACTGATCTACTGATCACTGGGTGCGGATTCATCACTGTAGTAAAGTGGTGTCTGTATCCCTCTAGTAAACAGATCTACTGATCACTGGGTGCGGATTCATCACTGTAGTAAAGTGGTGTCCGTGTCTCTCTAGTAAACTGATCTACTGATCACTGGGTGCGGATTCATCACTGTAGTAAAGTGGTGTCCGTGTCTCTCTAGTAAACTGATCTACTGATCACTGGGTGCGGATTCATCACTGTAGTAAAGTGGTGTCCGTGTCTCTCTAGTAAACTGATCTACTGATCACTGGGTGCGGATTCATCACTGTAGTAAACTGGTGTCTGTGTCCCTCTAGTAAATAGATCTACTGATCACTGGGTGCGGATTCATCACTGTAGTAAAGTGGTGTCCGTGTCTCTCTAGTAAACAGATCTACTGATCACAGGGTGCGGATTCATCACTGTAGTAAAGTGGTGTCCGTGTCCCTCTAGTAAACAGATCTACTGATCACTGGGTGCGGATTCATTACTGTAGTAAAGTGGTGTCTGTGTCCCTCTAGTAAACGGATCTACTGATCACTGGGTGCGGATTCATTACTGTAGTAAAGTGGTGTCTGTGTCCCTCTAGTAAACAGATCTACTGATCACTGGGTGCGGATTCATTACTGTAGTAAAGTGGTGTCTGTGTCCCTCTAGTAAACTGATCTACTGATCACTGGGTGCGGATTCATTACTGTAGTAAAGTGGTGTCCGTGTCCCTCTAGTAAACTGATCTACTGATCACTGGGTGCGGATTCATTACTGTAGTAAAGTGGTGTCTGTATCCCTCTAGTAAACAGACCTACTGATCACTGGGTGTGGTAATGTAAGGATAATACAGGAACGTTTTCTGGGTTCCAGGGGTCCAGACAGAACATTCTAGGTTTGAGGTGCCAGGAAGTTTCTGTCATTAATTTGTGGCTTTTTCCTTCATCTCCAGACAGCGGAAAGGTCTTTACCTGGGGCAGGGCAGATTATGGTCAGCTTGGCCGGCGGCTTGATGTCCAGGAGAAGAGAGATGCGGGAGCAGCACCAGTGTCTGTGTGTGAAGGACCCGCCTGGATCCCGGCCTTAACTGGCGCATCCAAGGTATTGTGATTGATTGGAATCTCAGGGATCAAAAGTGGAACAATTCTGGGGCAAACCTACAACATTATAGGGGACAAATAAACATTCCAAAAATCCCCATAGATTTAAATGTAGCTTCACAATGCTTTAGAGACCTGTAGCATTCAAGTGGTTAATACCCCATTTAAAACAGTGAGAACTTTCCTGTGTCCCCTATGAGGCAATTGGTTTGTGCCAGAATTGCTCCATCTGTTTCCTTGACAAAAGAGGCTTAGGACCATATTCACCAAATAAAGAGGAGCAATTCTGCTGAAAATCAATTCCAGCAAAGGGGAGGAGTAAAATTGCCCATTGTCTTAACCCCTTAAGGACCATTGCCGTGCCAGGACCATCACGGCGGTTCGGCACTTAAGGACCAATGATGGTCCTGGCAAGGCATGGCGTTCAGGGCTCCCGTCGCGACTGCACGCCGCTCCGGAAGTCCTGAACCGGAAGCGCTAACAAAAAAAAATGTGTCTTTGCATGCATATTACAATTTAAACTGTTTGGTTTTTTTTTATATTAATGGTGTCCTCTAGTGAACAGATTTCAGATAGTTGTTCTGTTGCATTTTTTAATGGAAAGGTTGGTCACTGACAGACAGCTCTTCATAGAGTGGGATGGTAACAGTTTAAACTGACAGGAAGTGACTCCGCTATCAGGAAGTAATCAGTCTGTCACTCACTTTCCATCACTTTGAGCTATCAGGAAATAATCAGTCTGTCACTCACTTCCTGTCAGTTTGAACCGTCAAGACTAGGGTTACCACCCAGCCGGTATTTTACCGGCAGGCCGGTAAAAAATTGGCTTCTGTCCAATGTTAAGTCTATGGACAGAATGCCATGGCCGGTATTTTTTGGAAGAAAAGGTGGCAACCCTAGTCAAGACGTAATCACACCATCTCTCTCGATCAGGAAATAATCAGTCTGTCTCTCACCTTAAGTTTGAACTGTCAGGAAGTAATCAGTCGAAACTATTAGTAATTAAAGTTGATGTAACTCACTTCCTGTCAGTTTGAATTATCAGGAACTGATCACGCTGTCACTCACTTCCCGTCAGTTTGAACAATCAGAGGTAATCAGTCTGTCACTCACTTCCTCTCAGTTTGAACTATCAGGAAGTAATGAGTCTGTCACTCACTTCCTGTAAATTTAAACTGTAATAACATCTGAATAAAATAAGTGACAGTGGTGATAGTTGCCTTGTTTTACAGGAACCGTCTCATAACAAATGTTTTTACGAAAAAAGTTTACTTCTCCTTGAAATGGACTTAACTCAATAAATTATTGAGAGGTGTCCAACACATTCCTGCTCTGGAGACCTATCTGAAATGCAAAGGGTTAAAAACCCCATTAAACTGATAGACCACTCTGGAATGCAAAGAGTTAAAAGCCCCATTAAATTGCTGGAAGTTTGGGGTGAATTTTGTTTCACCCTTGTAGTGCAGTTATTTTGCCGTGGAATTGCTCCATGTTCTTGATGAATACGATCATCAGTACTCAGTCATGCTTTGAACTTTCTATTATTGAAGGTCTTTAAGCTTCAAAATAATGTGTATAATGGCACATGTGCCCCCCATTAATATCTAACATGAATGCCCCCCCCGTATAAGATTAATCTGTTTGGAACCGTTATTGGATTCAAAGTTTGTTTCTGCTTTTGCCCATCTTGTCTGTGTTCGTATGTCTGTCCATAGTCATCTGGTCCAGCCTCCTTGTCCGTGCTGATTGGTAAATGAATACAAACACTGGGGCTGATGTGCTAGCAAACAGTAGATCAACTCTGGTGCAAACAAACTGCATAGGGAACAGATTAAAATGCAATGTATTACTGATCAGTGTCAGTGAGTGGGGAGGTAATGTAGGGATAAGACAGGAAGTCAGTACTAGGGGAGGTGGGTAATGCATTGCTGAGCAGTGTCAGTGAGTGGGGAGGTAATGTAGGGATAAGATAGGAAGTCAGTACTAGGGGAGGTGGGTAATGCATTGCTGAGCAGTGTCAGTGAGTGGGGAGGTAATGTAGGGATAAGACAGGAAGTCAGTACTAGGGGAGGTGGGTAATGCATTGCTGAGCAGTGTCAGTGAGTGGGGAGGTAATGTAGGGATAAGACAGGAAGTCAGTACTAGGGGAGGTGGGTAATGCATTGGTGAGCAGTGTCAGTGAGTGAGGAGGTAATGTAGGGATAAGACAGGAAGTCAGTACTAGGGGAGGTGGGTAATGCATTGCTGATCAGTGTCAGTAAGGGAGGTAATGTAGAGATAAGACAGGAAGTCAGTGCTAGGGGAGGTGGGTAATGCATTGCTGAGCAGTATCAGTGAGTGGGGGAGGTAATGTAGTGATAAGACAGGAAGTCAGTGCTAGGGGAGGTGGGTAATGTATTACTGATCAGTGTCAGTGAGTGGGGAGGTAATGTAGTGATAAGATAGGAAGTCAGTACTAGGGGAGGTGGGTAATGCATTGCTGAGCAGTGTCAGTGAGTGGGGAGGTAATGTAGGGATAAGACAGGAAGTCAGTGCTAGGGGAGGTGGGTAATGTATTGCTGAGCAGTGTCAGTGAGTGGGGAGGTAATGTAGGGATAAGACAGGAAGTCAGTACTAGGGGAGGTGGGTAATGCATTGCTGATCAGTGTCAGTAAGGGAGGTAATGTAGAGATAAGACAGGAAGTCAGTGCTAGGGGAGGTGGGTAATGCATTGCTGAGCAGTATCAGTGAGTGGGGGAGGTAATGTAGTGATAAGACAGGAAGTCAGTACTAGGGGAGGTGGGTAATGCATTGCTGAGCAGTGTCAGTGAGTGTGGAGGTAATGTAGTGATAAGACAGGAAGTCAGTGCTAGGGGAGGTGGGTAATGTATTGCTGAGCAGTGTCAGTGAGTGGGGAGGTAATGTAGGGATAAGACAGGAAGTCAGTTCTAGGAGAGGTAGGTAATGAATTGCTGACCAGTGTCAGTGAGTGGGGGAGGTAATGTAGGGATAAGACAGGAAGTCAGTGCTAGGGGAGGTGGGTAATGCATTGCTGAGCAGTATCAGTGAGTGGGGAGGTAATGTAGGGATAAGACAGGAAGTCAGTACTAGGGGAGGTGGGTAATGCATTGCTGAGCAGTATCAGTGAGTGGGGGAGGTAATGTAGTGATAAGACAGGAAGTCAGTACTAGGGGAGGTGGGTAATGCATTGCTGAGCAGTGTCAGTGAGTGTGGAGGTAATGTAGTGATAAGACAGGAAGTCAGTGCTAGGGGAGGTGGGTAATGTATTGCTGAGCAGTGTCAGTGAGTGGGGAGGTAATGTAGGGATAAGACAGGAAGTCAGTTCTAGGAGAGGTAGGTAATGAATTGCTGACCAGTGTCAGTGAGTGGGGGAGGTAATGTAGGGATAAGACAGGAAGTCAGTGCTAGGGGAGGTGGGTAATGCATTGCTGAGCAGTATCAGTGAGTGGGGGAGGTAATGTAGTGATAAGACAGGAAGTCAGTACTAGGGGAGGTGGGTAATGCATTGCTGAGCAGTGTCAGTGAGTGTGGAGGTAATGTAGTGATAAGACAGGAAGTCAGTGCTAGGGGAGGTGGGTAATGTATTGCTGAGCAGTGTCAGTGAGTGGGGAGGTAATGTAGGGATAAGACAGGAAGTCAGTTCTAGGAGAGGTAGGTAATGAATTGCTGACCAGTGTCAGTGAGTGGGGGAGGTAATGTAGGGATAAGACAGGAAGTCAGTGCTAGGGGAGGTGGATAATGCATTGCTGAGCAGTGTCAGTGAGTGGGGAGGTAATGTAGGGATAAGACAGTAAGTCAGTGCTAGGGGAGGTGTGTAATGTATTACTGAGCAGTGTCAGTGAGTGGGGAGGTAATGTAGGTATAAGACAGGAAGTCAGTACTAGGGGAGGTGGGTAATGCATTGCTGAGCAGTGTCAGTGAGTGGGGAGGTAATGTAGGGATAAGACAGGAAGTCAGTACTAGGGGAGGTGGGTAATACATTGCTGAGCAGTGTCAGTGAGTGGGGAGGTAATGTAGGGATAAGACAGGAAGTCAGTGCTAGGGGAGGTGTGTAATGTATTACTGAGCAGTGTCAGTGAGTGGGGAGGTAATGTAGGTATAAGACAGGAAGTCAGTACTAGGGGAGGTGGGTAATGCATTGCTGAGCAGTATCAGTGAGTGGGGAGGTAATGTAGGGATAAGACAGGAAGTCAGTGCTAGGGGAGGTGGGTAATGCATTGCTGAGCAGTGTCAGTGAGTGGGGAGGTAATGTAGGGATAAGACAAGAAGTCAGTGCTAGGGGAGGTGGGTAATGCATTGCTAAGCAGTGTCAGTGAGTGAGGGAGGTAATGTAGGGATAAGACAGGAAGTCAGTGCTAGGGGAGGTGGGTAATGCATTGCTGAGCAGTGTCAGTGAGTGGGGAGGTAATGTAGGGATAAGACAGGAACTCAGTGCTAGGGGAGGTGGGTAATGCATTGCTGAGCAGTGTCAGTGAGTGAGGGAGGTAATGTAGGGATAAGATAGGAAGTCGGTGCTAGGGGAGGTGGGTAATACATTACTGAGCAGTGTCAGTGAGTGGGGAGGTAATGTAGGGATAAGACAGGAAGTCAGTGCTAGGGGAGGTGGGTAATGTATTACTGAGCAGTGTCAGTGAGTGTGGAGGTAATGTAGGGATAAGACAGGAAGTCAGTACTAGGGGAGGTGGGTAATGCATTACTGAGCAGTGTCAGTGAGTGGGGAGGGAATGTAGGGATAAGACAGGAAGTCAGTACTAGGGGAGGTGGGTAATACATTACTGAGCAGTGTCAGTGAGCGGGGAGGTAATGTAGGGATAAGACAGGAAGTCAGTGCTAGGGGAGGTGGGTAATGCATTATTGAGCAGTGTCAGTGAGTAAGGGAGGTAATGTAGAGATAAGACAGGAAGTCAGTGCTAGGAGAGGTGGGTAATGTATTACTGATCAGTGTCAGTGAGTGGGGAGGTAATGTAGGGATAAGACAGGAAGTCAGTGTTAGGGGAGGTAGGTAATGTATTACTGAGCAGTGTCAGTGAGTGGAGGAGGTAATGTAGGGATAAGACAGGAAGTCAGTGTTAGGGGAGGTAGGTAATGTATTACTGAGCAGTGTCAGTGAGTAAGGGAGGTAATGTAGAGATAAGACAGGAAGTCAGTGCTAGGAGAGGTGGGTAATGTATTACTGATCAGTGTCAGTGAGTGGGGAGGTAATGTAGGGATAAGACAGGAAGTCAGTGTTAGGGGAGGTAGGTAATGTATTACTGAGCAGTGTCAGTGAGTGGAGGAGGTAATGTAGGGATAAGATAGGAAGTCAGTACTAGGGGAGGTGGGTAATACATTGCTGAGCAGTGTCAGTGAGTGGGGAGGTAATGTAGGGATAAGACAGGAAGTCAGTACTAGGGGAGGTGGGTAATGCATTGCTGAGCAGTGTCAGTGAGTGGGGAGGTAATGTAGGGATAAGACAGGAAGTCAGTACTAGGGGAGGTGGGTAATGCATTGCTGAGCAGTGTCAGTGAGTGGGGAGGTAATGTAGGGATAAGACAGGAAGTCAGTACTAGGGGAGGTGGGTAATGCATTGGTGAGCAGTGTCAGTGAGTGAGGAGGTAATGTAGGGATAAGACAGGAAGTCAGTACTAGGGGAGGTGGGTAATGCATTGCTGATCAGTGTCAGTAAGGGAGGTAATGTAGAGATAAGACAGGAAGTCAGTGCTAGGGGAGGTGGGTAATGCATTGCTGAGCAGTATCAGTGAGTGGGGGAGGTAATGTAGTGATAAGACAGGAAGTCAGTGCTAGGGGAGGTGGGTAATGTATTACTGATCAGTGTCAGTGAGTGGGGAGGTAATGTAGTGATAAGATAGGAAGTCAGTACTAGGGGAGGTGGGTAATGCATTGCTGAGCAGTGTCAGTGAGTGGGGAGGTAATGTAGGGATAAGACAGGAAGTCAGTGCTAGGGGAGGTGGGTAATGTATTGCTGAGCAGTGTCAGTGAGTGGGGAGGTAATGTAGGGATAAGACAGGAAGTCAGTACTAGGGGAGGTGGGTAATGCATTGCTGATCAGTGTCAGTAAGGGAGGTAATGTAGAGATAAGACAGGAAGTCAGTGCTAGGGGAGGTGGGTAATGCATTGCTGAGCAGTATCAGTGAGTGGGGGAGGTAATGTAGTGATAAGACAGGAAGTCAGTACTAGGGGAGGTGGGTAATGCATTGCTGAGCAGTGTCAGTGAGTGTGGAGGTAATGTAGTGATAAGACAGGAAGTCAGTGCTAGGGGAGGTGGGTAATGTATTGCTGAGCAGTGTCAGTGAGTGGGGAGGTAATGTAGGGATAAGACAGGAAGTCAGTTCTAGGAGAGGTAGGTAATGAATTGCTGACCAGTGTCAGTGAGTGGGGGAGGTAATGTAGGGATAAGACAGGAAGTCAGTGCTAGGGGAGGTGGGTAATGCATTGCTGAGCAGTATCAGTGAGTGGGGAGGTAATGTAGGGATAAGACAGGAAGTCAGTACTAGGGGAGGTGGGTAATGCATTGCTGAGCAGTATCAGTGAGTGGGGGAGGTAATGTAGTGATAAGACAGGAAGTCAGTACTAGGGGAGGTGGGTAATGCATTGCTGAGCAGTGTCAGTGAGTGTGGAGGTAATGTAGTGATAAGACAGGAAGTCAGTGCTAGGGGAGGTGGGTAATGTATTGCTGAGCAGTGTCAGTGAGTGGGGAGGTAATGTAGGGATAAGACAGGAAGTCAGTTCTAGGAGAGGTAGGTAATGAATTGCTGACCAGTGTCAGTGAGTGGGGGAGGTAATGTAGGGATAAGACAGGAAGTCAGTGCTAGGGGAGGTGGGTAATGCATTGCTGAGCAGTATCAGTGAGTGGGGGAGGTAATGTAGTGATAAGACAGGAAGTCAGTACTAGGGGAGGTGGGTAATGCATTGCTGAGCAGTGTCAGTGAGTGTGGAGGTAATGTAGTGATAAGACAGGAAGTCAGTGCTAGGGGAGGTGGGTAATGTATTGCTGAGCAGTGTCAGTGAGTGGGGAGGTAATGTAGGGATAAGACAGGAAGTCAGTTCTAGGAGAGGTAGGTAATGAATTGCTGACCAGTGTCAGTGAGTGGGGGAGGTAATGTAGGGATAAGACAGGAAGTCAGTGCTAGGGGAGGTGGATAATGCATTGCTGAGCAGTGTCAGTGAGTGGGGAGGTAATGTAGGGATAAGACAGTAAGTCAGTGCTAGGGGAGGTGTGTAATGTATTACTGAGCAGTGTCAGTGAGTGGGGAGGTAATGTAGGTATAAGACAGGAAGTCAGTACTAGGGGAGGTGGGTAATGCATTGCTGAGCAGTGTCAGTGAGTGGGGAGGTAATGTAGGGATAAGACAGGAAGTCAGTACTAGGGGAGGTGGGTAATACATTGCTGAGCAGTGTCAGTGAGTGGGGAGGTAATGTAGGGATAAGACAGGAAGTCAGTGCTAGGGGAGGTGTGTAATGTATTACTGAGCAGTGTCAGTGAGTGGGGAGGTAATGTAGGTATAAGACAGGAAGTCAGTACTAGGGGAGGTGGGTAATGCATTGCTGAGCAGTATCAGTGAGTGGGGAGGTAATGTAGGGATAAGACAGGAAGTCAGTGCTAGGGGAGGTGGGTAATGCATTGCTGAGCAGTGTCAGTGAGTGGGGAGGTAATGTAGGGATAAGACAAGAAGTCAGTGCTAGGGGAGGTGGGTAATGCATTGCTAAGCAGTGTCAGTGAGTGAGGGAGGTAATGTAGGGATAAGACAGGAAGTCAGTGCTAGGGGAGGTGGGTAATGCATTGCTGAGCAGTGTCAGTGAGTGGGGAGGTAATGTAGGGATAAGACAGGAACTCAGTGCTAGGGGAGGTGGGTAATGCATTGCTGAGCAGTGTCAGTGAGTGAGGGAGGTAATGTAGGGATAAGATAGGAAGTCGGTGCTAGGGGAGGTGGGTAATACATTACTGAGCAGTGTCAGTGAGTGGGGAGGTAATGTAGGGATAAGACAGGAAGTCAGTGCTAGGGGAGGTGGGTAATGTATTACTGAGCAGTGTCAGTGAGTGTGGAGGTAATGTAGGGATAAGACAGGAAGTCAGTACTAGGGGAGGTGGGTAATGCATTACTGAGCAGTGTCAGTGAGTGGGGAGGGAATGTAGGGATAAGACAGGAAGTCAGTACTAGGGGAGGTGGGTAATACATTACTGAGCAGTGTCAGTGAGCGGGGAGGTAATGTAGGGATAAGACAGGAAGTCAGTGCTAGGGGAGGTGGGTAATGCATTATTGAGCAGTGTCAGTGAGCGGGGAGGTAATGTAGGGATAAGATAGGAAGTCAGTGATAGGGGTGGTGGGTAATGCATTACTGAGCAGTGTCAGTGAGTGGGGGAGGTAAAGTAGGGATAAGACAGGAAGTCAGTGCTAGGGGAGGTGGGTAATTCATTGCTGAGCAGTGTCAGTAAATGGGGAGGTAATGTAGTGATAAGATAGGAAGTCGGTGCTAGGGGAGGTAGGTAATGCATTACTGAGCAGTGTCAGTGAGTGGGGAGGTAATGTAGGGATAAGACAGGATGTCAGTGCTAGGGGAGGTAGGTAATGCATTACTGAGCAGTGTCAGTGAGTGGGGAGGTAATGTAGTGATAAGATAGGAAGTCAGTGCTAGGGGAGGTGGGTAA
The DNA here is from genome assembly GCA_037306005.1 of Rhinophrynus dorsalis. NCBI lineage: Eukaryota > Metazoa > Chordata > Amphibia > Anura > Rhinophrynidae > Rhinophrynus > Rhinophrynus dorsalis. Next base: position 285,093 of record JBBDGT010000046.1, on the reverse strand, counting down.
TACATTGCTGAGCAGTGTCAGTGAGTGGGGGAGGTAATGTAGGAATAAGACAGGAAGTCAGTGCTAGGGGAGGTGGGTAATGCATTACTGAGCAGTGTCAGTGAGCGGGGAGGTAATGTAGGGATAAGACAGGAAGTCAGTGCTAGGGGAGGTGGGTAATGCATTATTGAGCAGTGTCAGTGAGCGGGGAGGTAATGTAGGGATAAGATAGGAAGTCAGTGATAGGGGAGGTGGGTAATGCATTACTGAGCAGTGTCAGTGAGTGGGGGAGGTAAAGTAGGGATAAGACAGGAAGTCAGTGCTAGGGGAGGTGGGTAATTCATTGCTGAGCAGTGTCAGTAAATGGGGAGGTAATGTAGTGATAAGATAGGAAGTCGGTGCTAGGGGAGGTAGGTAATGCATTACTGAGCAGTGTCAGTGAGTGGGGAGGTAATGTAGGGATAAGACAGGATGTCAGTGCTAGGGGAGGTAGGTAATGCATTACTGAGCAGTGTCAGTGAGTGGGGAAGTAATGTAGTGATAAGATAGGAAGTCAGTGCTAGGGGAGGTGGGTAATACATTACTGAGCAGTGTCAGTGAGTGGGGAGGTAATGTAGGGATAAGACAGGAAGTCAGTACTAGGAGAGGTGGGTAATGCATTGCTGAGCAGTGTCAGTGAGTGGGTAGGTAATGTAGGGATAAGACAGGAAGTCAGTACTAGGAGAGGTGGGTAATGCATTGCTGAGCAGTGTCAGTGAGTGGGGGAGGTAATGTAGGGATAAGACAGGAAGTCAGTGCTAGGGGAGGTGGGTAATGCATTACTGAGCAGTGTCAGTGAGTGGGGAAGGTAATGTAGGGATAAGACAGGAAATCAGTGTTGGGGAAGTAGGCAGTGTCAGTAATTAGGACGTAATGTAGGGATAAAATAGGGTGTTCTCGTAATGCCTTAATTATCATTATCTGTAGAATTCATAACTGAAAATCTTGTTTTCTATGTAAAATGGCTAATAATCATTATTGCCAATACAAATTGTAGGTCATTTGAAAGCTCTTTGAAACTTGATACGTTTGTGTCCATTATTTGATATCCCTAAGAAAACCTAATAGATTATATAATATAGATTAGTTCATTGTAACACTAAGCTGATCAGTATAATAAATCTATATTTCTCTAAATACTTAAACTTGCCATAGAGCTGGTGACCTGTATAGTACGGCTGGTGACAAATGCAGGAGTCCAATCTCCTCTGTCTAGTGAACAAGATGAACTCATCCAGCCAAGTCCTGGGGCTGGAGCTATTGACTCAGTAGGAATGGGGGATCCAGTTACAGGCACTTAATGTATGTACAGTGATCCAGATGACCTCTGGTAATGGAAATCAACATTAAGTACCATCAGGCACTAATGTGTCCTGAATTATCCATACTGCTAATCCTCCGTGCGAGCTGAACAGCAGGACAATCCCACTTAGTCCTACTCTGATCTTCCACCACACAGAGTCCAGAGAGTTGTCTAAAGAACCGCCAGTCAGGATGACATCAGAGATCATTAATTATTTATTACTAATTTAACTCCTTCTGTTCTTTTGGTCTAGGAAAGAGGTGTCGAAGTCCGATCCTCAGGGGCCCTTAGTATTTAAGGATTTCCCTGTTTGAACACAGTTGGAGCTGTTGGTGGCCCTTGAGGATCGATCTTGGACACCCCCAGTTTAAGGGTTCTATTTGTAAAGGAAAATGGAGTAATTCTGGAGAAATGTCTAGTATTCAGTGGAGTAAAAGCCCCATTTAACTTGGGAATTTGTATATGATCCCCTGTGGGGCAGCTAGTTTCATCCAGAATGAGACCACTTTGTCATGCATAAGGTGCCCTGTGTCTCTGGTCCTCACCCATCCTTTCTTACTTTCCTCTACACCAGGGAGACAGGGGATAGGAAAGATCTGGGGGAGGAGACGCAAGATAATAGAGAGAGGAATGGGCAGAAACAAGAGTGTGGGGGAAAGGAGGGGAGAAGAGGATGGTTAGAGATAGGAGGGGAGAAGAGGATGGTTAGAGAGAGGAGGGGAGAAGAGGATGGTTAGAGAGAGGAGGGGAGAAGAGGATGGTTAGAGAGAGGAGGGGAAAAGAGGATGGTTGGGGAGGAGGGGAGAAGAGGATGGTTGGGGAGGAGGGGAGAAGAGGAGGGGAGAAGAGGATGGTTAGAGAGAGGATCTGGGGTTTTATACTTAGTGTGGTGTCTGTAATTATTCTCTGTTTCCTGAGGTGTAACATCCAGTCCTACACATGCCCACAGGGAGCAGCTGTTCCTGCCTTCTCCAGGGCCCCCTGCAGTTGTCCAGGATTATGTGTAAATTGGCTGAGATAAGATAACAGTGAATAGAAGAGCAGTGGTCACTAATCAGCATACCTGGGAACTTTCCAAATGAACTGACCCTGAGATCTTTGGAATATTAACCCTTAAAGCTTCCCATATTGTAGATTTTATGCAATTCTTACCTGCTTGCACTAATTCAGATGTGCTCCAGTCGGTCCGCAAGGAAAATTTAACATGTTACAACAGAGATCTCACTGCTGAAACACAAATAAGACAATCAGGACATTTCCTGCTGCTTTTCTGGTACAAATGGCACCAATTTAGAGACTAAAGACACATTTAATGGTGGCAAATCATATAGGAGGTAACACAGACCTCTCTCACCCTGAGAATTTTGCCCTTCACCCTGAGATTTGGGTCTAAACCCTGAGAGTTCCCAGGTATGCTAATCAGTCACTTAGAGGACGGTAGCTCTTATGTCTATGACGGGACCCCAGTGTAACTCTTATGTCTATAACAGGACCCCAGTAACAGGACCCCAGTGTAACCCTTATGTCTATAACAGGACCCCAGTGTAGCAGTGCTGTGTGATGAGGACAGTGTGTCATTCATTACACAGCAAGTTTAGGGTTAGTGATGAGGAGAGTGTTTAACACATTACACGGTACGTTTAGGGTTAGCGATGAGGACAGTGTGTAACACATTACATGGCACGTTTAGGGTTAGTGATGAGGACAGCGTGTAACACATTACACGGCACGTTTAGGGTTAGAGGATGAGGACAGCGTGTAACACATTACATGGCACGTTTAGGGTTAGTGATGAGGACAGTGTGTAACACATTACACGGCACGTTTAGGGTTAGTGATGAGGACAGTGTGTAACACATTACATGGCACGTTTAGGGTTAGTGATGAGGACAGTGTGTAACACATTACACAGCACGTTTAGGGTTAGTGATGAGGACAGTGTGTAACACATTACACGGCACGTTTAGGGTTAGTGATGAGGACAGTGTGTAACACATTACATGGCACGTTTAGGGTTAGTGATGAGGACAGTGTGTAACACATTACATGGCACGTTTAGGGTTAGTGATGAGGACAGTGTGTAACACATTACATGGCACGTTTAGGGTTAGTGATGAGGACAGTGTGTAACACATTACACGGTACGTTTAGGGTTAGTGATGAGGACAGTGTGTAACACATTATACGGCACGTTTAGGGTTAGTGATGAGGACAGCGTGTAACACATTACACGGCACGTTTAGGGTTAGTGATGAGGACAGTGTGTAACACATTACACGGCACATTTAGGGTCAGTGATGAGGACAGTGTGTAACACATTACATGGCACATTTAGGGTTAGTGATGAGGACAGTGTGTAACACATTACACTGCACGTTTAGGGTTAACGATGAGGACAGCGTGTAACACATTACATGGCACGTTTAGGGTTAGTGATGAGGACAGCGTGTAACACATTACATGGTACGTTTAGGGTTAGCGATGAGGACAGTGTGTAACACATTACATTGCACTTTTAGGGTCAGTGATGAGGACAGTGTGTAACACATTACATTGCACATTTAGGGTTAGTGATGAGGACAGCGTGTAACACATTACATGGCACTTTTAGGGTCAGTGATGAGGACAGTGTGTAACACATTACACGGCACGTTTAGGGTTAGTGATGAGGACAGTGTGTAACACACTACACGATACGTTTAGGGTTAGTGATGAGGACAGTGTGTAACACATTACACTGCACGTTTAGGGTTAGTGATGAGGACAGTGTGTAACACATTACACTGCACGTTTAGGGTTAGTGATGAGGACAGTGTGTAACACATTACATGGCACGTTTAGGGTTAGTGATGAGGACAGCGTGTAACACATTACACGGCACGTTTAGGGTCAGTGATGAGGACAGCGTGTAACACATTACATTGCACTTTTAGGGTCAGTGATGAGGACAGTGTGTAACACATTACACGGCACGTTTAGGGTTAGTGATGAGGACAATGTGTAACACATTACACGGCACGTTTAGGGTTAGTGATGAGGACAGTGTGTAACACATTACACGGCACGTTTAGGGTTAGAGGATGAGGACAGCGTGTAACACATTACATGGCACGTTTAGGGTTAGTGATGAGGACAGCGTGTAACACATTACACGGCACATTTAGGGTTAGTGATGAGGACAGTGTGTAACACATTACACGGCACGTTTAGGGTTAGTGATGAGGACAGTGTGTAACACATTACATGGCACGTTTAGGGTCAGTGATGAGGACAGTGTGTAACACATTACATGGCACGTTTAGGGTTAGTGATGAGGACAGTGTGTAAAACATTACATGGCACATTTAGGGTTAGTGATGAGGACAGTGTGTAACACATTACATGGCACGTTTAGGGTTAGTGATGAGGACAGCGTGTAACACATTACACGGCACGTTTAGGGTTAGTGATGAGGACAGCGTGTAACACATTACATGGCACGTTTAGGGTTAGTGATGAGGACAGTGTGTAACACATTACACTGCACATTTAGGGTTAGTGATGAGGACAGCGTGTAACACATTACATGGCACATTTAGGGTTAGTGATGAGGACAGTGTGTAACACATTACATGGCACATTTAGGGTTAGTGATGAGGACAGTGTGTAACACATTACACTGCACGTTTAGGGTTAACGATGAGGACAGCGTGTAACACATTACATGGCACGTTTAGGGTTAGTGATGAGGACAGCGTGTAACACATTACATGGCACGTTTAGGGTTAGTGATGAGGACAGCGTGTAACACATTACACGGCACGTTTAGGGTTAGTGATGAGGACAGCGTGTAACACATTACACGGCACGTTTAGGGTTAGTGATGAGGACAGTGTGTAACACATTACACGGCACGTTTAGGGTTAGTGATGAGGACAGTGTGTAACACATTACACGGCACGTTTAGGGTTAGTGATGAGGACAGTGTGTAACACATTACACGGCACGTTTAGGGTTAGTGATGAGGACAGTGTGTAACACATTACACGGCACGTTTAGGGTTAGTGATGAGGACAGTGTGTAACACATTATACGGCACGTTTAGGGTTAGTGATGAGGACAGTGTGTAACACATTACATGGCACGTTTAGGGTTAGTGATGAGGACAGTGTGTAACACATTACATGGCACGTTTAGGGTTAGTGATGAGGACAGTGTGTAACACATTACATGGCACATTTAGGGTTAGTGATGAGGACAGTGTGTAACACATTACATGGCACGTTTAGGGTTAGTGATGAGGACAGTGTGTAACACATTACACGGCACGTTTAGGGTTAGTGATGAGGACAGTGTGTAACACATTACACAGCACGTTTAGGGTTAGTGATGAGGACAGTGTGTAACACATTACACGGCACGTTTAGGGTTAGTGATGAGGACAGTGTGTAACACATTACACTGCACATTTAGGGTTAGTGATGAGGACAGCGTGTAACACATTACATGGCACATTTAGGGTTAGTGATGAGGACAGTGTGTAACACATTACATGGCACATTTAGGGTTAGTGATGAGGACAGTGTGTAACACATTACACTGCACGTTTAGGGTTAACGATGAGGACAGCGTGTAACACATTACATGGCACGTTTAGGGTTAGTGATGAGGACAGTGTGTAACACATTACACGGCACGTTTAGGGTTAGTGATGAGGACAGTGTGTAACACATTACACGGCACGTTTAGGGTTAGTGATGAGGACAGTGTGTAACACATTACACTGCACATTTAGGGTTAGTGATGAGGACAGTGTGTAACACATTACATGGCACGTTTAGGGTTAGTGATGAGGACAGTGTGTAACACATTACATGGCACATTTAGGGTTAGTGATGAGGACAGTGTGTAACACATTACACTGCACGTTTAGGGTTAACGATGAGGACAGCGTGTAACACATTACATGGCACGTTTAGGGTTAGTGATGAGGACAGCGTGTAACACATTACATGGCACGTTTAGGGTTAGTGATGAGGACAGTGTGTAACACATTACACGGCACGTTTAGGGTCAGTGATGAGGACAGCGTGTAACACATTACACGGCACGTTTAGGGTTAGTGATGAGGACAGTGTGTAACACATTACACTGCACGTTTAGGGTTAACGATGAGGACAGCGTGTAACACATTACACTGCACGTTTAGGGTCAGTGATGAGGACAGCGTGTAACACATTACACGGCACGTTTAGGGTTAGTGATGAGGACAGTGTGTAACACATTACACGGCACGTTTAGGGTTAGTGATGAGGACAGCGTGTAACACATTACACGGCACGTTTAGGGTTAGTGATGAGGACAGTGTGTAACACATTACATGGCACGTTTAGGGTTAGTGATGAGGACAGCGTGTAACACATTACACGGCACGTTTAGGGTTAGTGATGAGGACAGTGTGTAACACATTACATGGCACGTTTAGGGTTAGTGATGAGGACAGCGTGTAACACATTACACTGCACGTTTAGGGTTAGTGATGAGGACAGTGTGTAACACATTACACGGCACGTTTAGGGTTAGTGATGAGGACAGCGTGTAACACATTACACGGCACGTTTAGGGTTAGTGATGAGGACAGTGTGTAACACATTACATGGCACGTTTAGGGTTAGTGATGAGGACAGTGTGTAACACATTACACGGCACGTTTAGGGTTAGTGATGAGGACAGTGTGTAACACATTACATGGCACGTTTAGGGTTAGTGATGAGGACAGCGTGTAACACATTACATGGCACGTTTAGGGTTAGTGATGAGGACAGTGTGTAACACATTTCACTGCACGTTTAGGGTTAGTGATGAAGACAGTGTGTAACACATTACACGGCACGTTTAGGGTTAGTGATGAGGACAGTGTGTAACACATTACATGGCACGTTTAGGGTTAGTGATGAGGACAGTGTGTAACACTTTACACGGCACGTTTAGGGTTAGTGATGAGGACAGTGTGTAACACATTACATGGCACGTTTAGGGTTAGTGATGAGGACAGTGTGTAACACATTACACGGCACGTTTAGGGTTAGTGATGAGGACAGCGTGTAACACATTACATGGCACGTTTAGAGTCAGTGATGAGGACAGCGTGTAACACATTACATGGCACGTTTAGGGTCAGTGATGAGGACAGCGTGTAACACATTACATGGCACGTTTAGGGTTAGTGATGAGGACAGCGTGTAACACATTACAAGGCACGTTTAGGGTTAGTGATGAGGACAGTGTGTAACACATTACATGGTACGTTTAGGGTTAGTGATGAGGACAGCGTGTAACACATTACACAGCACGTTTAGGGTTAGTGATGAGGACAGTGTGTAACACACTACACGGCACGTTTAGGGTTAGTGATGAGGACAGCGTGTAACACATTACACGGTACGTTTAGGGTTAGTGATGAGGACAGTGTGTAACACATTACACTGCACGTTTAGGGTTAGTGATGAGGACAGCGTGTAACACATTACATGGCACGTTTAGGGTTAGTGATGAGGACAGTGTGTAACACATTACATGGTACGTTTAGGGTTAGTGATGAGGACAGCGTGTAACACATTACACAGCACGTTTAGGGTTAGTGATGAGGACAGTGTGTAACACACTACACGGCACGTTTAGGGTTAGTGATGAGGACAGTGTGTAACACACTACACGATACGTTTAGGGTTAGTGATGAGGACAGCGTGTAACACATTACACGGCACGTTTAGGGTTAGTGATGAGGACAGTGTGTAACACATTACACGGCACGTTTAGGGTTAGTGATGAGGACAGTGTGTAACACATTACATGGCACGTTTAGGGTTAGTGATGAGGACAGCGTTTAACACATTACACGGTACGTTTAGGGTTAGTGATGAGGACAGTGTGTAACACATTACACGGCACGTTTAGGGTTAGTGATGAGGACAGTGTGTAACACATTACACTGCACATTTAGGGTTAGTGATGAGGACAGTGTGTAACACATTACACGGTACGTTTAGGGTTAGTGATGAGGACAGTGTGTAACACATTACATGGCACGTTTAGGGTTAGTGATGAGGACAGTGTGTAACACATTACATGGCACGTTTAGGGTTAGTGATGAGGACAGTGTGTAACACATTACACTGCACGTTTAGGGTTAGTGATGAGGACAGCGTGTAACACATTACACGGCACGTTTAGGGTTAGTGATGAGGACAGTGTGTAACACATTACACGGCACGTTTAGGGTTAGTGATGAGGACAGCGTGTAACACATTACATGGCACGTTTAGGGTTAGTGATGAGGACAGTGTGTAACACATTACATGGCACGTTTAGGGTTAGTGATGAGGACAGCGTGTAACACATTACATGGCACGTTTAGGGTTAGTGATGAGGACAGTGTGTAACACATTACATGGCACGTTTAGGGTTAGTGATGAGGACAGCGTGTAACACATTACACTGCACGTTTAGGGTTAGTGATGAGGACAGTGTGTAACACATTACACGGCACGTTTAGGGTTAGTGATGAGGACAGCGTGTAACACATTACATGGCACGTTTAGGGTTAGTGATGAGGACAGTGTGTAACACATTACACGGCACGTTTAGGGTTAGTGATGAGGACAGTGTGTAACACATTACATGGCACGTTTAGGGTTAGTGATGAGGACAGTGTTTAACACATTACACGGCACGTTTAGGGTTAGTGATGAGGACAGTGTGTAACACATTACACGGCACGTTTAGGGTTAGTGATGAGGACAGTGTGTAACACACTACACGATACGTTTAGGGTTAGTGATGAGGACAGCGTGTAACACATTACATGGCACGTTTAGGGTTAGTGATGAGGACAGTGTGTAACACATTACACGGCACGTTTAGGGTTAGTGATGAGGACAGTGTGTAACACATTACACGGCACATTTAGGGTTAGTGATGAGGACAGCGTGTAACACATTACACGGCACATTTAGGGTTAGTGATGAGGACAGTGTGTAACACATTACACGGCACGTTTAGGGTTAGTGATGAGGACAGTGTGTAACACATTACATGGCACGTTTAGGGTTAGTGATGAGGACAGCGTGTAACACATTACATGGCACGTTTAGGGTTAGTGATGAGGACAGTGTGTAACACACTACACGATACGTTTAGGGTTAGTGATGAGGACAGCGTGTAACACATTACACGGCACGTTTAGGGTTAGTGATGAGGACAGCGTGTAACACACTACACGGCACGTTTAGGGTTAGTGATGAGGACAGTGTGTAACACATTACACGGCACGTTTAGGGTTAGTGATGAGGACAGTGTGTAACACATTACACTGCACGTTTAGGGTTAGTGATGAGGACAGTGTGTAACACATTACACGGCACGTTTAGGGTCAGTGATGAGGACAGTGTGTAACACATTACACGGCACGTTTAGGGTTAGTGATGAGGACAGCGTGTAACACATTACATGGCACGTTTAGGGTTAGTGATGAGGACAGCGTGTAACACATTACATGGCACGTTTAGGGTTAGTGATGAGGACAGTGTGTAACACATTACACGGCACGTTTAGGGTTAGTGATGAGGACTGTGTGTAACACATTACATGGCACGTTTAGGGTTAGTGATGAGGACAGTGTGTAACACATTACACAGCACGTTTAGGGTTAGTGATGAGGACAGCGTGTAACACATTACACGGCACGTTTAGGGTTAGTGATGAGGACAGCGTGTAACACATTACATGGCACGTTTAGGGTTAGTGATGAGGACAGTGTGTAACACATTACACGGCACGTTTAGGGTTAGTGATGAGGACTGTGTGTAACACATTACATGGCACGTTTAGGGTTAGTGATGAGGACAGTGTGTAACACATTACACAGCACATTTAGGGTTAGTGATGAGGACAGTGTGTAACACATTACATGGCACGTTTAGGGTTAGTGATGAGGACAGTGTGTAACACATTACATGGCACGTTTAGGGTTAGTGATGAGGACAGTGTGTAACACATTACACGGCACGTTTAGGGTTAGTGATGAGGACAGCGTGTAACACATTACATGGCACATTTAGGGTTAGTGATGAGGACAGTGTGTAGCACACTACACAGCACGTTTAGGGTTAGTGATGAGGACAGCGTGTAACACATTACACGGTACGTTTAGGGTTAGTGATGAGGACAGCGTGTAACACATTACATGGCACGTTTAGGGTTAGTGATGAGGACAGTGTGTAACACATTACACGGCACGTTTAGGGTTAGTGATGAGGACTGTGTGTAACACATTACATGGCACGTTTAGAGTTAGTGATGAGGACAGTGTGTAACACATTACACGGCACATTTAGGGTTAGTGATGAGGACAGTGTGTAACACATTACATGGCACGTTTAGGGTTAGTGATGAGGACAGTGTGTAACACATTACACGGCACGTTTAGGGTTAGTGATGAGGACAGCGTGTAACACATTACATGGCACGTTTAGGGTTAGTGATGAGGACAGCGTGTAACACATTACACGGTACGTTTAGGGTTAGTGATGAGGACAGTGTGTAACACATTACATGGCACGTTTAGGGTTAGTGATGAGGACAGTGTGTAATACATTACATGGCACGTTTAGGGTTAGTGATGAGGACAGTGTGTAACACATTACATGGCACCTTTAGGGTTAGTGATGAGGACAGTGTGTAACACATTACATGGCACCTTTAGGGTTAGTGATGAGGACAGTGTGTAACACATTACACGGTACGTTTAGGGTTAGTGATGAGGACAGTGTGTAACACATTACACGGCACGTTTAGGGTTAGTGATGAGGACAGTGTGTAACACATTACATGGCACGTTTAGGGTTAGTGATGAGGACAGTGTGTAACACATTACACGGCACGTTTAGGGTTAGTGATGAGGACAGCGTGTAACACATTACACGGCACGTTTAGGGTTAGCGATGAGGACAGTGTGTAACACATTACACTGCACGTTTAGGGTTAGTGATGAGGACAGTGTGTAACACATTACACGGCACGTTTAGGGTTAGTGATGAGGACAGCGTGTAACACATTACATGGCACGTTTAGGGTTAGTGATGAGGACAGTGTGTAACACATTACACGGCACGTTTAGGGTTAGTGATGAGGACAGTGTGTAACACATTACACGGCACGTTTAGGGTTAGCGATGAGGACAGTGTGTAACACATTACACTGCACGTTTAGGGTTAGTGATGAGGACAGTGTGTAACACATTACACGGCACATTTAGGGTTAGCGATGAGGACAGTGTGTAACACATTACACTGCACGTTTAGGGTTAGTGATGAGGACAGTGTGTAACACACTACATGGCACGTTTAGGGTTAGTGATGAGGACAGTGTGTAACACATTACATGGCACGTTTAGGGTTAGTGATGAGGACAGTGTGTAACACATTACACGGCACGTTTAGGGTTAGTGATGAGAACAGTGTGTAACACATTACATGGCACGTTTAGGGTTAGTGATGAGGACAGTGTGTAACACATTACACGGCACATTTAGGGTTAGTGATGAGGACAGCGTGTAACACATTACACGGCACGTTTAGGGTTAGTGATGAGGACAGTGTGTAACACATTACACGGCACGTTTAGGGTTAGTGATGAGGACAGTGTGTAACACATTACATGGCACGTTTAGGGTTAGTGATGAGGACAGTGTGTAACACATTACACGGCACGTTTAGGGTTAGTGATGAGGACAGCGTGTAACACATTACACGGCACGTTTAGGGTTAGCGATGAGGACAGTGTGTAACACATTACACTGCACGTTTAAGGTTAGTGATGAGGACAGTGTGTAACACATTACACGGCACGTTTAGGGTTAGTGATGAGGACAGCGTGTAACACATTACATGGCACGTTTAGGGTTAGTGATGAGGACAGTGTGTAACACATTACACGGCACGTTTAGGGTTAGTGATGAGGACAGTGTGTAACACATTACACGGCACATTTAGGGTTAGCGATGAGGACAGTGTGTAACACATTACACTGCACGTTTAGGGTTAGTGATGAGGACAGTGTGTAACATATTACACGGCACATTTAGGGTTAGCGATGAGGACAGTGTGTAACACATTACACTGCACGTTTAGGGTTAGTGATGAGGACAGTGTGTAACACACTACATGGCACGTTTAGGGTTAGTGATGAGGACAGTGTGTAACACATTACACGGCACGTTTAGGGTTAGTGATGAGGACAGTGTGTAACACATTACATGGCACGTTTAGGGTTAGTGATGAGGACAGTGTGTAACACATTACATGGCACGTTTAGGGTTAGTGATGAGGACAGTGTGTAACACATTACACGGCACGTTTAGGGTTAGTGATGAGGACAGTGTGTAACACATTACACGGCACGTTTAGGGTTAGTGATGAGGACAGTGTGTAACACATTACATGGCACGTTTAGGGTTAGTGATGAGGACAGCGTGTAACACATTACATGGCACGTTTAGGGTTAGTGATGAGGACAGTGTGTAAAACATTACACGGCACGTTTAGGGTTAGTGATGAGGACAGTGTGTAACACATTACACGGCACGTTTAGGGTTAGTGATGAGGACAGTGTGTAACACATTACACGGCACGTTTAGGGTTAGCGATGAGGACAGTGTGTAACACATTACATGGCACGTTTAGGGTTAGTGATGAGGACAGTGTGTAACACATTACATGGCACGTTTAGGGTTAGTGATGAGGACAGTGTGTAACACATTACACGGCACGTTTAGGGTTAGTGATGAGAACAGTGTGTAACACATTACACGGCACGTTTAGGGTTAGTGATGAGGACAGTGTGTAAAACATTACATGGCACGTTTAGGGTTAGTGATGATTACAGTGTGTAACACATTACACGGCACGTTTAGGGTTAGTGATGAGGACAGTGTGTAACACATTACATGGCACGTTTAGGGTTAGTGATGAGGACAGTGTGTAACACATTACACGGCACGTTTAGGGTTAGTGATGAGGACAGTGTGTAACACATTACACGGCACGTTTAGGGTTAGTGATGAGGACAGTGTGTAACACATTACATGGCACGTTTAGGGTTAGTGATGAGGACAGTGTGTAACACATTACACGCACGTTTAGGGTTAGTGATGAGGACAGCGTGTAACACATTACATGGCACGTTTAGGGTTAGTGATGAGGACAGCGTGTAACACATTACATGGCACGTTTAGGGTTAGCGATGAGGACAGTGTGTAACACATTACACGGCACGTTTAGGGTTAGTGATGAGGACAGTGTGTAACACATTACATGGCACGTTTAGGGTTAGTGATGAGGACAGCGTGTAACACATTACATGGCACGTTTAGGGTTAGTGATGAGGACAGTGTGTAACACATTACATGGCACGTTTAGGGTTAGTGATGAGGACAGCGTGTAACACATTACACTGCACGTTTATGGTTTGTGATGAGGACAGTGTGTAACACATTACATGGCACGTTTAGGGTTAGTGATGAGGATAGTGTGTAACACATTACACGCACGTTTAGGGTTAGTGATGAGGACAGCGTGTAACACATTACATGGCACGTTTAGGGTTAGTGATGAGGACAGTGTGTAACACATTACACGCACGTTTAGGGTTAGTGATGAGGACAGTGTGTAACACATTACACGGCACGTTTAGGGTTAGTGATGAGGACAGTGTGTAACACATTACACGGCACGTTTAGGGTTAGTGATGAGGACAGTGTGTAACACATTACACGGTACGTTTAGGGTTAGTGATGAGGACCGTGTGTAACACATTACACGGCACGTTTAGGGTTAGTGATGAGGACAGCGTGTAACACATTACATGGCACGTTTAGGGTTAGTGATGAGGACAGCGTGTAACACATTACACGGCACGTTTAGGGTTAGTGATGAGGACAGTGTGTAACACATTACATGGCACGTTTAGGGTTAGTGATGAGGACAGTGTGTAACACATTACATGGCACGTTTAGGGTTAGTGATGAGGACAGTGTGTAACACATTACACGGCACGTTTAGGGTTAGTGATGAGGACAGTGTGTAACACATTACATGGCACGTTTAGGGTTAGTGATGAGGACAGCGTGTAACACATTACATGGCACGTTTAGGGTCAGTGATGAGGACAGTGTGTAACACACTACACGGCACGTTTAGGGTTAGTGATGAGGACAGCGTGTAACACATTACATGGCACGTTTAGGGTTAGTGATGAGGACAGTGTGTAACACATTACACGGCACGTTTAGGGTTAGTGATGAGGACAGTGTGTAACACATTACATGGCACGTTTAGGGTTAGTGATGAGGACAGTGTGTAACACATTACACGGCACGTTTAGGGTTAGTGATGAGGACAGCGTGTAAAACATTACATGGCACATTTAGGGTTAGCGGTGAGGACAGCGTGTAACACATTACACGGCACGTTTAGGGTTAGTGATGAGGACAGTGTGTAACACATTACATGGTACGTTTAGGGTTAGTGATGAGGACAGTGTGTAACACATTACACTGCACATTTAGGGTTAGTGATGAGGACAGCGTGTAACACATTACACGGTACGTTTAGGGTTAGTGATGAGGACAGTGTGTAACACATTACACGGCACGTTTAGGGTTAGTGATGAGGACAGCGTGTAACACATTACATGGCACGTTTAGGGTTAGTGATGAGGACAGTGTGTAACACATTACACAGCACGTTTAGGGTTAGTGATGAGGACAGCGTGTAACACATTACACAGCACGTTTAGGGTTTGTGATGAGGACAGCGTGTAACACATTACACGGTACGTTTAGGGTTAGTGATGAGGACAGTGTGTAACACATTACATGGCACATTTAGGGTTAGTGATGAGGACAGTGTGTAACACATTACATGGCACCTTTAGGGTTAGTGATGAGGACAGTGTGTAACACACTACATGGCACGTTTAGGGTTAGTGATGAGGACAGCGTGTAACACATTACATGGCACGTTTAGGGTTAGTGATGAGGACAGTGTGTAACACATTACACGGCACGTTTAGGGTTAGTGATGAGGACAGTGTGTAACACATTACACTGCACATTTAGGGTTAGTGATGAGGACAGCGTGTAACACATTACACTGCACATTTAGGGTTAGTGATGAGGACAGTGTGTAACACATTACACGGTACGTTTAGGGTTAGTGATGAGGACAGCGTGTAACACATTACATGGCACGTTTAGGGTTAGTGATGAGGACAGTGTGTAACACATTACATGGCACGTTTAGGGTTAGCGATGAGGACAGTGTGTAACACATTACATGGCATGTTTAGGGTTAGTGATGAGGACAGCATGTAACACATTACACGGCACGTTTAGGGTTAGTGATGAGGACAGCGTGTAACACACTACACGGCACGTTTAGGGTTAGTGATGAGGACAGCGTGTAACACATTACACGGCACGTTTAGGGTTAGTGATGAGGACAGTGTGTAACACATTACACGGTACGTTTAGGGTTAGTGATGAGGACAGCGTGTAACACATTACACAGCACGTTTAGGGTTAGTGATGAGGACAGTGTGTAACACATTACACTGCACGTTTAGGGTTAGCGATGAGGACAGTGTGTAACACATTACATGGCACGTTTAGGGTTAGTGATGAGGACAGTGTGTAACACATTACATGGCACGTTTAGGGTTAGTGATGAGGACAGTGTGTAACACACTACACGGCACGTTTAGGGTTAGTGATGAGGACAGTGTGTAACACATTACATGGCACATTTAGGGTTAGTGATGAGGACAGTGTGTAACACATTACATGGCACGTTTAGGGTTAGTGATGAGGACAGCGTGTAACACATTACATGGCACGTTTAGGGTTAGTGATGAGGACAGCGTGTAACACATTACATGGCACGTTTAGGGTTAGTGATGAGGACAGCGTGTAACACATTACATGGCACGTTTAGGGTTAGTGATGAGGACAGTGTATAACACATTACATGGCACGTTTAGGGTTAGTGATGAGGACAGTGTGTAACACATTACATGGCACGTTTAGGGTCAGTGATGAGGACAGTGTGTAACACATTACACTGCACGTTTAGGGTTAGTGATGAGGACAGTGTGTAACACATTACACGGCACGTTTAGGGTTAGTGATGAGGACAGTGTGTAACACATTACACGGCACGTTTAGGGTTAGTGATGAGGACAGTGTGTAACACATTACACTGCACGTTTAGGGTTAGTGATGAGGACAGTGTGTAACACATTACATGGCACGTTTAGGGTTAGTGATGAGGACAGCGTGTAACACATTACATGGCACGTTTAGGGTTAGTGATGAGGACAGTGTGTAACACATTACATGGCACGTTTAGGGTTAGTGATGAGGACAGCGTGTAACACATTACATGGCACGTTTAGGGTTAGTGATGAGGACAGTGTGTAACACATTACACGGTACGTTTAGGGTTAGTGATGAGGACAGTGTGTAACACATTACACGGCACGTTTAGGGTTAGTGATGAGGACAGTGTGTAACACATTACACGGTACGTTTAGGGTTAGTGATGAGGACAGTGTGTAACACATTACACGGCACGTTTAGGGTTAGTGATGAGGACAGCGTGTAACACATTACATGGCACGTTTAGGGTTAGTGATGAGGACAGCGTGTAACACATTACACGGCACGTTTAGGGTTAGTGATGAGGACAGTGTGTAACACATTACACGGTACGTTTAGGGTTAGTGATGAGGACAGTGTGTAACACATTACACGGCACGTTTAGGGTTAGTGATGAGGACAGCGTGTAACACATTACATGGCACGTTTAGGGTTAGTGATGAGGACAGCGTGTAACACATTACACGGCACGTTTAGGGTTAGTGATGAGGACAGTGTGTAACACATTACATGGCACGTTTAGGGTTAGTGATGAGGACAGCGTGTAACACATTACACGGCACGTTTAGGGTTAGTGATGAGGACAGTGTGTAACACATTACACTGCACGTTTAGGGTTAGTGATGAGGACAGTGTGTATTACATTACATGGCACGTTTAGGGTTAGTGATGAGGACAGCGTGTAACACATTACACGGCACGTTTAGGGTTAGTGATGAGGACAGTGTGTAACACATTACACTGCACGTTTAGGGTTAGTGATGAGGACAGTGTGTAACACATTACACGGTACGTTTAGGGTTAGTGATGAGGACAGTGTGTAACACATTACACGGTACGTTTAGGGTTAGTGATGAGGACAGTGTGTAACACATTACACGGCACGTTTAGGGTTAGTGATGAGGACAGTGTGTAACACATTACACTGCACGTTTAGGGTTAGTGATGAGGACAGTGTGTAACACATTACACGGTACGTTTAGGGTTAGTGATGAGGACAGTGTGTAACACATTACACGGTACGTTTAGGGTTAGTGATGAGGACAGCGTGTAACACATTACATTGCACGTTTAGGGTTAGTGATGAGGACAGTGTGTAACACATTACACTGCACGTTTAGGGTTAGTGATGAGGACAGCGTGTAACACATTACATGGCACGTTTAGGGTTAGTGATGAGGACAGTGTGTAACACATTACATGGCACGTTTAGGGTTAGTGATGAGGACAGCGTGTAACACATTACATGGCACGTTTAGGGTTAGTGATGAGGACAGTGTGTAACACATTACACTGCACGTTTAGGGTTAGTGATGAGGACAGTGTGTAACACATTACATGGCACGTTTAGGGTTAGTGATGAGGGATCTGACAGGAATATCTTCTACATGTGATCTGCAGATAGGATATTTAGTCATATAAACCTCTTTCATATTTACGTGTTGGTGTTCCTTTAACCCTTTCAGTGCCAGAGGGGTAAGCAACACATTGCTATGCAATGCGTTGCGTACCCCTCTGGCACTGAAAGGGTTAATGGTAGGCAACCTTTGGCCCTCCAGCTGATGATGGACTACAGAAGGAAAAGAGTTGTAGTCCAACAGCAACTGGATAGAATTTCAAACCTTATGAACCATTTATGGACCACAAAGGTCCACTACGGATTTAGAAGCCGCTTGTTGCACATCTCACTGCTTGTTAACCCTCTGAGTGCCAGGATAATGTGTAGCAAAGGGTTAATATAGCAATCATCCTACTTCAGACCGGTTAAACTTGTGCCTTTCTATGTGTGCCCCTGTACGTCACCTCTGACCTCTTTAGTGGTGGTGGGGGCACTGTATCAGGCGCTGAGGCCATATGTATACAGGCAAAGTGGAGTAAACCATCAGCGTCATAAGGAACAAAGACATATTCCCTAAATTTCCATTCATTTAAATAGAACGTGTGTTCTAGACTTTGCCAGCATTCATGGGGTTAAAGGCCTAAATTATTATTTATATAACCCGACATATTGCTCAGCGCTGAATCAAGATATTTTTATTTGCTCCCTGTGGTGCAGTTATCTTGCCCCACAGTGTAATGTGTACACGGTCTGTGTGGTGCAGTTAGTCCTAGACTTGTTCCGTTATACTTTATACGTATGTCCTGTAATGTGTATACAGATCACTCGGTGTACACAGTCTGTGTGGTGCACAGTATAAAGTCATCTAGTCCAGCACTGTCACAGTAACCTCTGTGAATGTCACACACAGAAATATCATCTCACAGCGAGAGGTGCAGCCGGGAGAATCATCGCTGGATCCTGTAGTAGGAATGTGAGAGCCGCGGGCACTCCCCGGAGAGAAGCCTCTTGCTGGCTCAATGAATTCTGATAGCGCTTGTTAATGTATGTCAAGATCAAAGCATTTCAAGTACAGCAGAACCCTGCGGTGTATAAGAGCCTGGAAGTGACTGTCACAGGGTATGAGATCTGGGAA
Source organism: Rhinophrynus dorsalis (assembly GCA_037306005.1). Taxonomy (NCBI): domain Eukaryota; kingdom Metazoa; phylum Chordata; class Amphibia; order Anura; family Rhinophrynidae; genus Rhinophrynus; species Rhinophrynus dorsalis. The sequence goes on along the minus strand of JBBDGT010000046.1, from coordinate 265,826 downwards.
GTGACTGTCACAGGGTATGGGATTTCGGAAGTGACTGTCACAGGGTATGGGATTTGGAAAGTGACTGTCACAGGGTATGGGATATGGAAAGTGACTGTCACAGGGTATGGGATTTGGAAAGTGACTGTCACAGGGTATGGGATTTGGGAAGTGACTGTCACAGGGTATGGGATTTGGAAAGTGACTGTCACAGGGTATGAGATCTGGGAAGCGTCTGTCACAGGGTATGAGATCTGGGAAGCGTCTGTCACAGGGTATGAGATCTGGGAAGTGTCTGTCACAGGGTATGAGATCTGGGAAGTGACTGTCACAGGGTATGAGATCTGGGAAGTGACTGTCACAGGATATGGGATTTAGGAGGTGACTGTCACAGGGTATGACATCTGGGAAGCGTCTGTCACAGGGTATGAGATCTGGGAAGTGTCTGTCACAGGGTATGAGATCTGGGAAGTGTCTGTCACATGGTATGGGATCTGGGAAGCGTCTGTCACAGGGTATGGGATCTGGGAAGCGTCTGTCACAGGGTATGAGATCTGGGAAGTGTCTGTCACAGGGTATGGGATCTGGGAAGCGTCTGTCACAGGGTATGGGATTTCGGAAGTGACTGTCACAGGGTATGGGATCTGGGAAGTGTCTGTCACAGGGTATGGGATCTGGGAAGTGTCTGTCACAAGGTATGAGATCTGGGAAGTGTCTGTCACAGGGTATGGGATCTGGGAAGCGTCTGTCACAGGGTATGGGATTTCGGAAGTGACTGTCACAGGGTATGGGATCTGGGAAGTGTCTGTCACAGGGTATGGGATCTGGGCAGCGTCTGTCACAGGGTATGGGATTTCGGAAGTGACTGTCACAGGGTATGAGATCTGGGAAGTGTCTGTCACAGGGTATGAGATCTGGGAAGTGTCTGTCACAGGGTATGGGATCTGGGAAGTGTCTGTCACAGGGTATGAGATCTGGGAAGTGACTGTCACAGGGTATGAGATCTGGGAAGTGTCTGTCACAGGGTATGAGATCTGGGAAGTGTCTGTCACATGGTATGGGATCTGGGAAGCGTCTGTCACAGGGTGTGAGATCTGGGAAGTGACTGTCACAGGGTATGAGATCTGGGAAGTGTCTGTCACATGGTATGGGATCTGGGAAGCGTCTGTCACAGGGTATGGGATCTGGGAAGCGTCTGTCACAGGGTATGAGATCTGGGAAGTGTCTGTCACAGGGTATGGGATCTGGGAAGCGTCTGTCACAGGGTATGGGATTTCGGAAGTGACTGTCACAGGGTATGGGATCTGGGAAGTGTCTGTCACAGGGTATGGGATCTGGGAAGTGTCTGTCACAGGGTATGAGATCTGGGAAGTGACTGTCACAGGGCATGAGATCTGGGAAGTGTCTGTCACATGGTATGAGATCTGGGAAGTGTCTGTCACAGGGTATGAGATCTGGGAAGCGACTGTCACAGGGTATGAGATCTGGGAAGCATCTGTCACAGGGTATGAGATCTGGGAAGCGACTGTCACAGGGTATGAGATTTGGGAAGTGTCTGTCACAGGGTATGGGATCTGGGAAGCGTCTGTCACAGGGTATGAGATCTGGGAAGTTTCTGTCACAGGGTATGAGATCTGGGAAGCGTCTGTCACAGGGTATGAGATCTGGGAAGTGTCTGTCACAGGGTATGGGATCTGGGAAGTGTCTGTTACAGGGTATGAGATCTGGGAAGTGTCTGTCACAGGGTATGAGATCTGGGAAGCGTCTGTCACAGGGTATAGGATTTCGGAAGTGACTGTCACAGGGTATGGGATCTGGGAAGCGTCTGTCACAGGGTATGAGATCTGGGAAGCGTCTGTCACAGGGTATGGGATTTCGGAAGTGACTGTCACAGGGTATGAGATCTGGGAAGTGTCTGTCACAGGGCATGAGATCTGGGAAGTGTCTGTCACAGGATATGGGATTTGGGAGGTGACTGTCACAGGGTATGAGATCTGGGAAGCGTCTGTCACAGGGTATGGGATCTGGGAAGTGTCTGTCACAGGGTATGAGATCTGGGAAGCGTCTGTCACAGGGTATGAGATCTGGGAAGCGTCTGTCACAGGGTATGGGATCTGGGAAGCGTCTGTCACAGGGTATGGGATCTGGGAAGCGTCTGTCACAGGGTATGGGATCTGGGAAGTGACTGTCACAGGGTATGAGATCTGGGAAGTGTCTGTCACAGGGTATGAGATCTGGGAAGCGTCTGTCACAGGGTATGGGATTTCGGAAGTGACTGTCACAGGGTATGGGGTCTGGGAAGCGTCTGTCACAGGGTATGGGATCTGGGAAGCGTCTGTCACAGGGTATGGGATCTGGGAAGCGTCTGTCACAGGATATGAGATCTGGGAAGTGTCTGTCACAGGGTATGGGATTTGGGAGGTGACTGTCACAGGGTATGAGATCTGGGAAGTGTCTGTCACAGGGTATGAGATCTGGGAAGCGTCTGTCACAGGGTATAGGAGCCTGGAAGTGTCTGTCACATGGTATGAGATCTGGGAAGCGTCTGTCACAGGGTATGGGATCTGGGAAGCGTCTGTCACAGGGTATGAGATCTGGGAAGCTACTGTCACAGGGTATAGGAGCCTGGAAGTGACTGTCACAGGGTATGAGATCTGGGAAGTGTCTGTCACAGGGTATGGGATTTCGGAAGTGACTGTCACAGGGTATGGGATCTGGGAAGCGTCTGTCACAGAGTATGGGATCTGGGAAGCGTCTGTCACAGGGTATGAGATCTGGGAAGTGTCTGTCACAGGGTCTGAGATCTGGGAAGCGACTGTCACAGGGTATGGGATCTGGGAAGCGACTGTCACAGGGTATGAGATCTGGGAAGTGTCTGTCACAGGGTATGGGATCTTGGAAGTTTCTGTCACAGGGTATGAGATCTGGGAAGTGACTGTCACAGGGTATGGGATCTGGGAAGTGACTGTCACAGGGTATGGGATTTGGAAAGTGACTGTCACAGGGTATGAGATCTGGGAAGCGTCTGTCACAGGGTATGAGATCTGGGAAGCGTCTGTCACAGGGTATGAGATCTGGGAAGTGTCTGTCACAGGGTATGAGATCTGGGAAGTGACTGTCACAGGGTATGAGATCTGGGAAGTGACTGTCACAGGATATGGGATTTAGGAGGTGACTGTCACAGGGTATGACATCTGGGAAGCGTCTGTCACAGGGTATGAGATCTGGGAAGTGTCTGTCACAGGGTATGAGATCTGGGAAGTGTCTGTCACATGGTATGGGATCTGGGAAGCGTCTGTCACAGGGTATGGGATCTGGGAAGCGTCTGTCACAGGGTATGAGATCTGGGAAGTGTCTGTCACAGGGTATGGGATCTGGGAAGCGTCTGTCACAGGGTATGGGATTTCGGAAGTGACTGTCACAGGGTATGGGATCTGGGAAGTGTCTGTCACAGGGTATGGGATCTGGGAAGTGTCTGTCACAAGGTATGAGATCTGGGAAGTGTCTGTCACAGGGTATGGGATCTGGGAAGCGTCTGTCACAGGGTATGGGATTTCGGAAGTGACTGTCACAGGGTATGGGATCTGGGAAGTGTCTGTCACAGGGTATGGGATCTGGGCAGCGTCTGTCACAGGGTATGGGATTTCGGAAGTGACTGTCACAGGGTATGAGATCTGGGAAGTGTCTGTCACAGGGTATGAGATCTGGGAAGTGTCTGTCACAGGGTATGGGATCTGGGAAGTGTCTGTCACAGGGTATGAGATCTGGGAAGTGACTGTCACAGGGTATGAGATCTGGGAAGTGTCTGTCACAGGGTATGAGATCTGGGAAGTGTCTGTCACATGGTATGGGATCTGGGAAGCGTCTGTCACAGGGTGTGAGATCTGGGAAGTGACTGTCACAGGGTATGAGATCTGGGAAGTGTCTGTCACATGGTATGGGATCTGGGAAGCGTCTGTCACAGGGTATGGGATCTGGGAAGCGTCTGTCACAGGGTATGAGATCTGGGAAGTGTCTGTCACAGGGTATGGGATCTGGGAAGCGTCTGTCACAGGGTATGGGATTTCGGAAGTGACTGTCACAGGGTATGGGATCTGGGAAGTGTCTGTCACAGGGTATGGGATCTGGGAAGTGACTGTCACAGGGCATGAGATCTGGGAAGTGTCTGTCACATGGTATGAGATCTGGGAAGTGTCTGTCACAGGGTATGAGATCTGGGAAGCGACTGTCACAGGGTATGAGATCTGGGAAGCATCTGTCACAGGGTATGAGATTTGGGAAGTGTCTGTCACAGGGTATGGGATCTGGAAAGCGTCTGTCACAGGGTATGAGATCTGGGAAGTTTCTGTCACAGGGTATGAGATCTGGGAAGCGTCTGTCACAGGGTATGAGATCTGGGAAGTGTCTGTCACAGGGTATGGGATCTGGGAAGTGTCTGTTACAGGGTATGAGATCTGGGAAGTGTCTGTCACAGGGTATGAGATCTGGGAAGCGTCTGTCACAGGGTATAGGATTTCGGAAGTGACTGTCACAGGGTATGGGATCTGGGAAGCGTCTGTCACAGGGTATGAGATCTGGGAAGCGTCTGTCACAGGGTATGGGATTTCGGAAGTGACTGTCACAGGGTATGAGATCTGGGAAGTGTCTGTCACAGGGCATGAGATCTGGGAAGTGTCTGTCACAGGATATGGGATTTGGGAGGTGACTGTCACAGGGTATGAGATCTGGGAAGCGTCTGTCACAGGGTATGGGATCTGGGAAGTGTCTGTCACAGGGTATGAGATCTGGGAAGCGTCTGTCACAGGGTATGAGATCTGGGAAGCGTCTGTCACAGGGTATGGGATCTGGGAAGCGTCTGTCACAGGGTATGGGATCTGGGAAGCGTCTGTCACAGGGTATGGGATCTGGGAAGTGACTGTCACAGGGTATGAGATCTGGGAAGTGACTGTCACAGGGTATGAGATCTGGGAAGTGTCTGTCACAGGGTATGAGATCTGGGAAGCGTCTGTCACAGGGTATGGGATTTCGGAAGTGACTGTCACAGGGTATGGGGTCTGGGAAGCGTCTGTCACAGGGTATGGGATCTGGGAAGCGTCTGTCACAGGGTATGGGATCTGGGAAGCGTCTGTCACAGGATATGAGATCTGGGAAGTGTCTGTCACAGGGTATGGGATTTGGGAGGTGACTGTCACAGGGTATGAGATCTGGGAAGTGTCTGTCACAGGGTATGAGATCTGGGAAGCGTCTGTCACAGGGTATAGGAGCCTGGAAGTGTCTGTCACATGGTATGAGATCTGGGAAGCGTCTGTCACAGGGTATGGGATCTGGGAAGCGTCTGTCACAGGGTATGAGATCTGGGAAGCGACTGTCACAGGGTATAGGAGCCTGGAAGTGACTGTCACAGGGTATGAGATCTGGGAAGTGTCTGTCACAGGGTATGGGATTTCGGAAGTGACTGTCACAGGGTATGGGATCTGGGAAGCGTCTGTCACAGAGTATGGGATCTGGGAAGCGTCTGTCACAGGGTATGAGATCTGGGAAGTGTCTGTCACAGGGTCTGAGATCTGGGAAGCGACTGTCACAGGGTATGGGATCTGGGAAGCGACTGTCACAGGGTATGAGATCTGGGAAGTGTCTGTCACAGGGTATGGGATCTTGGAAGTTTCTGTCACAGGGTATGAGATCTGGGAAGTGACTGTCACAGGGTATGGGATCTGGGAAGTGTCTGTCACAGGGCATGAGATCTGGGAAGTGACTGTCACAGGGTATGGGATCTGGGAAGTGTCTGTCACAGGGTATGGGATCTGGGAAGTGTCTGTCACAGGGTATGAGATCTGGGAAGTGACTGTCACAGGGTATGGGATCTGGGAAGTGTCTGTCACAGGGTATGGGATCTGGGAAGTGACTGTCACAGGGTATGAGATCTGGGAAGTGTCTGTCACAGGGTCTGAGATCTGGGAAGCGACTGTCACAGGGTATGAGATCTGGGAAGCGTCTGTCACAGGGTATGGGATCTGGGAAGCGTCTGTCACAGGGTATGGGATCTGGGAAGCATCTGTCACAGGGTATGGGATCTGGGAACCGTCTGTCACTGGGTATGGGATCTGAGAAGCGACTGTCACAGGGTATGGGATCTGGGAAGCGTCTGTCACAGGGTATGGAATCTGGGAAGCGTCTGTCACAGGGTATGGGATCTGGGAAGCGACTGTCACAGGGCATGAGATCTGGGAAGTGTCTCACAGGGCATGAGATCTGGGAAGTGTCTGTCACAGGGTATGGGATCTGGGAAGCGTCTGTCACAGGGTATGAGATCTGGGAAGCGTCTGTCACAGGGTATAGGAGCCTGGAAGTTATTGTCACAGGGTATGGGATCTTGGAAGCGACTGTCACAGGGTATGGGATCTGGGTAGCGTCTGTCACAGGGTATGGGATCTGGGTAGCGTCTGTCACAGGGTATGAGATCTGGGAAGCGTCTGTCACAGGGTATGGGATCTGGGAAGCGTCTGTCACAGGGTCTGAGATCTGGGAAGCGACTGTCACAGGGTATGGGATCTGGGAAGCGTCTGTCACAGGGTATGGGATCTGGGAAGCGTCTGTCACAGGGTATGGGATCTGGGAAGCGTCTGTCACAGGGTATGGGATCTGGGACGCGTCTGTCACAGGGTATGGGATCTGGGAAGCGTCTGTCACATATATATATAATGTATAATACCAGTCTGTATTGAAGCTAGGAATATAAATCAGCGCTTCCAGCAACAAGGAGTGGCTCCTGCTATTTATTTTGTAATTGTTCTCTTTAATTCCTTGAAATAACTATGTAAAATACTTTATGAGGAAGCATCTCCTGTCCTGTAAGTGTGATTCCTCATGTATAATTATACAGTATCCAGGCCGGGGTATCACTGGTCACAGACATTACTCTGTGTCTCTGGTGGGTTCCATGATTAAGTAACGTTACACAGCCTGGTACTACCCAGAGTCCTGTCACTATACACAGCCTGGTACTACCCAGTGACGTGACACTATACACAGCCTGGTACTACCCAGTGACGTGACACTATACACAGCCTGGTACTACCCAGAGACATGACACTATACACAGCCTGGTACTACCCAGAGTCCTGTCACTATACACAGCCTGGTACTACCCAGAGTCCTGTCACTATACACAGCCTGGTACTACCCAGAGTCCTGACACTATACACAGCCTGGTACTGCCCAGAGTCCTGTCACTATACACAGCCTGGTACTACCCAGAGTCCTGTCACTATACACAGCCTGGTACTGCCCAGAGTCCTGACACTATACACAGCCTGGTACTGCCCAGAGACATGACACTATACACAGCCTGGTACTGCCCAGAGTCCTGACACTATACACAGCCTGGTACTACCCAGAGACATGTCACTATACACAGCCTGGTACTACCCAGAGTCCTGTCACTATACACAGCCTGGTACTACCCAGAGTCCTGTCCCTATACACAGCCTGGTACTGCCCAGAGTCCTGAAACTATACACAGCCTGGTACTGCCCAGAGTTCTGTCACTATACACAGCCTGGTACTACCCAGAGTCCTGTCACTATACACAGCCTGGTACTGCCCAGAGTCCTGTCACTATACACAGCCTGGTACTGCCCAGAGTCCTGTCACTATACACAGCCTGGTACTACCCAGAGTCCTGACACTATACACAGCCTGGTACTACCCAGAGTCCTGTCACTATACACAGCCTGGTACTGCCCAGAGTCCTGTCACTATACACAGCCTGGTACTGCCCAGAGTCCTGTCACTATACACAGCCTGGTACTACCCAGAGTCCTGACACTATACACAGCCTGGTACTACCCAGAGACATGTCACTATACACAGCCTGGTACTACCCAGAGACATGTCACTATACGCAGCCTGGTACTACCCAGAGTCCTGTCACTATACACAGCCTGGTACTACCCAGAGTCCTGTCACTATACACAGCCTGGTACTGCCCAGAGTCCTGTCACTATACACAGCCTGGTACTACCCAGAGTCCTGTCACTATACACAGCCTGGTACTACCCAGAGTCCTGTCACTATACACAGCCTGGTACTACCCAGAGTCCTGTCACTATACACAGCCTGATACTACCCAGAAACATTACACTATACACAGCCTGGTACTACCCAGAGACATGTCACTATACACAGCCTGGTACTACCCAGAGTCCTGTCACTATACACAGCCTGGTACTACCCAGAGTCCTGTCACTATACACAGCCTGGTACTACCCAGAGTCCTGTCACTATACACAGCCTGGTACTACCCAGAGTCCTGTCACTATACACAGCCTGGTACTACCCAGAGTCCTGTCACTATACACAGCCTGGTACTACCCAGAGTCCTGACACTATACACAGCCTGGTACTACCCAGAGTCCTGTCACTATACACAGCCTGGTACTACCCAGAGTCCTGTCACTATACACAGCCTGGTACTGCCCAGAGTCCTGACACTATACACAGCCTGGTACTACCCAGAGACATGTCACTATACACAGCCTGGTACTGCCCAGAGTCCTGACACTATACACAGCCTGGTACTACCCAGAGTCCTGTCACTATACACAGCCTGGTACTACCCAGAGTCCTGTCACTATACACAGCCTGGTACTACCCAGAGTCCTGTCCCTATACACAGCCTGGTACTGCCCAGAGTCCTGAAACTATACACAGCCTGGTACTGCCCAGAGTCCTGTCACTATACACAGCCTGGTACTACCCAGAGTCCTGTCACTATACACAGCCTGGTACTACCCAGAGTCCTGTCACTATACACAGCCTGGTACTACCCAGAGACATGTCACTATACACAGCCTGGTACTACCCAGAGTCCTGTCACTATACACAGCCTGGTACTACCCAGAGTCCTGTCACTATACACAGCCTGGTACTGCCCAGAGTCCTGTCACTATACACAGCCTGGTACTACCCAGAGTCCTGTCACTATACACAGCCTGGTACTACCCAGAGTCCTGTCACTATACACAGCCTGGTACTACCCAGAGTCCTGTCACTATACACAGCCTGGTACTACCCAGAGTCCTGTCACTATACACAGCCTGGTACTACCCAGAGTCCTGTCACTATACACAGCCTGGTACTACCCAGAGTCCTGTCACTATACACAGCCTGGTACTGCCCAGAGTCCTGTCACTATACACAGCCTGGTACTACCCAGAGTCCTGTCACTATACACAGCCTGGTACTACCCAGAGTCCTGTCACTATACACAGCCTGGTACTACCCAGAGTCTTGTCACTATACACAGCCTGGTACTACCCAGAGTCCTGTCACTATACACCACCTGGTACTACCCAGAGTCCTGTCACTATACACAGCCTGGTACTACCCAGAGTCCTGTCACTATACACAGCCTGGTACTACCCAGAGTCCTGTCACTATACACAGCCTGGTACTGCCCAGAGACATGACACTATACACAGCCTGGTACTACCCAGAGTCCTGTCACTATACACAGCCTGGTACTACCCAGAGTCCTGTCACTATACACAGCCTGGTACTGTACTTGTACTTTGGGGCCCTGCAGTTTGCACCCTGCTGGGGGAGAGGCCTGTGAGTGGATTGAATTGAATGGCGTTGCGATACAGATGGGAGTGGATTGAATTAAATGGCGTTGCGATACAGATGGGAGTGGATTGAATTAAATGGTGCTGTGATACAGATGGGAGCGGATTGAATTAAATGGTGCTGTGATACAGATGGGAGTGGATTGAATTGAATGGCGTTGTAATACAGATGGGAGCGGATTGAATTAAATGGTGCTGTGATACAGATGGGAGTGGATTGAATTAAATGGCGTTGTGATACAGATGGGAGTGGATTGAATTAAATGGTGCTGTGATACAGATGGGAGTGGATTGAATTAAATGGCGTTGTGATACAGATGGGAGTGGATTGAATTAAATGGTGCTGTGATACAGATGGGAGTGGATTGAATTAAATGGCGTTGCGATACAGATGGGAGTGGATTGAATTAAATGGTGCTGTGATACAGATGGGAGTGGATTGAATTAAATGGCGTTGTGATACAGATGGGAGTGGATTGAATTAAATGGTGCTGTGATACAGATGGGAGTGGATTGAATTAAATGGCGTTGTGATACAGATGGGAGTGGATTGAATTAAATGGTGCTGTGATACAGATGGGAGTGGATTGAATTGAATGGAGTTGCGATACAGATCGGAGTGGATTGAATTAAATGGCGTTGCGATACAGATGGGAGTGGATTGAATTGAATGGCGCTGTGATACAGATGGGAGTGGATTGAATTGAATGGCGTTGCGATACAGATGGGAGTGGATTGAATTGAATGGCGTAGTGATACAGATGGGAGTGGATTGAATTGAATAGCGTTGCGATACAGATGGGAGTGGATTGAATTAAATGGCGTTGCGATACAGATGGGAGTGGATTGAATTAAATGGCGATGTGATACAGATGGGAGTGGATTGAATTGAATGGCGTTGCGATACAGATGGGAGTGGATTGAATTAAATGGCGATGTGATACAGATGGGAGTGGATTGAATTAAATGGCGTTTCGATACAGATGGGAGTGGATTGAATTAAATGGCGTTGTGATACAGATGGGAGTGGATTGAATTGAATGGCGTAGTGATACAGATGGGAGTGGATTGAATTGAATGGCGTTGTGATACAGATGGAGTGGATTGAATTGAATGGCGTTGCGATACAGATGGGAGTGAATGTATTGGGTTCCTGTGAATCCCCTGTGATTGGGTGAGAACAGCGCTGCACCAGTTCATGTGTGTTATACGCCTCTAATCACATGCACCCGTGTCCATCGCATTCCAGTGCGTGTGTGGTCACACTCCGATGTCTGTACCTGCACTCACCTGGGCATCATTACTGTACTGGGGTCATATGGTCACAGGTGGGGCAGTTACTGGGCCATCCAGCTGCATTATAACAGGCAAATAAAAATACCTGTTAATTTAAATAGGACTTTTAACCCCTTGAATGCTTGCAAAGTCTGCAGTGCTTTGCTTTGGGACCTCTCTAGCACTGAAAGGGTTAATCAGTCTATTTAAACCAAGGGAAATGTTTATTTTTTCCGTTTTGTGCACTTGCTTTGGCCCAGAACTTGCCGCTGGTCCCCTGTGTGAACTGCAGTGTTCCCCACGCACAATGGCCATATCCACACAGACAAAACGGACCAATTCAGCAGCAAACCGTCTGTACCACAGAATAATCTCCATCAATCTAAATGTGGTATTTAACTTCTTGTATGCTAGCGAGGTCTCCTACGCATTGTGAGGCTTCTTAATCATTCAAGGGGTTAAAAATCCTATTTAAATCAAGGTTCCCTGGGCTGCACTTGGACTGCCTCAGATTTGCTCCTCTGTTATCTAATGCATGTTGCCTATCAAGCTGATGATCTCTGTTAGACAGGGTGCTTGTCATAGAGTTAACCCATCAGTGCCCTGTACTAATGCACTGAACTGGTGGGCTCCAGGACCTCCTGTTGCTAAGGAAACTAGACATGGAGGGGGAGGGGAATGCTCTGCAGCATAGAAGCCACAGACTCCTAACATGTGCATGGCTCTGCAGGGAAACAGCTGGGATATAGGCTCTTTATACAGGGCCAATATGTCTGTATTATCTCTGTATATTGTATCTGTATACACCTGTAATATATCTGTATTATCCCTGTATATTCTATCTGTATACACCTGTAATATGTCTGTATTATCCCTGTGTATTATATCTGTATACACCTGTAATATGTCTGTATTATCCCTGTGTATTATATCTGTATACACCTGTAATATGTCTGTATTATCCTGTATATCTGTATATACCTATAATATGTCTGTGTTATCCCTGTATATTATATCTGTATACACCTGTAATATGGCTGTGTTATCCCTGTATATGTCTGTATACGCCTGTAATATATCTGTATTATTCCTGTATATTATGTCTGTATACACTTGTAATATATCTGTATTATCCCTGTATATTATGTCTGTATACACCTGTAATATGTCTGTATTATCCCTGTATATTCTATCTGTATACACCTGTAATATGTCTGTATTATCCCTGTGTATTATATCTGTATACACCTGTAATATGTCTGTATTATCCTGTATATCTGTATTCACCTGTAATATGTCTGTATTATCCCTGTGTATTATATCTGTATACACCTGTAATATGTCTGTATTATCCTGTATATCTGTATACACCTGTAATATGTCTGTATTATCCCTGTATATTATATCTGTATACACCTGTAATATGTCTGTATTATCCCTGTATATTATATCTGTATACACCTGTAATATGGCTGTGTTATCCCTGTATATGTCTGTATACGCCTGTAATATATCTGTATTATTCCTGTATATTATATCTGTATACACCTGTAATATATCTGTATTATCCCTGTATATTATATCTGTATACACCTGTAATATGTCTGTATTATCCCTGTATATTATATCTGTATACACCTGTAATATGTCTGTATTATCCCTGTATATTATATCTGTATACACCTATAATATGTCTGTATTATCCCTGTATATTATATCTGTATACACCTGTAATATGTCTGTATTATCCCTGTATATTATATCTGTATACAACTGTAATATGGCTGTGTTATCCCTGTATATGTCTGTATACGCCTGTAATATATCTGTATTATCCCTATATATTATATCTGTATACACCTGTAATATGTCTGTTTTATCCCTGTATATTATATCTGTATACACCTGTAATATGTCTGTATTATCCCTGTATATTATGTCTGTATTATCCTGTAATATGTCTGTATTATCCCTGTATATTATATCTGTATACACCTGTAATATGTCTGTATTATCCCTGTATATTATATCTGTATACACCTGTAATATGTCTGTATTATCCCTGCATATTATATCTGTATACACCTGTAATATGTCTGTATTATCCCTGCGTATTATATCTGTATACACCTGTAATATGTCTGTATTATCCCTGCGTATTATATCTGTATACACCTGTAATATGTCTGTATTATCCCTGTATATTATATCTGTATACACCTGTAATATGTCTGTATTATCCCTGTGTATTATATCTGTATACACCTGTAATATGTCTGTATTATCCCTGTATATTATATCTGTATACTCCTGTAATATGTCTGTATTATCCCTGTATATTATGTCTGTATACACCTGTAATATGTCTGTATTATCCCTGTATATTATGTCTGTATACACCTGTAATATGTCTGTATTATCCCTGTATATTATGTCTGTATACACCTGTAATATGTCTGTATTATCCCTGTGTATTATATCTGTATACACCTGTAATATGTCTGTATTATCCCTGTGTATTATATCTGTATACACCTGTAATATGTCTGTATTATCCCTGTATATTATATCTGTATACACCTGTAATATGTCTGTATTATCCCTGTATATTATATCTGTATACACCTGTAATATGTCTGTATTATCCCTGTGTATTATATCTGTATACACCTGTAATATGTCTGTATTATCCTGTATATTATATCTGTATACACCTGTAATATGTCTGTATTATCCCTGTATATTATATCTGTATATTCCTGTATAATCGCTCCTCTCGAGTGGAGGGTATATATATCTAGTGGTGGTAATCCACATGATTCACCTGGTGTAGAGACCAATTCAGTATGACACCTATTATCGTCTCTATTCTTATACATTTTCTTACCGCTACTCCGTTCAGGTTCCACAGAAAGAGTATGTTTGGTTTTTTTGGTTTTGTTTTTCATATGTTTTTTTTCCTTTAACTATTTCCGTTTTTGAGAGAATGGATCAGATTGGTACTCAGTAATTTGATTCAAATCACCATCTGAGGGTCAGAATGAGTCTTGCTGGCAGTAAGAGTAGAAATTAGTAAGTGATTTCACTTGATTATCAGACATTCTGGTCATACAAATGAATATGGCAGGTGTAACTCATTTATTTACTGAGGCATCCATAACTGCCTGAATCTGATCATCTGAAGTATGTAAAATGGGGCTGGAAGTGGCCAAAATAAATTGTGGGCTCTCAGGATTAAAATCCTGTGGTAAAAATGGTTGTGGTATTTTATTTAACTTCATAGGAGTAGGTGGGAAGGTTAAAGACCTGGGATGAGACCTCGTTTTAATTAAATAATTCTCACTAAATTATTCTATGCAGAGAAAAACAATGTGACAATAGCTGTGATGCTGTTAATGACGATTCTCCAATGAGAAAAAATGGAGAACAATTTTGCACATGCCCAAATGAAGTTCAGGGCAAACCTCCCAGAACTCGCCATGAAGTGAATTGGCATTACCAATGCCAAATAAAAGGTTAAAATAATAATGCTGGATCTCCTTTCCCTTCCCCGGATTAAAAGGAGAGCTGACAGGGAAGGAATTGTGCAGATAAACGATGCTAATCGTTAAACAAGTCAGACCTCACTGGGCATGAGTGTGGCTGCCGCCCATGCATGAGATGTTAGGAAAAATGGAGGAAACCGAAAACGGCAGGAAAATCCTCCGAAGTGCACATAAAACTGATTGAAAATCTAAATATTCAATAATTAAGTGAAATCAAAGGGGAAATTAGTGTAAAGAAAAACTGCAATTAAATTCCTCCGATGAACTGCAAGATAAGTAAAAGGATCACACACACACGCAGTAGGGCAGACACTGCAGGAGATCACACACACACGCAGTAGGACAGACACTGCAGGAGATCACACACACACAGGAGGACAGACACTGCAGGAGATCATAGACACACACACAGGAGGACAGACACTGCAGGAGATCATAGACACACACACAGCAGGACAGACACTGCAGGAGATCACACACACAGGAGGACAGACACTGCAGGAGATCATAGACACACACACAGCAGGACAGACACTGCAGGAGATCATAGACACACACACAGCAGGACAGACACTGCAGGAGATCATAGACGCACACAGAAGGACAGACACTGCAGGAGATCATAGACGCACACAGGAGGACAGACATTGCAGGAGATCATAGACGCACACAGGAGGACAGACATTGCAGGAGATCACACACACACAGGCGGACAGACATTGCAGGAGATCACACACACACAGGCGGACAGACACTGCAGGAGATCACACACACACACACACACACACAGGAGGACAGACACTGTAGGAGATCACACACAGGCGGACAGACACTGCAGGAGATCACACCCACAGGAGGACAGACACTGGAGGAGATCACACACACACACAGGAGGACAGACACTGCAGGAGATCATAGACACACACACAGGGGGACAGACACTGCAGGAGATCACACACACAGTACAATAGACACTGCAAGAGATCATAGATACATACAGGAGGACAGACACTGCAGGAGATCATAGACACAGGAGGACAGACACTGCAGGAGATCACACACACGCAAGAGGACAGACACTGCAGGAGATCACACACAGGAGGACAGACACTGCAAGAGATCATAGACACATACAGGAGGACAGACACTGCAAGAGATCATAGACACACACAGGAGGACAGACACTGCAGGAGATCTCACACACACACAGGAGGACAGTCACTGCAGGAGATCACACACACGCAAGAGGACAGACACTGCAGGAGATCACACACACACAGGAGATCACACACACACAGGAGGACAGACACTGCAAGAGATCATAGACACACACAGGAGGACAGACACTGCAAGAGATCATAGACACACATGGTTACAGACTGCAGGAGATCATATACGCACACAAGACGACAGACACTGCAGGAGATCATAGACACACATGGTTACAGACTGCAGGAGATCATAGACACACAAGACGACAGACACTGGAGGAGATCACACACACACACACGAGGACAGACACTGCAGGAGATCATAGACGCGCACAGGAGGACAGACACTGCAAGAGATCATAGACGCACACAGGACAGACACTGGAGGAGATCATAGACACACACAGGAGGACAAACACTGCAGGAGATCATAGACACACATAGGACGACAGACACTGCAGGAGATCACACACACACACAGGAGGACAGACACTGCAGGAGATCATAGACACACACACAGGGGGACAGACACTGCAGGAGATCACACACACAGTACAATAGACACTGCAAGAGATCATAGATACATACAGGAGGACAGACACTGCAGGAGATCATAGACACAGGAGGACAGACACTGCAGGAGATCACACACACGCAAGAGGACAGACACTGCAGGAGATCACACACAGGAGGACAGACACTGCAAGAGATCATAGACACATACAGGAGGACAGACACTGCAAGAGATCATAGACACACACAGGAGGACAGACACTGCAGGAGATCTCACACACACACAGGAGGACAGTCACTGCAGGAGATCACACACACGCAAGAGGACAGACACTGCAGGAGATCACACACACACAGGAGATCACACACACACAGGAGGACAGACACTGCAAGAGATCATAGACACACACAGGAGGACAGACACTGCAAGAGATCATAGACACACATGGTTACAGACTGCAGGAGATCATATACGCACACAAGACGACAGACACTGCAGGAGATCATAGACACACATGGTTACAGACTGAAGGAGATCATAGACACACAAGACGACAGACACTGGAGGAGATCACACACACACACACACGAGGACAGACACTGCAGGAGATCATAGACGCGCACAGGAGGACAGACACTGCAAGAGATCATAGACGCACACAGGACAGACACTGGAGGAGATCATAGACACACACAGGAGGACAAACACTGCAGGAGATCATAGACACACATAGGACGACAGACACTGCAGGAGATCACACACAGGAGGACAGACACTGCAAGAGATCATAGACAAACATGGCTATAGACTGAAGGAGATCATAGAGGACACACACAAGACGACAGACACTGCAGGAGATCTATCACGGTTCCCGTGATTCCGTTGTCACTCTCTGCTGTGGTGCTCTCTCATTGGCGGAGCTTGATTGGCCCGCCCAGGGTGTCCCTTCATATACCGGGCCTCTGGCACCTGTCAGATGCCCTTTCGTGGTGTTCCCGTACCTGTGCATCCGTTACTGTGTTCCTGCATTCCTGTGTACCGATTCGGCCCGGCTGACTACTCTTGTTGTTCCTGCTTCGTGATTGAGCCGGCCTGGCTGACGACCCTGCTTCATCATTGACCCGGTTTGGCTGACGTTCCTGCTCCGTGATTGACCTGGCTTGGCTGACGTTCCTGCTCCGTGATTGACCCGGTTTGGCTGGCGTTCCTGCTCCGTGACCTGCTTCCTGTGTTCCTGCGAGATTCTGATATACGTCGCCTGGCGACATTCTGAACTGTGCATGCAGTGCTGTGCAGACTGATCACCCACTTTACCCTTGCAGAGCTTGTTGCCTCCACTGCTGAGCCTGTCCATGAACACTTGCTGAGCTTGTTTCCTCCGTTACCGAGCCTGTCTGTGAACACTTGCTGAGCTTGTTTCCTCCGTTACCGAGCCTGTCTGTGAACACTTGCTGAGCTTGTTTCTTCCGTTACCGGGCCTGTCTGTGAACACTTGCTGAGCTTGTTTCCTCCGTTACCGGGCCTGTCTGTGAACACTTGCTGAGCTTGTTTCCTCCGTTACCGAGCCTGTCTGTGAACACTTGCTGAGCTTGTTTCCTCCGTTACCGGGCCTGTCTGTGAACACTTGCTGAGCTTGTTTCCTCCGTTACCGAGCCTGTCTGTGAACACTTGCTGAGCTTGTTTCCTCCGTTACCGGCCTGTCTGTGAACACTTGCTGAGCTTGTTTCCTCCGTTACCGGGCCTGTCTGTGAACACTTGCTGAGCTTGTTTCCTCCGTTACCGAGCCTGTCTGTGAACACTTGCTGAGCTTGTTGCCTCCGTTACCGAGCCTGTCTGTGAACACTTGCTGAGCTTATTGCCTCCGATACTGAGCCTGTCACTAACACTTGCTGAGCTTGTTTCCTCCACTACTGAGCCTGTCCGTTTACACTAGCAGAGCAATCCTGGCCTCCGTTTACTGTGCCTCCACCTTACACCTTAGCAGTTGTCGCACCACGTGGTGCTATTGGGCATTCCGTTAGCTCTTGCAGTGTGTGTGTCTCCGTTACCGCACCGGAAGGGTGTCTTGGCTCTGGTCTCATTCAGCTCGCAGTGTTGTGTCTTCATTACCGCACCAGGAGAGTGCGACTGGCTCAAGTTACATTTAGCTCGTGCAGTGTCTATGACTCCGTTAGTGCACCTAAGGGGTGCTATTGGCTCTGGTCCCATTTAGCTCTTGCAGTGTCTCTGACTCCGTTACCGCATCTAAGGGGTGCTATTGGCTCTGGTTCCAGTCAGCTCTTGCAATACTGTTGGGTATATCACGGAACGCCTGTTCCTGTAGTGTTTTAGTTCTGTCTCACTGCTAAGTGCTTACCATCTAGCACCACTGCCTGGGCTGTTGTAAGCATCTACTGGGTGTTGGCTAATCACACCACAACAGAGACTGATTACTTGTATTGGGCATTAACCCTTATACCACTATTGATTCCTGTTATACATCAATATTGTCCCAAGCCATATTGTGCCTGTAAAACATCAATTATACTTATCTATATACGTGCTGTTACCTATTCTAGCCCCTAGGGGGCAGTGTTCCTTGTTTTCTCTCAATAAAGCTGTGTTTCATTTTAACCTCTGGTCTGAGTGTCGTTAAAACCGTTACAAGATCATAGACACACGGCTACAGACTGAAGGAGATCATAGACACACACAGGAGGACAGACACTGCAGGAGATCATAGACACACATGGTTACAGACTGAAGGAGATCATAGACACACACAAGACGACAGACACTGGAGGAGATCATAGACACACATGGTTACAGACTGAAGGAGATCATAGACACACACAAGATGACAGACACTGGAGGAGATCATAGACACACAAGACGACAGACACTGGAGGAGATCATAGACACACATGGTTACAGACTGAAGGAGATCATAGACACACAGAAGACGACAGACACTGGAGGAGATCACACACAGGAGGACAGACACTGGAGGAGATCAGACGCACACAAGACGACAGACACTGCAGGAGATCATAGACACACATGGTTACAGACTGCAGGAGATCATAGACACACACAAGACGACAGACACTAAAGGAGGACAGACACTTGAAGAGATCAGACACACACAAAATGCAGCAGGACACACCCTTTTAGTGCTATGGTACACAATGCATTGCAAAGTGTTACCTATCTCTCTGCCAGTCAAAGGGTTAAGCATGGATTAAAATAAAGATGGAGAACGCCATCCCACAGTGTAGTCACATATAAAAGAAGAAATAAAGATAATAGGCATCAATACAATAATCAGTAATAATGATAAAACATGAATAAGATTTGTATTTATTATATATATAAAATACTTATTGTGAGGGAGCAGCAAAGAAACAGGAAGAGTACTGAGGAGATGCACAGCTTATAGGGGATACTGTCACCTGATTGGTGGATGGGGGTACTAGCATGTTTGTATGTGTTCAACCGGGTTTTCTCTGTTAACCCCTTAGGGACCCTTGACGTACCAGGACCGTCAAGGGTAAACTTGCTTGAAAGACCCTTGACGGTCCTGGTACGTCACGTACTTTTTACTTACAGCGCTCTACCGGGAGCGCTGTAAGTAAAAATGGGGCATGAAATAGACCGCTCCAAGATCGGAGCGATCTGTTTCAAGCCCCATAGTGACGCGCCGATACACGTGACAGGTCACGTGTACCGGCTCGTCAAAGTGCCCCTATGCGGACGTTATGGGGCGGAAATGTCCCATAACGTCCGGTCCTTAAGGGGTTAAACTTGCTTTCACTTTTCTGCTGCGGGAGGGTGAAGAGAGATATTATGTATAATATGAAGCCTCTGCTCCTGTAATAACATTCAGTTGGTTTGCCCTAGAATTGCACCACTTTTTCTCAGTATATCAGCCTGTCTGGGTCCAATCTGGGGTCTATACCAGTAGTCTGACACAGAACTGACTGCAAGGAATGACTGCTAAACTGTGCACTGCAGACCTCTCTGTCACCTGTGGGGTTAAAGCATCTTTATTATAATTCCTTGTGAATCCATATATTGCATTCATAAGTTTCTACTTTAACTCTCTAAGTGCCATAGGGATATCCAGCACACTGTAAAGCAATGCATTGAATACCTCTCTGGTACTCCAAAGGTTAATGGACAGCATTGTAGTTATTTGTTTGGACTGTGTCATGTCAGATCTGGAGTCAGCTGCTTAATGTTTATACGTGAACGCTCCATTTATTTCCAGCGATTTGCTTCCAGACGTGTACATTTAGTGTCGGGCCTCCTCCAGGCCGCGGACGCTTTCGCAAAGTCCAAAAATAGAACCAGGATCCCTTATTTTTTCCTAAAAGGTCATTTTAGCCCACAGGCGGTGGAATAAACCAATGGCATATACAAAACCAACATCCTCTTAAGACAGCTTGTTGTGTGTGTGTGTGTGTGTGTGTGTGTGAGTGCACGTGTAGATAAAAGGAAAGAGGGGATGGTATAGACCCCCAGGAAATACACAGTACAGAGAGGATTTACTGATGACCCCCAGGGAAATACACAGTACAGAGAGGATTTACTGATGACCCCCCAGGAAATACACAGTACAGAGAGGATTTACTGATGACCCCCAGGGAAATACACAGTACAGAGAGGATTTACTGATGACCCCCGGGGAAATACACAGTACAGAGAGGATTTACTGATGACCCCCAGGGAAATACACAGTACAGAGAGGATTTACTGATGACCCCCAGGGAAATGCACAGTACAGAGAGGATTTGCTGATGACCCCCAGGGAAATACACAGTACAGAGAGGATTTACTGATGTCCCCCCAGGGAAATACACAGTACAGAGAGGATTTACTGATGTCCCCCAGGGAAATACACAGTACAGAGAGGATTTACTGATGACCCCCGGGGAAATACACAGTACAGAGAGGATTTACTGATGACCCCCGGGGAAATACACAGTACAGAGAGGATTTACTGATGTCCCCCAGGGAAATACACAGTACAGAGAGGATTTACTGATGACCCCCAGGGAAATACACAGTACAGAGAGGATTTACTGATGTCCCCCCAGGGAAATACACAATACAGAGAGGATTTACTGATGACCCCCAGGGAAATACACAGTACAGAGAGGATTTACTGATGACCCCCAGGGAAATACACAGTACAGAGAGGATTTACTGATGACCCCCAGGGAAATACACAGTACAGAGAGGATTTATTGATGACCCCCGGGGAAATACACAGTACAGAGAGGATTTACTGATGTCCCCTCAGGGAAATACACAGTACAGAGAGGATTTACTGATGTCCCCCCAGGGAAATACACAGTACAGAGAGGATTTACTGATGTCCCCCAGGGAAATACACAGTACAGAGAGGATTTACTGATGACCCCCGGGGAAATACACAGTACTGAAAGGATTTACTGATGACCCCCAGGGAAATACACAGTACAGAGAGGATTTACTGATGTCCCCCAGGGAAATACACAGTACAGAGAGGATTTACTGATGACCTCCGGGGAAATACACAGTACAGAGAGGATTTACTGATGACCCCCGGGGAAATACACAGTACAGAGAGGATTTACTGATGACCCCCCCGGGAAATACACAGTACAGAGAGGATTTACTGATGTCCCCCGGGGAAATACACAGTACAGAGAGGATTTACTGATGTCCCCCGGGGAAATACACAGTACAGAGAGGATTTACTGATGACCCCCGGGGAAATACACAGTATAGAGAGGATTTACTGATGTCCCCCGGGGAAATACACAGTACAGAGAGGATTTACTGATGACCCCCGGGGAAATACACAGTATAGAGAGGATTTACTGATGTCCCCCGGGGAAATACACAGTACAGAGAGGATTTACTGATGACCCCCGGGGAAATACACAGTACAGAGAGGATTTACTGATGACCCCCGGGGAAGTGCACAGTACAGAGAGGATTTACTGATGACCCCCGGGGAAATACACAGTACAGAGAGGATTTACTGATGACCTCCGGGGAAATACACAGTACAGAGAGGATTTACTGATGACCCCCGGGGAAATACACAGTACAGAGAGGATTTACTGATGACCCCCGGGGAAATACACAGTACAGAGAGGATTTACTGATGACCCCCGGGGAAATACACAGTACAGAGAGGATTTACTGATGTCCCCCAGGGAAATACACAGTACAGAGAGGATTTACTGATGTCCCCCCAGGGAAATACACAGTACAGAGAGGATTTACTGATGACCCCCGGGGAAATACACAGTACAGAGAGGATTTACTGATGACCCCCGGGGAAATACACAGTACAGAGAGGATTTACTGATGTCCCCCGGGGAAATGCACAGTACAGAGAGGATTTACTGATGTCCCCCGGGGAAATACACAGTACAGAGAGGATTTACTGATGTCCCCCGGGGAAATACACAGTACATAGAGGATTTACTGATGACCCCCGGGGAAATACACAGTACAGAGAGGATTTACTGATGTCCCCCAGGGAAATACACAGTACAGAGAGGATTTACTGATGTCCCCCAGGGAAATACACAGTACAGAGAGGATTTACTGATGTCCCCCCAGGGAAATACACAGTACAGAGAGGATTTACTGATGACCCCCGGGGAAATGCACAGTACAGAGAGGATTTACTGATGTCCCCCGGGGAAATACACAGTACAGAGAGGATTTACTGATGTCCCCCCAGGGAAATACACAGTACAGAGAGGATTTACTGATGACCCCCGGGGAAATACACAGTACAGAGAGGATTTACTGATGACCCCCGGGGAAATACACAGTACAGAGAGGATTTACTGATGACCCCCGGGGAAATACACAGTACAGAGAGGATTTACTGATGACCCCCGGGGAAATACACAGTACAGAGAGGATTTACTGATGACCCCCCAGGGAAATACACAGTACAGAGAGGATTTACTGATGACTCCAGGGAAATACACAGTACAGAGAGGATTTACTGATGTCCCCCAGGGAAATACACAGTACAGAGAGGATTTACTGATGTCCCCCAGGGAAATACACAGTACAGAGAGGATTTACTGATGACCCCCGGGGAAATACACAGTACATAGAGGATTTACTGATGTCCCCCAGGGAAATACACAGTACAGAGAGGATTTACTGATGACCCCCAGGAAATACACAGTACAGAGAGGATTTACTGATGACCCCCAGGGAAATACACAGTACAGAGAGGATTTACTGATGACCCCCGGGAAATACACAGTACAGAGAGGATTTACTGATGTCCCCCGGGGAAATACACAGTACAGAGAGGATTTACTGATGTCCCCCGGGGAAATACACAGTACAGAGAGGATTTACTGATGACCCCCGGGGAAATACACAGTATAGAGAGGATTTACTGATGTCCCCCAGGGAAATACACAGTACAGAGAGGATTTACTGATGTCCCCCAGGGAAATGCACAGTACAGAGAGGATTTACTGATGTCCCCCGGGGAAATACACAGTACATAGAGGATTTACTGATGACCCCCGGGGAAATACACAGTACAGAGAGGATTTACTGATGACCCCCGGGGAAATACACAGTACAGAGAGGATTTACTGATGACCCCCGGGAAATACACAGTACAGAGAGGATTTACTGATGACCCCCAGGGAAATACACAGTACAGAGAGGATTTACTGATGACCCCCGGAAATACACAGTACAGAGAGGATTTACTGATGACCCCCGGGGAAATGCACAGTACAGAGAGGATTTACTGATGACCCCCGGGAAATGCACAGTACAGAGAGGATTTACTGATGTCCCCCAGGGAAATACACAGTACAGAGAGGATTTACTGATGACCCCCGGGGAAATACACAGTACAGAGAGTATTTACTGATGACCCCGGGGAAATACACAGTACAGAGAGGATTTACTGATGTCCCCCAGGGAAATACACAGTACAGAGAGGATTTACTGATGTCCCCCAGGGAAATGCACAGTACAGAGAGGATTTACTGATGTCCCCCGGGAAATACACAGTACAGAGAGGATTTACTGATGTCCCCCGGGGAAATGCACAGTACAGAGAGGATTTACTGATGACCCCCAGGGAAATACACAGTACAGAGAGGATTTACTGATGTCCCCCGGGGAAATACACAGTACAGAGAGGATTTACTGATGTCCCCCGGGGAAATACACAGTACATAGAGGATTTACTGATGACCCCCAGGGAAATACACAGTACAGAGAGGATTTACTGATGTCCCCCCAGGGAATACACAGTACAGAGAGGATTTACTGATGTCCCCCCAGGAAATACACAGTACAGAGAGGATTTACTGATGACCCCCGGGAAATGCACAGTACAGAGAGGATTTACTGATGTCCCCCAGGGAAATACACAGTACAGAGAGGATTTACTGATGTCCCCCCAGGGAAATACACAGTACAGAGAGGATTTACTGATGACCCCCAGGGAAATACACAGTACAGAGAGGATTTACTGATGACCCCCAGGGAAATACACAGTACAGAGAGGATTTACTGATGACCCCCAGGGAAATACACAGTACAGAGAGGATTTACTGATGACCCCCGGGGAAATACACAGTACAGAGAGGATTTACTGATGACCCCCAGGGAAATACACAGTACAGAGAGGATTTACTGATGACTCAGGGAAATACACAGTACAGAGAGGATTTACTGATGACCCCCAGGGAAATACACAGTACAGAGAGGATTTACTGATGACTCCAGGGAAATACACAGTACAGAGAGGATTTACTGATGACCCCCAGGGAAATACACAGTACAGAGAGGATTTACTGATGACCCCAGGGAAATACACAGTACAGAGAGGATTTACTGATGACCCCCAGGGAAATACACAGTACAGAGAGGATTTGCTGATGACCCCCGGGGAAATACACAGTACAGAGAGGATTTACTGATGACCCCCGGGGAAATACACAGTACAGAGAGGATTTACTGATGACCCCCGGGGAAATACACAGTACAGAGAGGATTTACTGATGTCCCCCAGGGAAATACACAGTACAGAGAGGATTTACTGATGACTCCCAGGGAAATACACAGTACAGAGAGGATTTACTGATGACCCCCAGGAAAATACACAGTACAGAGAGGATTTACTGATGACCCTCAGGGAAATACACAGTACAGAGAGGATTTACTGATGACCCCCAGGAAAATACACAGTACAGAGAGGATTTACTGATGACCCCAGGGAAATACACAGTACAGAGAGGATTTACTGATGACCCCCAGGGAAATACACAGTACAGAGAGGATTTACTGATGACTCCAGGGAAATACACAGTACAGAGAGGATTTACTGATGACCCCCAGGGAAATACACAGTACAGAGAGGATTTACTGATGTCCCCCCGGGGAAATACACAGTACAGAGAGGATTTACTGATGTCCCCCCGGGGAAATACACAGTACAGAGAGGATTTACTGATGTCCCCCAGGGAAATACACAGTACAGAGAGGATTTACTGATGACCCCCAGGGAAATACACAGTACAGAGAGGATTTACTGATGTCCCCCCAGGGAAATACACAGTACAGAGAGGATTTACTGATGACCCCCAGGGAAATACACAGTACAGAGAGGATTTACTGATGACCCCCGGGGAAATGCACAGTACAGAGAGGATTTACTGATGTCCCCCCAGGGAAATACACAGTACAGAGAGGATTTACTGATGACCCCCGGGGAAATACACAGTACAGAGAGGATTTACTGATGTCCCCCCAGGAAATACACAGTACAGAGAGGATTTACTGATGTCCCCCCAGGGAAATACACAGTACAGAGAGGATTTACTGATGACCCCCCAGGGAAATACACAGTACAGAGAGGATTTACTGATGTCCCCCCAGGGAAATGCACAGTACAGAGAGGATTTACTGATGTCCCCCCAGGGAAATACACAGTACAGAGAGGATTTACTGATGTCCCCCCAGGGAAATACACAGTACAGAGAGGATTTACTGATGTCCCCCAGGGAAATACACAGTACAGAGAGGATTTACTGATGTCCCCCCAGGGAAATACACAGTACAGAGAGGATTTACTGATGACCCCCCAGGGAAATACACAGTACAGAGAGGATTTACTGATGACCCCCAGGAAATACACAGTACAGAGAGGATTTACTGATGACCCCCAGGGAAATACACAGTACAGAGAGGATTTACTGATGTCCCCCGGGGAAATACACAGTACAGAGAGGATTTACTGATGACCCCCAGGGAAATACACAGTACAGAGAGGATTTACTGATGTCCCCCGGGGAAATACACAGTACAGAGAGGATTTACTGATGACCCCCAGGAAAATACACAGTACAGAGAGGATTTACTGATGACCCCCAGGGAAATACACAGTACAGAGAGGATTTACTGATGACCCCCAGGGAAATACACAGTACAGAGAGGATTTACTGATGACCCCCGGGGAAATACACAGTACAGAGAGGATTTACTGATGACCCCCAGGAAAATACACAGTACAGAGAGGATTTACTGATGACCCCCAGGGAAATACACAGTACAGAGAGGATTTACTGATGACCCCCGGGGAAATACACAGTACAGAGAGGATTTACTGATGACCCCCGGGGAAATACACAGTACAGAGAGGATTTACTGATGTCCCCCAGGGAAATACACAGTACAGAGAGGATTTACTGATGTCCCCCGGGGAAATACACAGTACAGAGAGGATTTACTGATGTCCCCCCAGGGAAATACACAGTACAGAGAGGATTTACTGATGACCCCCAGGGAAATACACAGTACAGAGAGGATTTACTGATGACTCCAGGGAAATACACAGTACAGAGAGGATTTACTGATGACCCCCAGGGAAATACACAGTACAGAGAGGATTTACTGATGACCCCCGGGGAAATACACAGTACAGAGAGGATTTACTGATGACTCCAGGGAAATACACAGTACAGAGAGGATTTACTGATGACCCCCGGGGAAATACACAGTACAGAGAGGATTTACTGATGTCCCCCCAGGGAAATACACAGTACAGAGAGGATTTACTGATGACCCCCAGGGAAATACACAGTACAGAGAGGATTTACTGATGACTCCAGGGAAATACACAGTACAGAGAGGATTTACTGATGACCCCCAGGGAAATACACAGTACAGAGAGGATTTACTGATGACCCCCGGGGAAATACACAGTACAGAGAGGATTTACTGATGTCCCCCAGGGAAATACACAGTACAGAGAGGATTTACTGATGACCCCCAGGGAAATACACAGTACAGAGAGGATTTACTGATGTCCCCCCAGGGAAATACACAGTACAGAGAGGATTTACTGATGACCCCCAGGGAAATACACAGTACAGAGAGGATTTACTGATGTCCCCCCAGGGAAATACACAGTACAGAGAGGATTTACTGATGTCCCCCCAGGGAAATACACAGTACAGAGAGGATTTACTGATGTCCCCCAGGGAAATACACAGTACAGAGAGGATTTACTGATGTCCCCCCAGGGAAATACACAGTACAGAGAGGATTTACTGATGACCCCCCAGGGAAATACACAGTACAGAGAGGATTTACTGATGACCCCCAGGGAAATACACAGTACAGAGAGGATTTACTGATGACCCCCAGGGAAATACACAGTACAGAGAGGATTTACTGATGTCCCCCCAGGGAAATACACAGTACAGAGAGGATTTACTGATGACCCCCAGGGAAATACACAGTAGAGAGAGGATTTACTGATGACCCCCGAGGAAATACACAGTACAGAGAGGATTTACTGATGTCCCCCCAGGGAAATGCACAGTACAGAGAGGATTTACTGATGTCCCCCCAGGGAAATACACAGTACAGAAAGGATTTACTGATGACCCCCAGGGAAATACACAGTACAGAGAGGATTTACTGATGTCCCCCAGGGAAATACACAGTACAGAGAGGATTTACTGATGACCCCCGGGGAAATACACAGTACAGAGAGGATTTACTGATGACCCCCGGGGAAATACACAGTACAGAGAGGATTTACTGATGACCCCCGGGGAAATGCACAGTACAGAGAGGATTTACTGATGACCCCCAGGGAAATACACAGTACAGAGAGGATTTACTGATGACCCCCAGGGAAATGCACAGTACAGAGAGGATTTACTGATGACCCCTGGGAAATACACAGTACAGAGAGGATTTACTGATGACCCCCCAGGGAAATACACAGTACAGAGAGGATTTACTGATGACCCCCAGGGAAATACACAGTACAGAGAGGATTTACTGATGACCCCCGGGGAAATGCACAGTACAGAGAGGATTTACTGATGACCCCCAGGGAAATACACAGTACAGAGAGGATTTACTGATGACCTCCGGGGAAATACACAGTACAGAGAGGATTTACTGATGTCCCCCAGGGAAATACACAGTACAGAGAGGATTTACTGATGACCCCCAGGGAAATACACAGTACAGAGAGGATTTACTGATGACCCCCGGGGAAATACACAGAAGTAAAAGGTTTTACTGATGAATGTCAGGAAAGAAGAAGGAGCAATCTGCATTTCTTATGGTTACGTATTATGGAAATATATACACATTAGATTTAGAAAAAAACACACAAAAATAAGGGTGCCCAAAATAGTGCCTAAACCAAAAATATCAGTATGAACTGTATACAAATTGCGCTCATGTTGGTTGAAGGCGGCGTATACCTCCACAGAAATGACCCCATACAGAACGGTAACGCTGGTCTTATCCTCCGGTGTAATAGATAAATGGAGATGTTCTCACAACATGGACTAAATTGAAAGTATTTGATTAAATTGCTACATTAAAACAGTCTAAAAGTCTTCCTACGCATTTCGCAGCATCCCAAGATGCTTTATGAAGCCAAGACTAAAAGACATAAAGGGAGACATATATCATGGTTCCCGTGATCGCTCTCTGTCACTCTCACTTGTGCTTCTCCCCTATTGGTTGAGCCTGTTTGGCCCGCCCCTGGTGACCTTTTTATACCTGACCATTGGCACCTGTCAAGTGCCCTTTCACGGTGTTCCAGAGCCAGTGTTGCTGTTGCTGTGTTCCTGCGTTCCTGATTTCCTGTGTACCGATTTGGCCTGTTCTGACTACGCTCCTGTGTTCCTGCTCCGTGATCTGACCCGGCCTGGCTGACATTCCTTCTCGTGACTGATCTGGCTTGTCTGAGAATCTCCTCCGTGATCTTACCCGGCCTGGCTGACTTCCTGCTCCGTGTCCTGTACCGGCTTGCTACAGTCTCTGCTACCGTTCCTGCTTCCAGCTGCTGTTGTCGCTTTGGCGACATTGTGATTCTTGCTGTATCGTGGCAACGCTGATCGAGACTGCAACCATTAACTCCTGCTGAGCCGTGTCTCCAGAGCTGATTCTCCCGTTACACTTGCAGAGCTGTGCTTCCAAAGCTGAGTCCTCCTTGGCACTTGCAGAGCGATTCCTTCACACTCTGAACCTCCGATTGTACTTGCAGAGCTATATATCCTACCCTGGTGCTGTTGTTTACTCTTGCAGTGCTACCATCTCCATGATCTGAGCCTTCTTAACACTTGCAGAGCCGTTGCAGTTATCCGCTGCTCCTGCTGAGCCGGCAGTGTTGTGGGCCTTGGTTAGACGGCGGCTGATATTGTCAACCAAGCAGAGTAGTCGGTCTCCATTAATGCGCCCATGGGAGGCGCTATTGGCTCTAGCTCTATCAGTGTTACTCTCTTTTACTGCCCGGTGGGGCTCTTGGCTCAAGCACTTGCAGCACAGGTGGTTTCCGTTACTAACGCCCGTGGGGGCTATCTGCTCAAGCTCTTGCTGTACCCAGTGTCCGTTGTTACGCCCGTAGGGCTATTGGCTCACGCTCTTGCAGTGCAAGTTGTCTCCGTTATACGCCCGTGGGGACTATTGTCTCACGCTCTTTCAGTACCAGTTGTCTCCGTTATACGCCCGTGGGGCTATTGGCTCACGCTCTTGCAGTACCAGTTGTCTCCGTTATACACCCGTGGGGGCTATTGGCTCACGCTCTTGCAGTACAAGTTGTCTCCATTATACGCCCGTGGGGGCAATATGCTGACTACTCTGCAGCGTTCTGCCTCAGTCCCTGTGCTGCCTAAGCAGCTCTCTACACCTATGGACTTAAGGTGTTGCACAATCTAACACCTATTGCTGCCTCTTATTCACCTTGGGCGTGCCAAACACCACAGAGACTGACCATTCCTTTGTATTTAACTATTGATTACCAGTCGCTATTCTGAGCCTGTCCTGTGACAGTATATGTATTATCGTACTTCTGTATACTGGTCCTGTGAAGGCCTATGTAGCCTATCTAACATTATTACTGTGTTGCCTATTGTGGGCGATCTTTTGTTCTTTATTTTTTTTTTTTTTAATAAAACTGTGTTTTATTCAAACCGGCTGTCTGATTGTCTGAAAAACCGTTACAACATACCACTAAAACATTTTAAATATGGCCACTTATAATAGTAGGGATGCTTGTTTCATCCCAGCCTCTGGTCTTCCTGGGCCTCCTCTTCGACACCCAGAAGAGCATGGTGTTTCTCACGGACGAGGTGGCTCACCAGATCGCCCACAGGGTTTCTGCGGTCCTGGCTCAGGATCCATTTCCAGCCAAGAAGCTGTCTTCTCTAGTGAGGAAATTAATTTCCACCACAGAAGCGGTCCCGTTTGCCATGCCACACACCAGGGAACTCCAGCGCTTTGTGATCCAGTTGTGCAGGGGTCAACCGGACCTTCTGAAGATGTCTGTGTCCCTCACTCTTCATGTGGAACTGAGTTTGTCGTGGTGGCTAGACCTCTCCAGTCTGCTGAAGGGCAAGTCCTTCCTGGTATCCCTCTGGACCACTGTGACGATAGATGCCAACATCTCGGGCTGGGGAGCAGTCCTGGGTCACCTGAGCGCTCAGGGTTGATGGTCTCCGGAGGAATCTCTCCTTCCCATTAACATATTGGATTTTCGGGTGATATTCCATGCACTTCATAATTGGACATCTCAGCTAGAAGACTGTCCAGTCCGGGTACAGTCTGACAACGCCACAACCGTGGCTTACATCAACAAGCAGGGCTGAACAAGAAGTCTCGCCGCTTGGTTAGAAGTCAAGGCTATTTTGTCCTGGGCAGAAGAGCACGTTCCTGCCATATCAGCAGTGCACATTCCTGGCGTAGACAACGTCATGGCGGACTTCCTCAGTCAGCACACAGTGGACAGTGGAGAGTGGGAACTGCAACCAGAGGTGTTCACCCTCATTGTTCAGAAGTGGGGTCTTCCTTACATCGACCTGATGGCAACAAGAAACAACAGGAAGGTTCCGAGGTTCTGCTCTTGATGGAGGTACCCTCTAGCTCTGGAGGTGGATGCCATGTCCATTCCTTGGTTATTTCCTCTGGCCTACATCTTTCCTCCCCTCCCAATGTTGCAGAGGGTGTTAAGGAAATTACGACTGGAGCTCTGTCCAGTCATTCTGATTGCTCCGTACTGGCCTCGCCAAGCTTTGTTTCTGGAGCTTCTGGATCTGTCAGTGGCGGAGCCATTCCGGCTCCCTTGCCGTCCAGATCTTCTGCAGGGTTACCTGCGGAAGGAGGATGTTCATCGACTAGCTTTGATGGCTTGGAAATTTAATCCTCAATATTGATGAAGAAAGGTTTTTCTACTGGGGTGGTGGCTACTATGCACAACATTTCACATAATTGGCGGCTCCAATATTTCAGCGGAACTTCAAAAGTTGATCTATATATTCAAAAAGACTGTAGTCCTTCACAATCACAACCATAAGAGTGTGCTCACGATGTGCTGGTCGAGGGC
The DNA here is from genome assembly GCA_037306005.1 of Rhinophrynus dorsalis. NCBI lineage: Eukaryota > Metazoa > Chordata > Amphibia > Anura > Rhinophrynidae > Rhinophrynus > Rhinophrynus dorsalis. The sequence continues at coordinate 233,787 of JBBDGT010000046.1, read as the reverse complement.
TCTCTTTACCCTTACACGCAATCCAAATTCAAACATGACCGCACCAAAAGAAAACACTCACTCTTGGATTAAATAAAATCATCTTTGCGTACCTTTATTGTTGTTGTAATAAAATCACAGTGAAGTTGGTGATGGGCTGTATGGCAGAGCTACACACTGGTGATCATGACAGAGAGATGTCCTAATGATCCGATCAACGCGTTTCGCGTATAAAACGCTTAATCCTGATCTCTATCGTACGTTCACAACTTCCGTCCTTTTGAAATTGCAACAGCCTATCAGAAAGATTATAACTTGCTCACATGATTCATACCATCTAGGCCCACATAGAGAACCTCCCTTCATTACCCGGATCTAGTCCACCATCTTAAAGGGGAATTCTCTTAAAGGCAATGTGGGCACAAAACCTATCTATATCAAAAGACTGTTAATATTTATTTCAGATTTAACTGATAGTAAATGCAATCACAAAAATAGACGGAAGATGATGACTAGCCCCTAGAACAAATGTTTGAACAAAGTTGACATCATACATATATAATAAAATCATCCTTTTGATACCAAAGTGTAGAATAAATCATCTCATATAACTCACTTTGTCTATATACCTCTTTACTGAAGAAATCTTTATGACATTAATATATTCTATAAGATGTAAATAATTATTGCTCAATGTATTTTCCTGAAAACATCAATTGGGAGAATATTTAAACATAACAAGAAACATCATAGCTCTTATTAAAGCCCTCAGGGAATCTGGTACTTAAGGTGAATATCCAGAATGCTTCTCGACGTAACAACTTTGCATCTAGATCTCCACCTCGTTTACCTAGTATAACTCTCTCAATCCCTTGTATGTTCAAAGAATCTGTATTTCCATAATGGATTTCTTTGAAATGGTTAGCTACCGAGGATTTAAAGCTTAAGTTCCTCATATCACTTAAGTGCTCATTTAGACGTTCTTGTAACGTTCTAAGGGTTTTCCCCACATATTGGAGCCTACAAATGTTGCAAGACAACAAATATACTACACCTCTAGTGGCACAGTTTATATACATACGCATCTTATATTTTTTGCCATTGGTAGTAGAATAAAATTCTTTCGTGATATTCATAAAGTTACAGCAATTACATCTGTTGCTGCCACATCTGTAATTTCCAATTGTGGACAACCAATTCCCTGAATTTGATTTTCTGTCACTTATATACATACTTGGTGATAATAGGTTCCCCAAGGTTAATCCTCTCTTTGCTACATATTTGAAACCTTCCAAAACTACCTTATGTAGTTCTAAATCTGCACTCAAAGTAGGTATATGTTTTATTAATATATTTTTTATCCTATTGAACTCCAGACTATATTGAGTGGAAAATACTACTGATGATTTGTTGATCTCCCTTCTTGTCTTCGGTTTATATTTTATTAATTCTTTCCTTTCTTTTTGGTCCACTATTTTCTTGGCCCTATCCAACATCCACCTTGGATATCCCCTTTGTATAAATCTTCTATAAAGCTCAACTGATTGTTTCTCAAATTGTTCCTCAGAAGAACAATTGCGTTTTAAACGCATAAATTGTCCAACTGGGATACCTCTAATGGTATGGGAAGGATGACAACTATCTGCCCTAAGTAAACTATTTCCTGCTATAGATTTTCGATAAACATCTGTATGTATCTCTCCTGTTACCACATCTCCTATTAATATTAAATCCAAAAAATGAATAGTAGTTTCATGACATTCATAAGTAAAACTTAAATTTCTCTCATAGTCTTCTATATAATTTACAAATGACATTGCTTCATCTTTAGTACCCCTCCATATAAACAGGAGATCATCGATAAATCGATTGTATATCACAATATTATTCCTATAGGGGTTATCACATCCAAAGACGCGGGACTCCTCCCACCAACCCATGAAAAGGTTCGCGTAGGATGGTGCAAATTTTGCACCCATTGAAGTCCCGCGTCTTTGGAGGTAAAACTCCCCATCAAACAAGAAATAGTTATGAGTCAACAGATACCAAGTGGCTTCCAATAAAAAGCCCTTCAAATTTTCTCCATATGGACTATAAAGATCTAAATGATAGCGTAATGCTTGCATACCATATCTGTGTGGGATGGACGAATAAAGTGACCTCACATCACATGAAAGCCAGATCAGTTTTTCTGACCAACACACTCTCTGCAATATCTGCAAAATATTAGTTGTGTCTTTGATATAGCTAAACAGTCTAGTGACCAGGGACTGCAAATGTAGATCAACCCATTCACCCAAGGTCTCATTCAATGATCCTATGCCCGATACTATGGGTCTGCCTTTTACTTCACTCAGGGACTTATGTACCTTGGGAAGGTGATGAAATATAGGGATAACTGGTTTTCTAATCTTAAGAAATTCCTCATTTTTCTTTTCAATCACTCCCAAGGTAACTCCCTCATCGATAAGTAAATGGATCTGTCTTTTAAAGACCTCAGTGGGGTCATGAGTTAATCTCTCATAAGCCCCCTGATCACCCAACTGTCTCATTGCTTCAGTATGATAATGGCTAGTATCTAAAACCACAACCGATCCGCCTTTATCCGCTCCCTTTATTACAATCTCGTCCATCCCACACAAATGCTGCAATGCCTGCCTCTCCTCTACACTCAAATTATGAGTCATGGGTTCATTAGACAAACTAGAGTGCAAAATCATCAAATCTCTTTCTACCAATTGTTGGAAACTATCAATAACTGCTCCCCTACAACTGATAGGATAAAAACATGACGTAGAAGTAAGTTTCAAATTAAGTTTTTCTATTGATGGACTGTTGCTCATCTTCACATTGCTATCAAATTGTATATTGCTCAGATCTAATAGACAGCAATAATCATTGAACAGAAAAGTCTCCATGTTAGATCGCTCAACCACATTTTCCTCAATATTAGTCGAAACATCATTTGTTTCCACAGGCAACTCAGTCTCCTTGTTAAAATATTTTTTCAATGTTATTTTCCTAACAAATTTATTCACATCTATTAAAGTATCAAAGAGACTGAAATGCCTAGTGGGAACAAAACTCAATCCCCGTTCTAAGACTCTCAATTCCACAGAGGAAAGAGAATACTTAGACAAGTTTACTACTGATACTATTTCCTCTGTTTGTTCTTCTTCTTGCGGTGTTTTTGAATTTTGTTTTCGGCATTTGGTTCTTCCTCCCCTTCTTGTCTTTTTTCTTTTAGTCTCGACACTCGTGATCGCGATGACGTTCTCCTCAATGGAGGATCCTTCCTGTTCGTTTCCATGAACACTGTTGCTAATTTGTCCTCCCTCTTTGGGGATAAAAAAGAAGATGATGATGTAGACATATTATCCAAATTGTCAGAGGACAAAACAAGATTTTCTATATCCATATTTTCTACCATTTCTGTATCCGTGCTATTAAAGCTTACTCTTTTCAAACTAGATTTCAAGATAGATCTGTGTCTCCCATTGTGATTGGAGCCTTTAGTTGGTTTTTTCCAAGTATAAATCTTTCCGGATTCATAGTCCTCTTTATCACGTTGAAATTTCCTGCTTTTAATGTCCAAAGGGGATATCCAAGGTGGATGTTTGATAGGGCCAAGAAAATAGTGGACCAAAAAGAAATGAAAGAATTAATAAAATATAAACCGAAGACAAGAAGGGAGATCAACAAATCATCAGTAGTATTTTCCACTCAATATAGTCTGGAGTTCAATAGGATAAAAAATATATTAATAAAACATATACCTACTTTGAGTGCAGATTTAGAACTACATAAGGTAGTTTTGGAAGGTTTCAAATATGTAGCAAAGAGAGGATTAACCTTGGGGAACCTATTATCACCAAGTATGTATGTATATAAGTGACAGAAAATCAAATTCAGGAATTGGTTGTCCACAATTGGAAATTACAGATGTGGCAGCAACAGATGTAATTGCTGTAACTTTATGAATATCACGAAAGAATTTTATTCTACTACCAATGGCAAAAAATATAAGATGCGTATGTATATAAACTGTGCCACTAGAGGTGTAGTATATTTGTTGTCTTGCAACATTTGTAGGCTCCAATATGTGGGGAAAACCCTTAGAACGTTACAAGAACGTCTAAATGAGCACTTAAGTGATATGAGGAACTTAAGCTTTAAATCCTCGGTAGCTAACCATTTCAAAGAAATCCATTATGGAAATACAGATTCTTTGAACATACAAGGGATTGAGAGAGTTATACTAGGTAAACGAGGTGGAGATCTAGATGCAAAGTTGTTACGTCGAGAAGCATTCTGGATATTCACCTTAAGTACCAGATTCCCTGAGGGCTTTAATAAGAGCTATGATGTTTCTTGTTATGTTTAAATATTCTCCCAATTGATGTTTTCAGGAAAATACATTGAGCAATAATTATTTACATCTTATAGAATATATTAATGTCATAAAGATTTCTTCAGTAAAGAGGTATATAGACAAAGTGAGTTATATGAGATGATTTATTCTACACTTTGGTATCAAAAAGATGATTTTATTATATATGTATGATGTCAACTTTGTTCAAACATTTGTTCTAGGGGCTAGTCATCATCTTCCGTCTATTTTTGTGATTGCATTTACTATCAGTTAAATCTGAAATAAATATTAACAGTCTTTTGATATAGATAGGTTTTGTTCCCACATTGCCTTTAAGAGAATTCCCCTTTAAGATGGTGGACTAGATCCGGGTAATGAAGGGAGGTTCTCTATGTGGGCCTAGATGGTATGAATCATGTGAGCAAGTTATAATCTTTCTGATAGGCTGTTGCAATTTCAAAAGGACGGAAGTTGTGAACGTACGATAGAGATCAGGATTAAGCGTTTTATACGAGAAACGCGTTGATCGGATCGTTAGGGCATCTCTCTGTCATGATCACCAGTGTGTAGCTCTGCCATACAGCCCATCACCAACTTCACTGTGATTTTATTACAACAACAATAAAGGTACGCAAAGATGATTTTATTTAATCCAAGAGTGAGTGTTTTCTTTTGGTGCGGTCATGTTTGAATTTGGGTGGTGGCTACTATGCTCAGTGCCCACAGACCTGTTTCTTCAAAGATCTACCATCGTGTCTGTCGACCTTTCTATCTTGGTGTGCTTATAGGAACCTATCTCAGGAATTTGATCTGCCTACGGTCCTGGCCTTTTTGCAGGACGGTGTGGATAAGGGCCTCGGCTTGAGTTCCCTTAAGGTTCAGACTTCTGCTTTGTCTGTTTTCTTTCAGAGGCGCATTGCCATCCTTCCTGATGTCAAGGTTTTCTTCAGGGTGTTGCTCATACTCGTCCTGCCTTCAAGAATCCCGCTTCTCCGTGGGATCTTAATTTGGTTTTGGGTGCTCTTCAGCTCCCTCCATTTGAGTCTTTGGCTACTATACCTCTACGCCTGTCGATGTGGAAAATGGCTTTTCTTGGAGATTGTGTCTGTCCGCCGTGTTGCGGAGTTACATGCTCTGTCCTGTAAACCACCCTATTTGATGATTCATAAGGACAAGGTGGTGCTTCGCACCTCTCAGGAGTTTCTCCCGAAGGTGGTTTTGGAGTTCCACATCAATCAGGAGATTGTGGCGCCCTCTTTCTTCCCTGACCCAACTCTGACAAGGAGAGGGATCTCCACTTGTTAGTCGTTGTGCGTTGTCTCAAGTTTTATGTACATCGCACTGAGTCTGTCAGGCAATGTGACGTGTTGTTCGTCATTCCTGAGGGTCCTAAGGAGGAATACCTGCATCTAAAGTGACTATTGCTTCTTGGATCAAGTCCACTATCCATAAGGCTTATGAGCTTAGGAAGAAGCCTGTCCCTTTCAGGGTTACTGCTCATTCTACATGGTCTATTGGGCCTCTTGAGCTTTCAAGAATCAGGCCTCCACTGATCAGTTGTGCAAGGCTGCCACCTGGTTGTCTGTGCACACATTTTTGAAGCACTGCCATGTTGATTTACTGCCATTGGCTAATGCCAGCAGTTTTGCCTGTCTAGGATTTTCTTGGTTATTTGGTGCTTCCTTCAATTTTGAGCCTGTTGGCTCTAGTTCAGTGTGATGTGTAACAGTTGGGGTGTTGTTACCCCTGTTCTGTGTCCATTGACACTTCGTTAGTTTTGTTGGGCTATCTCTGATCTGATGGTTCATATCTGCTCTTATGACTTTGGGGGCCTTGCGCCTGGTCCTTGCCTTCCTTCCCTCCTCTTGGAAACTCAGTGGTTGGACATAGCAGAGTTACCAGTAATCTGTATTGGACGACAGAGAAAAGAGGATTTTAATCTTACCTGTTAAATCCTTTTCTCTTAGTCCATACAGGTTACTGGTCTCCCACCCTGTCAATGGACCATGCTTGGCTCTCCTGTGGCAGACCGTGGGAGTCCTTTGAGTCATGCTCACAGGAGTATTCTTTCCCTTCACTATCTAGTCAATAGTTAGTGTCTCAAATCTTTCTGGAGCTGGTTGGCCAGCTGCAGTCAAGGAGGGAAGGTAGGCTCCACCCCCTGCACACAATTCTAGAATTTGTCCTGCTACAATTAAAGGGGGTAGATCGCCTAACCAAAGTTACCAGTATCCTGTATGGACTAAGAGAAAAGCATTTAACAGGTAAGACTAAAATCCTCTTATTTTTTTTAGGTTCCACATTAAGGTTAAAGCTAAATAAAGAGTAGGAGCACAGATTCCATTGCGTACCTCTCTGGCATGAAAGGGTTACTTATTTATACTTTAAACATATTTTGAAAACCCTTACAGTGCCAGAGGGGTATGCAGTGCATTGCTTTGTAATGCATTGTGTACCCCTCTGGCATTGAGAAAGTTACTTATTTATACATTACACACATTTTTTAAGTACTTTGGATGTATTTATATTGGGCTGAGTGCTTAGGGCCCCATATACATACAACCACAGGTCACTTAGCTTTTGTGATGAACAGGACTGTCAAGGTCACACGGCGCAAGGGGTGGAGCCTCTCCTCCCCCTAGCTGGGATCATGTGGACACGAAAATTGAATGGTATAGAGAGAATAGGTATGGATTGTCATGGAAGCCTGCTCCAACCTTCCCCCACCCAGACTGAGAGCTGCAGCTGAGCTTGATTGTTCTATGGTGTGAACAGCTATTCACTGAGAATGTGTACAGGGTTGCTGCCTGGCTGAATTGTCCCTTGGTTGTGCTAACCCCCCCCCCCGGAGATTTCTACAGGAGTTGGTTAGAGTCTTGTGTCCACCTTCCCCTTTAGTAACCTTTGTCTGATGTTAAACCCAGCGTGTTATTTTTTTGTCCATGTGGTGACTGCCCCTCCCTTTGAACTGTTTATAAATGCTGTGTTGGTTATCAGTAAAGGAGTTTGTAATTTACCAAGAAGGAGCGTGTTTGTCTCAACCTGAAGCATCCAGGTAAATTGCTGTTTGTCGTCCACTATAGAGCAGTTACTCTTAGAGAAGTGCCAGGGGACTAGATAGATAGAATATTGTTTATGAACCGGAGCTATCAGTGTAGTATACACTGCCAGTGGAGTCATGACTCAAAGTACAGGGTCTTAATGCTTAGTATAGAGATTAGCTGTGCAGGTTAGTGAAAGAAGCCCACATATGATAACAAGACTGATCTGCTCTACCTTCCATTGCTGAGATGCCAGGGCTGTATCGTCACAGCTTTATTTTACACTTCACTTCCATGTCGGTAGTTTTGAACAAGCGATAGGGACTCAACTCCAACTATTTGAGGCATAGATTTTTGGTGAAAAAGTTGAGTCCCTTGCAGCGCAGGTAGTTGTGGTAGTGTGATACAGTGCAGGTAATTGCGGTAGTGCGTCACATCGCAGGAAGTTGTGGTAGTGTGTTACAGTGCAGGTAGTTGCGGTAATGTTACAGTGCAGGTAGATGCGGTAATGTTACAGCGCAGGTAGTTGCGGTAGTGTGTCACAGCGCAGGTAGTTGTGGTGGTGTGTCACAGCGCAGGTGGTTGTAGTGGTGTGTCACAGCGCAGGTAGTTGCGGTGGTTTGTCACAGTGCAGCTGGTTGCGGTGGTGTGTCACAGTGCAGGTGGTTGCAGTGGTGTGTCACAGTGCAGGTGGTTGCGGTGGTGTGTCACAGTGCAGGTAGTTGTGGTGGTGTGTCACAGTGTAGGTGGTTGCGGTGGTGTGTCACAGTGCAGGTAGTTGCGGTGGTGTGTCACAGTGCAGGTAGTTGCGGTGGTGTGTCACAGCGCAGGTGGTTGCGGTGGTGTGTCACAGCGCAGGTGGTTGCGGTGGTGTGTCACAGTGCAGGTGGTTGCGGTGGTGTGTCACAGCGCAGGTGGTTGCGGTGGTGTGTCACAGTGCAGGTAGTTGCGGTGGTGTGTCACAGCGCAGGTGGTTGCGGTGGTGTGTCACAGCGCAGGTGGTTGTGGTGGTGTGTCATAGTGCAGGTGGTTGCGGTGGTGTGTCACAGCGCAGGTAGTTGTGGTGGTGTTTCACAGCGCAGGTGGTTGCGGTGGTGTGTCACAGTGCAGGTGGTTGTGGTGGTGTGTCACAGTGCAGGTGGTTGCGGTGGTGTGTCACAGTGCAGGTGGTTGCGGTGGTGTGTCACAGTGCAGGTAGTTGTGGTGATGTTTCACAGCGCAGATGGTTGCGGTGGTGTGTCACAGTGCAGGTAGTTGTGGTGGTGTGTCACAGTGCAGGTAATTGTGGTAGTGTCACAGCGCAGGTAATTGCGGTGGTGTGTCACAGTGCAGGTAGTTGTGGTGGTGTGTCACAGTGCAGGTAGTTGCGGTGGTGTGTCACAGTGCAGGTAGTTGTGGTAGTGTCACAGTGCAGGTGGTTGTGGTAGTGTGTCACAGTGCAGGTAGTTGTGGTAGTGTCACAGTGCAGGTGGTTGTGGTGGTGTGTCACAGCGCAGGTAGTTGTGGTAGTGTCACAGTGCAGGTAGTTGTGGTAGTGTCACAGTGCAGGTGGTTGTGGTAGTGTGTCACAGCGCAGGTAGTTGTGGTAGTGTCACAGTGCAGGTGGTTGCGGTGGTGTGTCACGGCGCAGGTGGTTGCGGTGGTGTGTCACGGCGCAGGTGGTAGCGGTGGTGTGTCACGGCGCAGGTGGTTGCGGTGGTGTGTCACAGCGCAGGTGGTTGCGGTGGTGTGTCACAGCGCAGGTGGTTGCGGTGGTGTGTCACGGCGCAGGTGGTTGCGGTGGTGTGTCACGGCGCAGGTGGTTGCGGTGGTGTGTCACGGCGCAGGTGGTTGCGGTGGTGTGTCACGGCGCAGGTGGTTGCGGTGGTGTGTCACGGCGCAGGTGGTTGCGGTGGTGTGTCACGGCGCAGGTGGTTGCGGTGGTGTGTCACGGCGCAGGTGGTTGCGGTGGTGTGTCACGGCGCAGGTGGTAGCGGTGGTGTGTCACAGCGCAGGTGGTTGCGGTGGTGTGTCACAGCGCAGGTGGTTGTGGTGGTGTGTCACAGTGAAGGTGGTTGTGGTGGTGTGTCACAGTGCAGGTGGTTGTGGTGGTGTGTCACAGTGCAGGTGGTTGCGGTGGTGTGTCACAGTGAAGGTGGTTGTGGTGGTGTGTCACAGCGCAGGTGGTTGTGGTGGTGTGTCATAGCGCAGGTGGTTGCGGTGGTGTGTCACAGCGCAGGTGGTTGCGGTGGTGTGTCACAGCGCAGGTGGTTGCGGTGGTGTGTCACAGCGCAGGTGGTTGTGGTGGTGTGTCACAGTGCAGGTGGTTGTGGTGGTGTGTCACAGTGCAGGTGGTTGCGGTGGTGTGTCACAGTGCAGGTGGTTGCGGTGGTGTGTCACAGCGCAGGTGGTTGCGGTGGTGTGTCACAGTGCAGGTGGTTGCGGTGGTGTGTCACAGCGCAGGTGGTTGCGGTGGTGTGTCACAGCGCAGGTGGTTGCGGTGGTGTGTCACAGCGCAGGTGGTTGCGGTGGTGTGTCACAGCGCAGGTGGTTGTGGTGGTGTGTCACAGCGCAGGTGGTTGCGGTGGTGTGTCACGGCGCAGGTAATTACACACCTGACGGCGCTTCTCTCTCTGTAACGGGGTCATTGGATGTGCCCTCAGTGAGTTGTGCAGTGTCTGGTTCTGCCGGTATAAAAATGAAATGCTATTGATATTTATTCAGTGGAAACGTCCTTCACTAGACCTGCAGGAAAATGAAATATTAATTAGTTTGTGATTTTTGACACCTAAAACTGGTCACTGAAACCATTGTGGTTCCCAGGAGACAGTACACAGCTGCGCTCTGGAAATGGAAAGGACTTATGTTTTTATGGTGTTTAACCCTTTGAGGATCAGAGAGCTGTGGAACACATTGTGACTCGTTGCTTTCGTGAGCATTCTAGCATACAAGGGAATTAATGATTGAGTATATTTGTTTATATAATGCCCCAAGTGAACGCAGCGCTTTACAGTATAAGGGTTCACCCAATACGGGGTTACAAGTGCTTTTCAAAGTCCCTTCTCAAAGACTTACAGCCTAAATACACAATACATAAGTGTTAAATGCGGAATACAGTGCTCGATATATGGCCGAGATAGGGGAAGTCTTGGATGTATGAACTCCGTGTCTTCTAGCTGGTTGAAGCTTTGTTATGCAAGTTTAGTGGTACAATACATTCGAAGACCGTAAGAGAGGTGCAGTGGCGCAGTCTGAGAAGTAGAATATTCCACTGATAAGACATAAGAGAGGTGCAGTGGCGCAGTCTGAGAGGTAGAATATTCCACAGATAAGACATAAGAGAGGTGCAGTGACGCAGTCTGAGAGGTAGAATATTCCACTGATAAGACATAAGAGAGGTGCAGTGACGCAGTCTGAGAGGTAGAATATTCCACTGATAAGACATAAGAGAGGTGCAGTGGTGCAGTCTGAGAGGTACAATATTCCACCGATAAGACGTAAAGACGTAAGAGAGGTGCAGTGACGCAGTCTGAGAGGTAGAATATTCCACTGATAAGACGTAAGAGAGGTGCAGTGACACAGTCTGAGAAGTAGAATATTCCACTGATAAGACATAAGAGAGGTGCAGTGGCGCAGTCTGAGAGGTAGAATATTCCACTGAAAAGACATAAGAGAGGTGCAGTGGTGCAGTCTGAGAGGTAGAATATTCCACTGATAAGACGTAAGAGAGGTGCAGTGACGCAGTCTGAGAGGTAGAATATTCCACTGATAAGACATAAGAGAGGTGCAGTGACGCAGTCTGAGATGTAGAATATTCCACTGATAAGACATAAGAGAGGTGCAGTGGCGCAGTCTGAGAGGCAGAATATTCCACTGATAAGACATAAGAGAGGTGCAGTGACGCAGTCTGAGAGGTAGAATATTCCACTGATAAGACATAAGAGAGGTGCAGTGGCGCAGTCTGAGAGGTAGAATATTCCACTGATAAGACGTAAGAGAGGTGCAGTGGCGCAGTCTGAGAGGTAGAATATTCCACTGATAAGACGTAAGAGAGGTGCAGTGACACAGTCTGAGAGGTAGAATATTCCACTGATAAGACATAAGAGAGGTGCAGTGGTGCAGTCTGAGAGGTAGAATATTCCACTGATAAGACATAAGAGAGGTGCAGTGGTGCAGTCTGAGAGGTAGAATATTCCACTGATAAGACGTAAGAGAGGTGCAGTGGCGCAGTCTGAGAGGTAGAATATTCCACTGATAAGACGTAAGAGAGGTGCAGTGGCGCAGTCTGAGAGGTAGAATATTCCACTGATAAGACATAAGAGAGGTGCAGTGACGCAGTCTGAGAGGTAGAATATTCCACTGATAAGACATAAGAGAGGTGCAGTGACGCAGTCTGAGAGGTAGAATATTCCACTGATAAGACATAAGAGAGGTGCAGTGGTGCAGTCTGAGAGGTAGAATATTCCACTGATAAGACATAAGAGAGGTGCAGTGACACAGTCTGAGAGGTAGAATATTCCACTGATAAGACGTAAGAGAGGTGCAGTGGCGCAGTCTGAGAGGTAGAATATTCCACTGATAAGACATGAGAGGTGCAGTGGCGCAGTCTGAGAGGTAGAATATTCCACTGATAAGACATAAGAGAGGTGCAGTGGTGCAGTCTGAGAGGTAGAATATTCCACTGATTAGACATAAGAGAGGTGCAGTGGCGCAGTCTGAGAGGTAGAATATTCCACTGATAAGACATAAGAGAGGTGCAGTGACGCAGTCTGAGAGGTAGAATATTCCACTGATAAGACATAAGAGAGGTGCAGTGACGCAGTCTGAGAGGTAGAATATTCCACTGATAAGACATAAGAGAGGTGCAGTGGCGCAGTCTGAGAGGTAGAATATTCCACTGATAAGACATAAGAGAGGTGCAGTGACGCAGTCTGAGAGGTACAATATTCCACTGATAAGACATAAGAGAGGTGCAGTGACACAGTCTGAGAGGTAGAATATTCCACTGATAAGAAATAAGAGAGGTGCAGTGGTGCAGTCTGAGAGGTACAATATTCCACTGATAAGACATAAGAGAGGTGCAGTGGTGCAGTCTGAGAGGTAGAATATTCCACTGATAAGACATAAGAGAGGTGCAGTGACACAGTCTGAGAGGTAGAATATTCCACTGATAAGACGTAAGAGAGGTGCAGTGGCGCAGTCTGAGAGGTAGAATATTCCACTGATAAGACATAAGAGAGGTGCAGTGGTGCAGTCTGAGAGGTAGAATATTCCACTGATAAGACATAAGAGAGGTGCAGTGACGCAGTCTGAGAGGTACAATATTCCACTGATAAGACATAAGAGAGGTGCAGTGACACAGTCTGAGAGGTAGAATATTCCACTGATAAGACATAAGAGAGGTGCAGTGACGCAGTCTGAGAGGTACAATATTCCACTGATAAGACATAAGAGAGGTGCAGTGACGCAGTCTGAGAGGTACAATATTCCACTGATAAGACATAAGAGAGGTGCAGTGACACAGTCTGAGAGGTAGAATATTCCACTGATAAGAAATAAGAGAGGTGCAGTGGTGCAGTCTGAGAGGTACAATATTCCACTGATAAGACATAAGAGAGGTGCAGTGGTGCAGTCTGAGAGGTAGAATATTCCACTGATAAGACATAAGAGAGGTGCAGTGACACAGTCTGAGAGGTAGAATATTCCACTGATAAGACATAAGAGAGGTGCAGTGGTGCAGTCTGAGAGGTAGAATATTCCACTGATAAGACATAAGAGAGGTGCAGTGGCGCAGTCTGAGAGGTAGAATATTCCACTGATAAGACGTAAGAGAGGTGCAGTGGTGCAGTCTCAGAGGTAGAATATTCCACTGATAAGACGTAAGAGAGGTGCAGTGGCGCAGTCTGAGAGGTAGAATATTCCACTGATAAGACATAAGAGAGGTGCAGTGGCGCAGTCTGAGAGGTAGAATATTCCACTGATAAGACATAAGAGAGGTGCAGTGGTGCAGTCTGAGAGGTAGAATATTCCACTGATTAGACATAAGAGAGGTGCAGTGGCGCAGTCTGAGAGGTAGAATATTCCACTGATAAGACGTAAGAGAGGTGCAGTGGCGCAGTCTGAGAGGTAGAATATTCCACTCATAAGACATAAAAGAGGTGCAGTGGCGCAGTCTGAGAGGTAGAATATTCCACTGATAAGACATAAGAGAGGTGCAGTGGCGCAGTCTGAGAGGTAGAATATTCCACTGATAAGACATAAAAGAGGTGCAGTGGCGCAGTCTGAGAGGTAGAATATTCCACTGATAAGACATAAGAGAGGTGCAGTGACGCAGTCTGAGAGGTAGAATATTCCACTGATAAGACATAAGAGAGGTGCAGTGGTGCAGTCTGAGAGGTAGAATATTCCACTGATAAGACATAAGAGAGGTGCAGTGGTGCAGTCTGAGAGGTAGAATATTCCACTGATAAGACATAAGAGAGGTGCAGTGACGCAGTCTGAGAGGTAGAATATTCCACTGATAAGACGTAAGAGAGGTGCAGTGACGCAGTCTGAGAGGTAGAATATTCCACTGATAAGACATAAGAGAGGTGCAGTGACGCAGTCTGAGAGGTACAATATTCCACTGATAAGACATAAGAGAGGTGCAGTGGCGCAGTCTGAGAGGTAGAATATTCCACTGATAAGACATAAGAGAGGTGCAGTGGTGCAGTCTGAGAGGTAGAATATTCCACTGATAAGACGTAAGAGAGGTGCAGTGACGCAGTCTGAGAGGTAGAATATTCCACTTATAAGACATAAGAGAGGTGCAGTGACACAGTCTGAGAGGTAGAATATTCCACTGATAAGACATAAGAGAGGTGCAGTGGTGCAGTCTGAGAGGTAGAATATTCCACTGATAAGACGTAAGAGAGGTGCAGTGACGCAGTCTGAGAGGTAGAATATTCCACTGATAAGACATAAGAGAGGTGCAGTGGTGCAGTCTGAGAGGTAGAATATTCCACTGATAAGACATAAGAGAGGTGCAGTGACGCAGTCTGAGAGGTAGAATATTCCACTGATAAGACATAAGAGAGGTGCAGTGACGCAGTCTGAGAGGTACAATATTCCACTGATAAGACATAAGAGAGGTGCAGTGGCGCAGTCTGAGAGGTAGAATATTCCACTGATAAGACATAAGAGAGGTGCAGTGACGCAGGAGGAGAGGTAGAATATTCCACTGATAAGACATAAGAGAGGTGCAGTGGTGCAGTCTGAGAGGTAGAATATTCCACTGATAAGACATAAGAGAGGTGCAGTGACGCAGTCTGAGAGGTAGAATATTCCACTGATAAGACATAAGAGAGATGCAGTGGTGCAGTCTGAGAGGTAGAATATTCCACTGATAAGACATAAGAGAGGTGCAGTGATGCAGTCTGAGAGGTAGAATATTCCACTGATAAGACATAAGAGAGGTGCAGTGGTGCAGTCTGAGAGGTAGAATATTCCACTGATAAGACATAAGAGAGGTGCAGTGGCGCAGTCTGAGAGGTAGAATATTCCACTGATAAGACATAAGAGAGGTGCAGTGGTGCAGGCTGAGAGGTAGAATATTCCACTGATAAGACATAAGAGAGATGCAGTGACGCAGTCTGAGAGGTAGAATATTCCACTGATAAGACATAAGAGAGGTGCAGTGGCGCAGTCTGAGAGGTAGAATATTCCACTGATAAGACGTAAGAGAGGTGCAGTGGCGCAGTCTGAGAGGTAGAATATTCCACTGATAAGACGTAAGAGAGGTGCAGTGACACAGTCTGAGAGGTAGAATATTCCACTGATAAGACATAAGAGAGGTGCAGTGGTGCAGTCTGAGAGGTAGAATATTCCACTGATAAGACATAAGAGAGGTGCAGTGGTGCAGTCTGAGAGGTAGAATATTCCACTGATAAGACGTAAGAGAGGTGCAGTGGCGCAGTCTGAGAGGTAGAATATTCCACAGATAAGACATAAGAGAGGTGCAGTGACGCAGTCTGAGAGGTAGAATATTCCACTGATAAGACATAAGAGAGGTGCAGTGACGCAGTCTGAGAGGTAGAATATTCCACTGATAAGACATAAGAGAGGTGCAGTGGTGCAGTCTGAGAGGTACAATATTCCACCGATAAGACGTAAGAGAGGTGCAGTGACGCAGTCTGAGAGGTAGAATATTCCACTGATAAGACGTAAGAGAGGTGCAGTGACACAGTCTGAGAAGTAGAATATTCCACTGATAAGACATAAGAGAGGTGCAGTGGCGCAGTCTGAGAGGTAGAATATTCCACTGAAAAGACATAAGAGAGGTGCAGTGGTGCAGTCTGAGAGGTAGAATATTCCACTGATAAGACGTAAGAGAGGTGCAGTGACGCAGTCTGAGAGGTAGAATATTCCACTGATAAGACATAAGAGAGGTGCAGTGACGCAGTCTGAGATGTAGAATATTCCACTGATAAGACATAAGAGAGGTGCAGTGGCGCAGTCTGAGAGGCAGAATATTCCACTGATAAGACATAAGAGAGGTGCAGTGACGCAGTCTGAGAGGTAGAATATTCCACTGATAAGACATAAGAGAGGTGCAGTGGCGCAGTCTGAGAGGTAGAATATTCCACTGATAAGACGTAAGAGAGGTGCAGTGGCGCAGTCTGAGAGGTAGAATATTCCACTGATAAGACGTAAGAGAGGTGCAGTGACACAGTCTGAGAGGTAGAATATTCCACTGATAAGACATAAGAGAGGTGCAGTGGTGCAGTCTGAGAGGTAGAATATTCCACTGATAAGACATAAGAGAGGTGCAGTGGTGCAGTCTGAGAGGTAGAATATTCCACTGATAAGACGTAAGAGAGGTGCAGTGGCGCAGTCTGAGAGGTAGAATATTCCACTGATAAGACGTAAGAGAGGTGCAGTGGCGCAGTCTGAGAGGTAGAATATTCCACTGATAAGACATAAGAGAGGTGCAGTGACGCAGTCTGAGAGGTAGAATATTCCACTGATAAGACATAAGAGAGGTGCAGTGACACAGTCTGAGAGGTAGAATATTCCACTGATAAGACGTAAGAGAGGTGCAGTGGCGCAGTCTGAGAGGTAGAATATTCCACTGATAAGACATGAGAGGTGCAGTGGCGCAGTCTGAGAGGTAGAATATTCCACTGATAAGACATAAGAGAGGTGCAGTGGTGCAGTCTGAGAGGTAGAATATTCCACTGATTAGACATAAGAGAGGTGCAGTGGCGCAGTCTGAGAGGTAGAATATTCCACTGATAAGACATAAGAGAGGTGCAGTGACGCAGTCTGAGAGGTAGAATATTCCACTGATAAGACATAAGAGAGGTGCAGTGACGCAGTCTGAGAGGTAGAATATTCCACTGATAAGACATAAGAGAGGTGCAGTGGCGCAGTCTGAGAGGTAGAATATTCCACTGATAAGACATAAGAGAGGTGCAGTGACGCAGTCTGAGAGGTACAATATTCCACTGATAAGACATAAGAGAGGTGCAGTGACACAGTCTGAGAGGTAGAATATTCCACTGATAAGAAATAAGAGAGGTGCAGTGGTGCAGTCTGAGAGGTACAATATTCCACTGATAAGACATAAGAGAGGTGCAGTGGTGCAGTCTGAGAGGTAGAATATTCCACTGATAAGACATAAGAGAGGTGCAGTGACACAGTCTGAGAGGTAGAATATTCCACTGATAAGACGTAAGAGAGGTGCAGTGGCGCAGTCTGAGAGGTAGAATATTCCACTGATAAGACATAAGAGAGGTGCAGTGGTGCAGTCTGAGAGGTAGAATATTCCACTGATAAGACATAAGAGAGGTGCAGTGACGCAGTCTGAGAGGTACAATATTCCACTGATAAGACATAAGAGAGGTGCAGTGACACAGTCTGAGAGGTAGAATATTCCACTGATAAGACATAAGAGAGGTGCAGTGACGCAGTCTGAGAGGTACAATATTCCACTGATAAGACATAAGAGAGGTGCAGTGACGCAGTCTGAGAGGTACAATATTCCACTGATAAGACATAAGAGAGGTGCAGTGACACAGTCTGAGAGGTAGAATATTCCACTGATAAGAAATAAGAGAGGTGCAGTGGTGCAGTCTGAGAGGTACAATATTCCACTGATAAGACATAAGAGAGGTGCAGTGGTGCAGTCTGAGAGGTAGAATATTCCACTGATAAGACATAAGAGAGGTGCAGTGACACAGTCTGAGAGGTAGAATATTCCACTGATAAGACATAAGAGAGGTGCAGTGGTGCAGTCTGAGAGGTAGAATATTCCACTGATAAGACATAAGAGAGGTGCAGTGGCGCAGTCTGAGAGGTAGAATATTCCACTGATAAGACGTAAGAGAGGTGCAGTGGTGCAGTCTCAGAGGTAGAATATTCCACTGATAAGACGTAAGAGAGGTGCAGTGGCGCAGTCTGAGAGGTAGAATATTCCACTGATAAGACATAAGAGAGGTGCAGTGGCGCAGTCTGAGAGGTAGAATATTCCACTGATAAGACATAAGAGAGGTGCAGTGGTGCAGTCTGAGAGGTAGAATATTCCACTGATTAGACATAAGAGAGGTGCAGTGGCGCAGTCTGAGAGGTAGAATATTCCACTGATAAGACGTAAGAGAGGTGCAGTGGCGCAGTCTGAGAGGTAGAATATTCCACTCATAAGACATAAAAGAGGTGCAGTGGCGCAGTCTGAGAGGTAGAATATTCCACTGATAAGACATAAGAGAGGTGCAGTGGCGCAGTCTGAGAGGTAGAATATTCCACTGATAAGACATAAAAGAGGTGCAGTGGCGCAGTCTGAGAGGTAGAATATTCCACTGATAAGACATAAGAGAGGTGCAGTGACGCAGTCTGAGAGGTAGAATATTCCACTGATAAGACATAAGAGAGGTGCAGTGGTGCAGTCTGAGAGGTAGAATATTCCACTGATAAGACATAAGAGAGGTGCAGTGGTGCAGTCTGAGAGGTAGAATATTCCACTGATAAGACATAAGAGAGGTGCAGTGACGCAGTCTGAGAGGTAGAATATTCCACTGATAAGACGTAAGAGAGGTGCAGTGACGCAGTCTGAGAGGTAGAATATTCCACTGATAAGACATAAGAGAGGTGCAGTGACGCAGTCTGAGAGGTACAATATTCCACTGATAAGACATAAGAGAGGTGCAGTGGCGCAGTCTGAGAGGTAGAATATTCCACTGATAAGACATAAGAGAGGTGCAGTGGTGCAGTCTGAGAGGTAGAATATTCCACTGATAAGACGTAAGAGAGGTGCAGTGACGCAGTCTGAGAGGTAGAATATTCCACTTATAAGACATAAGAGAGGTGCAGTGACACAGTCTGAGAGGTAGAATATTCCACTGATAAGACATAAGAGAGGTGCAGTGGTGCAGTCTGAGAGGTAGAATATTCCACTGATAAGACGTAAGAGAGGTGCAGTGACGCAGTCTGAGAGGTAGAATATTCCACTGATAAGACATAAGAGAGGTGCAGTGGTGCAGTCTGAGAGGTAGAATATTCCACTGATAAGACATAAGAGAGGTGCAGTGACGCAGTCTGAGAGGTAGAATATTCCACTGATAAGACATAAGAGAGGTGCAGTGACGCAGTCTGAGAGGTACAATATTCCACTGATAAGACATAAGAGAGGTGCAGTGGCGCAGTCTGAGAGGTAGAATATTCCACTGATAAGACATAAGAGAGGTGCAGTGACGCAGGAGGAGAGGTAGAATATTCCACTGATAAGACATAAGAGAGGTGCAGTGGTGCAGTCTGAGAGGTAGAATATTCCACTGATAAGACATAAGAGAGGTGCAGTGACGCAGTCTGAGAGGTAGAATATTCCACTGATAAGACATAAGAGAGATGCAGTGGTGCAGTCTGAGAGGTAGAATATTCCACTGATAAGACATAAGAGAGGTGCAGTGATGCAGTCTGAGAGGTAGAATATTCCACTGATAAGACATAAGAGAGGTGCAGTGGTGCAGTCTGAGAGGTAGAATATTCCACTGATAAGACATAAGAGAGGTGCAGTGGCGCAGTCTGAGAGGTAGAATATTCCACTGATAAGACATAAGAGAGGTGCAGTGGTGCAGGCTGAGAGGTAGAATATTCCACTGATAAGACATAAGAGAGATGCAGTGACGCAGTCTGAGAGGTAGAATATTCCACTGATAAGACATAAGAGAGGTGCAGTGGCGCAGTCTGAGAGGTAGAATATTCCACTGATAAGACGTAAGAGAGGTGCAGTGGCGCAGTCTGAGAGGTAGAATATTCCACTGATAAGACGTAAGAGAGGTGCAGTGACACAGTCTGAGAGGTAGAATATTCCACTGATAAGACATAAGAGAGGTGCAGTGGTGCAGTCTGAGAGGTAGAATATTCCACTGATAAGACATAAGAGAGGTGCAGTGGTGCAGTCTGAGAGGTAGAATATTCCACTGATAAGACGTAAGAGAGGTGCAGTGGCGCAGTCTGAGAGGTAGAATATTCCACTGATAAGACGTAAGAGAGGTGCAGTGGCGCAGTCTGAGAGGTAGAATATTCCACTCATAAGACATAAAAGAGGTGCAGTGGCGCAGTCTGAGAGGTAGAATATTCCACTGATAAGACATAAGAGAGGTGCAGTGGCGCAGTCTGAGAGGTAGAATATTCCACTGATAAGACATAAAAGAGGTGCAGTGGCGCAGTCTGAGAGGTAGAATATTCCACTGATAAGACATAAGAGAGGTGCAGTGACGCAGTCTGAGAGGTAGAATATTCCACTGATAAGACATAAGAGAGGTGCAGTGGTGCAGTCTGAGAGGTAGAATATTCCACTGATAAGACATAAGAGAGGTGCAGTGGTGCAGTCTGAGAGGTAGAATATTCCACTGATAAGACATAAGAGAGGTGCAGTGACGCAGTCTGAGAGGTAGAATATTCCACTGATAAGACATAAGAGAGGTGCAGTGACGCAGTCTGAGAGGTACAATATTCCACTGATAAGACATAAGAGAGGTGCAGTGGCGCAGTCTGAGAGGTAGAATATTCCACTGATAAGACATAAGAGAGGTGCAGTGGTGCAGTCTGAGAGGTAGAATATTCCACTGATAAGACGTAAGAGAGGTGCAGTGACGCAGTCTGAGAGGTAGAATATTCCACTTATAAGACATAAGAGACGTGCAGTGACACAGTCTGAGAGGTAGAATATTCCACTGATAAGACATAAGAGAGGTGCAGTGGTGCAGTCTGAGAGGTAGAATATTCCACTGATAAGACGTAAGAGAGGTGCAGTGACGCAGTCTGAGAGGTAGAATATTCCACTGATAAGACATAAGAGAGGTGCAGTGGTGCAGTCTGAGAGGTAGAATATTCCACTGATAAGACATAAGAGAGGTGCAGTGGTGCAGTCTGAGAGGTAGAATATTCCACTGATAAGACATAAGAGAGGTGCAGTGACGCAGTCTGAGAGGTAGAATATTCCACTGATAAGACATAAGAGAGGTGCAGTGACGCAGTCTGAGAGGTACAATATTCCACTGATAAGACATAAGAGAGGTGCAGTGGCGCAGTCTGAGAGGTAGAATATTCCACTGATAAGACATAAGAGAGGTGCAGTGGTGCAGTCTGAGAGGTAGAATATTCCACTGATAAGACGTAAGAGAGGTGCAGTGACGCAGTCTGAGAGATAGAATATTCCACTGATAAGACATAAGAGAGGTGCAGTGACGCAGGAGGAGAGGTAGAATATTCCACTGATAAGACATAAGAGAGGTGCAGTGGCGCAGTCTGAGAGGTAGAATATTCCACTGATAAGACATAAGAGAGGTGCAGTGGCGCAGGCTGAGAGGTAGAATATTCCACTGATAAGACATAAGAGAGGTGCAGTGGTGCAGGAGGAGAGGTAGAATATTCCACTGATAAGACATAAGAGAGGTGCAGTGGTGCAGTCTGAGAGGTAGAATATTCCACTGATAAGACATAAGAGAGGTGCAGTGACGCAGTCTGAGAGGTAGAATATTCCACTGATAAGACATAAGAGAGATGCAGTGGTGCAGTCTGAGAGGTAGAATATTCCACTGATAAGACATAAGAGAGGTGCAGTGATGCAGTCTGAGAGGTAGAATATTCCACTGATAAGACATAAGAGAGCTGCAGTGGTGCAGTCTGAGAGGTAGAATATTCCACTGATAAGACATAAGAGAGGTGCAGTGGCGCAGTCTGAGAGGTAGAATATTCCACTGATAAGACATAAGAGAGGTGCAGTGGTGCAGGCTGAGAGGTAGAATATTCCACTGATAAGACATAAGAGAGATGCAGTGACGCAGTCTGAGAGGTAGAATATTCCACTGATAAGACATAAGAGAGGTGCAGTGGCGCAGTCTGAGAGGTAGAATATTCCACTGATAAGACGTAAGAGAGGTGCAGTGGCGCAGTCTGAGAGGTAGAATATTCCACTGATAAGACGTAAGAGAGGTGCAGTGACACAGTCTGAGAGGTAGAATATTCCACTGATAAGACATAAGAGAGGTGCAGTGACACAGTCTGAGAGGTAGAATATTCCACTGATAAGACATAAGAGAGGTGCAGTGGTGCAGTCTGAGAGGTAGAATATTCCACTGATAAGACATAAGAGAGGTGCAGTGACACAGTCTGAGAGGTAGAATATTCCACTGATAAGACGTAAGAGAGGTGCAGTGGCGCAGTCTGAGAGGTAGAATATTCCACTGATAAGACATAAGAGAGGTGCAGTGGCGCAGTCTGAGAGGTAGAATATTCCACTGATAAGACATAAGAGAGGTGCAGTGGTGCAGTCTGAGAGGTAGAATATTCCACTGATTAGACATAAGAGAGGTGCAGTGGCGCAGTCTGAGAGGTAGAATATTCCACTGATAAGACGTAAGAGAGGTGCAGTGACGCAGTCTGAGAGGTAGAATATTCCACTGATAAGACATAAGAGAGGTGCAGTGGCGCAGTCTGAGAGGTAGAATATTCCACTCATAAGACATAAAAGAGGTGCAGTGGCGCAGTCTGAGAGGTAGAATATTCCACTGATAAGACATAAGAGAGGTGCAGTGGAGCAGTCTGAGAGGTAGAATATTCCACTGATAAGACATAAAAGAGGTGCAGTGGCGCAGTCTGAGAGGTAGAATATTCCACTGATAAGACATAAGAGAGGTGCAGTGGTGCAGTCTGAGAGGTAGAATATTCCACTGATAAGACATAAGAGAGGTGCAGTGGTGCAGTCTGAGAGGTAGAATATTCCACTGATAAGACATAAGAGAGGTGCAGTGACGCAGTCTGAGAGGTAGAATATTCCACTGATAAGACATAAGAGAGGTGCAGTGACGCAGTCTGAGAGGTACAATATTCCACTGATAAGACGTAAGAGAGGTGCAGTGACGCAGTCTGAGAGGTAGAATATTCCACTGATAAGACATAAGAGAGGTGCAGTGACGCAGGAGGAAAGGTAGAATATTCCACTGATAAGACATAAGAGAGGTGCAGTGGCGCAGTCTGAGAGGTAGAATATTCCACTGATAAGACATAAGAGAGGTGCAGTGGCGCAGGCTGAGAGGTAGAATATTCCACTGATAAGACATAAGAGAGGTGCAGTGGTGCAGGAGGAGAGGTAGAATATTCCACTGATAAGACGTAAGAGAGGTGCAGTGACGCAGGCGGAGAGGTAGAATATTCCACTGATAAGACATAAGAGAGGTGCAGTGGCGCAGTCTGAGAGGTAGAATATTCCACTGATAAGACATAAGAGAGGTGCAGTGGTGCAGTCTGAGAGGTAGAATATTCCACTGATAAGATATAAGAGAGGTGCAGTGACGCAGTCTGAGAGGTAGAATATTCCACTGATAAGACATAAGAGAGGTGCAGTGGTGCAGTCTGAGAGGTAGAATATTCCACTGATAAGACATAAGAGGGGTGCAGTGGCACAATCTGAGAGGTAGAATATTCCACTGATAAGACATAAGAGAGGTGCAGTGACGCAGTCTGAGAGGTAGAATATTCCACTGATAAGACATAAGAGAGGTGCAGTGACGCAGGCGGAGAGGTAGAATATTCCACTGATAAGACATAAGAGAGGTGCAGTGGCGCAGGCTGAGAGGTAGAATATTCCACTGATAAGACATAAGAGAGGTGCAGTGACGCAGTCTGAGAGGTAGAATAGTCCACTGATAAGACATAAGAGAGATGCAGTGGCGCAGTCTGAGAGGTAGAATATTCCACTGATAAGACATAAGAGAGGAGCAGTGGTGCAGTCTGAGAGGTAGAATATTCCACTGATAAGACATAAGAGAGGTGCAGTGGTGCAGTCTGAGAGGTAGAATATTCCACTGATAAGACATAAGAGAGGTGCAGTGACGCAGTCTGAGAGGTAGAATATTCCACTGATAAGACATAAGAGAGATGCAGTGGTGCAGTCTGAGAGGTAGAATATTCCACTGATAAGACATAAGAGAGGTGCAGTGGCGCAGTCTGAGAGGTAGAATATTCCACTGATAAGACATAAGAGAGGTGCAGTGATGCAGTCTGAGAGGTAGAATATTCCACTGATAAGACATAAGAGAGGTGCAGTGGTGCAGTCTGAGAGGTAGAATATTCCACTGATAAGACATAAGAGAGGTGCAGTGGTGCAGGCTGAGAGGTAGAATATTCCACTGATAAGACATAAGAGAGATGCAGTGGTGCAGGCTGAGAGGTAGAATATTCCACTGATAAGACGTAAGAGAGGTGCAGTGACTCAGTCTGAGAGGTAGAATATTCCACTGATAAGACATAAGAGAGGTGCAGTGGCGCAGTTTGAGAGGTAGAATATTCCACTGATAAGACATAAGAGAGGTGCAGTGGCGCAGTCTGAGAGGTAGAATATTCCACTGATAAGACATAAGAGAGGTGCAGTGACGCAGACGGAGAGGTAGAATATTCCACTGATAAGACATAAGAGAGGTGCAGTGGTGCAGGCTGAGAGGTAGAATATTCCACTGATAAGACATAAGAGAGGTGCAGTGACGCAGACGGAGAGGTAGAATATTCCACTGATAAGACATAAGAGAGGTGCAGTGGCGCAGTCTGAGAGGTAGAATTTTCCACTGATAAGACGTAAGAGAGATGCAGTGGTGCAGGCTGAGAGGTAGAATATTCCCTGATAAGACATAAGAGAGGTGCAGTGACGCAGTCTGAGAGGTAGAATATTCACTGATAAGACATAAGAGAGGTGCAGTGACGCAGTCTGAGAGGTAGAATATTCCACTGATAAGACATAAGAGAGGTGCAGTGGCGCAGGTGGAGAGGTAGAATTTTCCACTGATAAGACGTAAGAGAGGTGCAGTGACGCAGTCTGAGAGGTAGAATATTCCACTGATAAGACATGAGAGGTGCAGTGACGCAGTCTGAGAGGTAGAGTATTCCACTGATAAGACATAAGAGAGGTGCAGTGACGCAGTCTGAGAGGTAGAATATTCCACTGATAAGACATAAGAGAGATGCAGTGGCGCAGTCTGAGAGGTAGAATATTCCACTGATAAGACATAAGAGAGGTGCAGTGGCGCAGTCTGAGAGGTAGAATATTCCACTGATAAGACGTAAGAGAGGTGCAGTGACGCAGTCTGAGAGGTAGAATATTCCACTGATAAGACGTAAGAGAGGTGCAGTGGCGCAGGAGGAGAGGTACAATATTCCACTGATAAGACATAAGAGAGGTGCAGTGGCGCAGGAGGAGAGGTACAATATTCCACTGATAAGACATAAGAGAGGTGCAGTGGCGCAGTCTGAGAGGTAGAATATTCCACTGATA
This sequence comes from Rhinophrynus dorsalis, assembly GCA_037306005.1. Taxonomy (NCBI): domain Eukaryota; kingdom Metazoa; phylum Chordata; class Amphibia; order Anura; family Rhinophrynidae; genus Rhinophrynus; species Rhinophrynus dorsalis. The sequence continues at coordinate 208,613 of JBBDGT010000046.1, read as the reverse complement.
AGACATAAGAGAGGTGCAGTGACGCAGTCTGAGAGGTAGAATATTCCACTGATAAGACGTAAGAGAGGTGCAGTGGCGCAGGAGGAGAGGAAGAATATTCCACTGATAAGACATAAGAGAGGTGCAGTGACGCAGTCTGAGAGGTAGAATTTTCCACTGATAAGACATAAGAGAGATGCAGTGACGCAGTCTGAGAGGTAGAATATTCCACTGATAAGACATAAGAGAGGTGCAGTGGTGCAGTCTGAGAGGTAGAATATTCCACTGATAAGACATAAGAGAGGTGCAGTGGCGCAGGAGGAGAGGTACAATATTCCACTGATAAGACATAAGAGAGGTGCAGTGGCGCAGTCTGAGAGGTAGAATATTCCACTGATAAGACGTAAGAGAGGTGCAGTGACGCAGTCTGAGAGGTAGAATATTCCACTGATAAGACATAAGAGAGGTGCAGTGACGCAGGCGGAGAGGTAGAATATTCCACTGATAAGACATAAGAGAGGTGCAGTGGCGCAGTCTGAGAGGTAGAATATTCCACTGATAAGACATAAGAGAGGTGCAGTGGCGCAGTCTGAGAGGTAGAATATTCCACTGATAAGACATAAGAGAGGTGCAGTGACACAGTCTGAGAGGTAGAATATTCCACTGATAAGACATAAGAGAGGTGCAGTGGTGCAGTCTGAGAGGTAGAATATTCCACAGATAAGACATAAGAGAGGTGCAGTGGTGCAGTCTGAGAGGTAGAATATTCCACTGATAAGACATAAGAGAGGTGCAGTGACGCAGTCTGAGAGGTAGAATATTCCACTGATAAGACATAAGAGAGGTGCAGTGGCGCAGTCTGAGAGGTAGAATATTCCACTGATAAGACGTAAGAGAGGTGCAGTGGTGCAGTCTGAGAGGTAGAATATTCCACTGATAAGACATAAGAGAGGTGCAGTGGCGCAGTCTGAGAGGTAGAATATTCCACTGATAAGACGTAAGAGAGGTGCAGTGGCGCAGTCTGAGAGGTAGAATATTCCACTGATAAGACGTAAGAGAGGTGCAGTGGTGCAGTCTGAGAGGTAGAATATTCCACTGATAAGACATAAGAGAGGTGCAGTGGTGCAGTCTGAGAGGTAGAATATTCCACTGATAAGACGTAAGAGAGGTGCAGTGGCGCAGTCTGAGAGGTAGAATATTCCACTGATAAGACGTAAGAGAGGTGCAGTGGCGCAGTCTGAGAGGTAGAATATTCCACTGATAAGACGTAAGAGAGGTGCAGTGACGCAGTCTGAGAGGTAGAATATTCCACTGATAAGACGTAAGAGAGGTGCAGTGGTGCAGTCTGAGAGGTAGAATATTCCACTGATAAGACGTAAGAGAGGTGAAGTGGTGCAGTCTGAGAGGTAGAATATTCCACTGATAAGACATAAGAGAGGTGCAGTGGTGCAGTCTGAGAGGTAGAATATTCCACTGATAAGACATAAGAGAGGTGCAGTGACGCAGTCTGAGAGGTAGAATATTCCACTGATAAGACATAAGAGAGGTGCAGTGGTGCAGTCTGAGAGGTAGAATATTCCACTGATAAGACATAAGAGAGGTGCAGTGGCGCAGTCTGAGAGGTAGAATATTCCACTGATAAGACGTAAGAGAGGTGCAGTGGTGCAGTCTGAGAGGTACAATATTCCACTGATAAGACATAAGAGAGATGCAGTGGTGCAGTCTGAGAGGTAGAATATTCCACTGATAAGACATAGAAGAGGTGCAGTGACGCAGGCGGAGAGGTAGAATATTCCACTGATAAGACATAAGAGAGGTGCAGTGACGCAGTCTGAGAGGTGGAATATTCCACTGATAAGAAATAAGAGAGGTGCAGTGACACAGTCTGAGAGGTAGAATATTCCACTGATAAGACATAAGAGAGGTGCAGTGGCGCAGTCTGAGAGGTAGAATATTCCACTGATAAGACATAAGAGAGGTGCAGTGGCGCAGTCTGAGAGGTAGAATATTCCACTGATAAGACATAAGAGAGGTGCAGTGGTGCAGTCTGAGAGGTACAATATTCCACTGATAAGACGTAAGAGAGGTGCAGTGACGCAGTCTGAGAGGTAGAATATTCCACTGATAAGACGTAAGAGAGGTGCAGTGACACAGTCTGAGAGGTAGAATATTCCACTGATAAGACATAAGAGAGGTGCAGTGGCGCAGTCTGAGAGGTAGAATATTCCACTGATAAGACATAAGAGAGGTGCAGTGGCGCAGTCTGAGAGGTAGAATATTCCACTGATAAGACATAAGAGAGGTGCAGTGGTGCAGTCTGAGAGGTACAATATTCCACTGATAAGACGTAAGAGAGGTGCAGTGACGCAGTCTGAGAGGTAGAATATTCCACTGATAAGACGTAAGAGAGGTGCAGTGACACAGTCTGAGAGGTAGAATATTCCACTGATAAGACATAAGAGAGGTGCAGTGGCGCAGTCTGAGAGGTAGAATATTCCACTGAAAAGACATAAGAGAGGTGCAGTGGTGCAGTCTGAGAGGTAGAATATTCCACTGATAAGACGTAAGAGAGGTGCAGTGACGCAGTCTGAGAGGTAGAATATTCCACTGATAAGACATAAGAGAGGTGCAGTGACGCAGTCTGAGAGGTAGAATATTCCACTGATAAGACATAAGAGAGGTGCAGTGGCGCAGTCTGAGAGGCAGAATATTCCACTGATAAGACATAAGAGAGGTGCAGTGACGCAGTCTGAGAGGTAGAATATTCCACTGATAAGACATAAGAGAGGTGCAGTGGCGCAGTCTGAGAGGTAGAATATTCCACTGATAAGACGTAAGAGAGGTGCAGTGGCGCAGTCTGAGAGGTAGAATATTCCACTGATAAGACGTAAGAGAGGTGCAGTGACACAGTCTGAGAGGTAGAATATTCCACTGATAAGACATAAGAGAGGTGCAGTGGTGCAGTCTGAGAGGTAGAATATTCCACTGATAAGACATAAGAGAGGTGCAGTGGTGCAGTCTGAGAGGTAGAATATTCCACTGATAAGACGTAAGAGAGGTGCAGTGGCGCAGTCTGAGAGGTAGAATATTCCACTGATAAGACGTAAGAGAGGTGCAGTGGCGCAGTCTGAGAGGTAGAATATTCCACTGATAAGACATAAGAGAGGTGCAGTGACGCAGTCTGAGAGGTAGAATATTCCACTGATAAGACGTAAGAGAGGTGCAGTGGTGCAGTCTGAGAGGTAGAATATTCCACTGATAAGACATAAGAGAGGTGCAGTGACGCAGTCTGAGAGGTAGAATATTCCACTGATAAGACATAAGAGAGGTGCAGTGGTGCAGTCTGAGAGGTAGAATATTCCACTGATAAGACATAAGAGAGGTGCAGTGACACAGTCTGAGAGGTAGAATATTCCACTGATAAGACATAAGAGAGGTGCAGTGGCGCAGTCTGAGAGGTAGAATATTCCACTGATAAGACATAAGAGAGGTGCAGTGGTGCAGTCTGAGAGGTAGAATATTCCACTGATAAGACATAAGAGAGGTGCAGTGACACAGTCTGAGAGGTAGAATATTCCACTGATAAGACGTAAGAGAGGTGCAGTGGCGCAGTCTGAGAGGTAGAATATTCCACTGATAAGACATAAGAGAGGTGCAGTGGCGCAGTCTGAGAGGTAGAATATTCCACTGATAAGACATAAGAGAGGTGCAGTGGTGCAGTCTGAGAGGTAGAATATTCCACTGATTAGACATAAGAGAGGTGCAGTGGCGCAGTCTGAGAGGTAGAATATTCCACTGATAAGACATAAGAGAGGTGCAGTGGTGCAGTCTGAGAGGTAGAATATTCCACTGATAAGACATAAGAGAGGTGCAGTGGCGCAGTCTGAGAGGTAGAATATTCCACTGATTAGACATAAGAGAGGTGCAGTGACACAGTCTGAGAGGTAGAATATTCCACTGATAAGACATAAGAGAGGTGCAGTGGCGCAGTCTGAGAGGTAGAATATTCCACTGATAAGACGTAAGAGAGGTGCAGTGACGCAGTCTGAGAGGTAGAATATTCCACTGATAAGACATAAGAGAGGTGCAGTGGCGCAGTCTGAGAGGTAGAATATTCCACTCATAAGACATAAAAGAGGTGCAGTGGCGCAGTCTGAGAGGTAGAATATTCCACTGATAAGACATAAGAGAGGTGCAGTGGCGCAGTCTGAGAGGTAGAATATTCCACTGATAAGACATAAAAGAGGTGCAGTGGCGCAGTCTGAGAGGTAGAATATTCCACTGATAAGACATAAGAGAGGTGCAGTGACACAGTCTGAGAGGTAGAATATTCCACTGATAAGACATAAGAGAGGTGCAGTGGTGCAGTCTGAGAGGTAGAATATTCCACTGATAAGACATAAGAGAGGTGCAGTGACGCAGTCTGAGAGGTAGAATATTCCACTGATAAGACATAAGAGAGGTGCAGTGACGCAGGAGGAGAGGTAGAATATTCCACTGATAAGACATAAGAGAGGTGCAGTGGCGCAGTCTGAGAGGTAGAATATTCCACTGATAAGACATAAGAGAGGTGCAGTGGCGCAGGCTGAGAGGTAGAATATTCCACTGATAAGACATAAGAGAGGTGCAGTGACGCAGTCTGAGAGGTAGAATATTCCACTGATAAGACATAAGAGAGGTGCAGTGGTGCAGTCTGAGAGGTAGAATATTCCACTGATAAGACATAAGAGAGGTGCAGTGGTGCAGTCTGAGAGGTAGAATATTCCACTGATAAGACATAAGAGAGGTGCAGTGACGCAGTCTGAGAGGTAGAATATTCCACTGATAAGACATAAGAGAGGTGCAGTGGCGCAGTCTGAGAGGTAGAATATTCCACTGATAAGACGTAAGAGAGGTGCAGTGACGCAGTCTGAGAGGTAGAATATTCCACTGATAAGACATAAGAGAGGTGCAGTGGCGCAGTCTGAGAGGTAGAATATTCCACTGATAAGACATAAGAGAGGTGCAGTGGCGCAGTCTGAGAGGTAGAATATTCCACTGATAAGACGTAAGAGAGGTGCAGTGACGCAGTCTGAGAGGTAGAATATTCCACTGATAAGACATAAGAGAGGTGCAGTGGTGCAGTCTGAGAGGTAGAATATTCCACTGATAAGACATAAGAGAGGTGCAGTGGCGCAGGCTGAGAGGTAGAATATTCCACTGATAAGACATAAGAGAGGTGCAGTGGTGCAGGAGGAGAGGTAGAATATTCCACTGATAAGACGTAAGAGAGGTGCAGTGACGAAGGCGGAGAGGTAGAATATTCCACTGATAAGACATAAGAGAGGTGCAGTGGCGCAGTCTGAGAGGTAGAATATTCCACTGATAAGACATAAGAGAGGTGCAGTGGCGCAGGAGGAGAGGTAGAATATTCCACTGATAAGACATAAGAGAGGTGCAGTGGTGCAGGAGGAGAGGTAGAATATTCCACTGATAAGACGTAAGAGAGGTGCAGTGACGCAGGCGGAGAGGTAGAATATTCCACTGATAAGACATAAGAGAGGTGCAGTGGCGCAGTCTGAGAGGTAGAATATTCAACTGATAAGATATAAGAGAGGTGCAGTGACGCAGTCTGAGAGGTAGAATATTCCACTGATAAGACATAAGAGAGGTGCAGTGGTGCAGTCTGAGAGGTAGAATATTCCACTGATAAGACATAAGAGGGGTGCAGTGGCACAGTCTGAGACGTAGAATATTCCACTGATAAGACATAAGAGAGGTGCAGTGACGCAGTCTGAGAGGTAGAATATTCCAGTGATAAGACATAAGAGAGGTGCAGTGACGCAGGCGGAGAGGTAGAATATTCCACTGATAAGACATAAGAGAGGTGCAGTGGCGCAGGCTGAGAGGTAGAATATTCCACTGATAAGACATAAGAGAGGTGCAGTGACGCAGTCTGAGAGTTAGAATATTCCACTGATAAGACATAAGAGAGATGCAGTGGCGCAGTCTGAGAGGTAGAATATTCCACTGATAAGACATAAGAGAGGTGCAGTGGTGCAGTCTGAGAGGTAGAATATTCCACTGATAAGACATAAGAGAGGTGCAGTGGTGCAGTCTGAGAGGTAGAATATTCCACTGATAAGACATAAGAGAGGTGCAGTGACGCAGTCTGAGAGGTAGAATATTCCACTGATAAGACATAAGAGAGATGCAGTGGTGCAGTCTGAGAGGTAGAATATTCCACTGATAAGACATAAGAGAGGTGCAGTGATGCAGTCTGAGAGGTAGAATATTCCACTGATAAGACATAAGAGAGGTGCAGTGGTGCAGTCTGAGAGGTAGAATATTCCACTGATAAGACATAAGAGAGGTGCAGTGGCGCAGTCTGAGAGGTAGAATATTCCACTGATAAGACATAAGAGAGGTGCAGTGGTGCAGGCTGAGAGGTAGAATATTCCACTGATAAGACATAAGAGAGATGCAGTGGTGCAGGCTGAGAGGTAGAATATTCCACTGATAAGACGTAAGAGAGGTGCAGTGACGCAGTCTGAGAGGTAGAATATTCCACTGATAAGACATAAGAGAGGTGCAGTGGCGCAGTCTGAGAGGTAGAATATTCCACTGATAAGACATAAGAGAGGTGCAGTGACGCAGACGGAGAGGTAGAATATTCCACTGATAAGACATAAGAGAGGTGCAGTGGTGCAGGCTGAGAGGTAGAATATTCCACTGATAAGACATAAGAGAGGTGCAGTGACGCAGACGGAGAGGTAGAATATTCCACTGATAAGACATAAGAGAGGTGCAGTGGCGCAGTCTGAGAGGTAGAATTTTCCACTGATAAGACGTAAGAGAGATGCAGTGGTGCAGGCTGAGAGGTAGAATATTCCACTGATAAGACATAAGAGAGGTGCAGTGACGCAGTCTGAGAGGTAGAATATTCCACTGATAAGACATAAGAGAGGTGCAGTGACGCAGTCTGAGAGGTAGAATATTCCACTGATAAGACATAAGAGAGGTGCAGTGGCGCAGGTGGAGAGGTAGAATTTTCCACTGATAAGACGTAAGAGAGGTGCAGTGACGCAGTCTGAGAGGTAGAATATTCCACTGATAAGACATGAGAGGTGCAGTGACGCAGTCTGAGAGGTAGAGTATTCCACTGATAAGACATAAGAGAGGTGCAGTGACGCAGTCTGAGAGGTAGAATATTCCACTGATAAGACATAAGAGAGATGCAGTGGCGCAGTCTGAGAGGTAGAATATTCCACTGATAAGACATAAGAGAGGTGCAGTGGCGCAGTCTGAGAGGTAGAATATTCCACTGATAAGACATAAGAGAGGTGCAGTGACGCAGTCTGAGAGGTAGAATATTCCACTGATATGACGTAAGAGAGGTGCAGTGGCGCAGGAGGAGAGGTACAATATTCCACTGATAAGACATAAGAGAGGTGCAGTGGCGCAGAAGGAGAGGTACAATATTCCACTGATAAGACATAAGAGAGGTGCAGTGGCGCAGTCTGAGAGGTAGAATATTCCACTGATAAGACATAAGATAGGTGCAGTGACGCAGTCTGAGAGGTAGAATATTCCACTGATAAGACGTAAGAGAGGTGCAGTGGCGCAGGAGGAGAGGTAGAATATTCCACTGATAAGACATAAGAGAGGTGCAGTGGCGCAGGAGGAGAGGTAGAATATTCCACTGATAAGACATAAGAGAGGTGCAGTGGCGCAGTCTGAGAGGTAGAATATTCCACTGATAAGACGTAAGAGAGGTGCAGTGACGCAGTCTGAGAGGTAGAATATTCCACTGATAAGACATAAGAGAGGTGCAGTGACGCAGGCGGAGAGGTAGAATATTCCACTGATAAGACATAAGAGAGGTGCAGTGGCACAGTCTGAGAGGTAGAATATTCCACTGATAAGACATAAGAGAGGTGCAGTGGCGCAGTCTGAGAGGTAGAATATTCCACTGATAAGACATAAGAGAGGTGCAGTGACACAGTCTGAGAGGTAGAATATTCCACTGATAAGACATAAGAGAGGTGCAGTGGTGCAGTCTGAGAGGTAGAATATTCCACAGATAAGACATAAGAGAGGTGCAGTGGTGCAGTCTGAGAGGTAGAATATTCCACTGATAAGACATAAGAGAGGTGCAGTGACGCAGTCTGAGAGGTAGAATATTCCACTGATAAGACATAAGAGAGGTGCAGTGGCGCAGTCTGAGAGGTAGAATATTCCACTGATAAGACGTAAGAGAGGTGCAGTGGTGCAGTCTGAGAGGTAGAATATTCCACTGATAAGACATAAGAGAGGTGCAGTGGCGCAGTCTGAGAGGTAGAATATTCCACTGATAAGACGTAAGAGAGGTGCAGTGGTGCAGTCTGAGAGGTAGAATATTCCACTGATAAGACATAAGAGAGGTGCAGTGGTGCAGTCTGAGAGGTAGAATATTCCACTGATAAGACGTAAGAGAGGTGCAGTGGCGCAGTCTGAGAGGTAGAATATTCCACTGATAAGACGTAAGAGAGGTGCAGTGGCGCAGTCTGAGAGGTAGAATATTCCACTGATAAGACGTAAGAGAGGTGAAGTGGTGCAGTCTGAGAGGTAGAATATTCCACTGATAAGACATAAGAGAGGTGCAGTGGCGCAGTCTGAGAGGTAGAATATTCCACTGATAAGACATAAGAGAGGTGCAGTGACGCAGTCTGAGAGGTACAATATTCCACTGATAAGACGTAAGAGAGATGCAGTGGTGCAGTTTGAGAGGTAGAATATTCCACTGATAAGACATAAGAGAGGTGCAGTGACGCAGTCTGAGAGGTAGAATATTCCAGTGATAAGACATAAGAGAGGTGCAGTGACGCAGGCGGAGAGGTAGAATATTGCACTGATAAGACATAAGAGAGGTGCAGTGACGCAGTCTGAGAGGTACAATATTCCACTGATAAGACATAAGAGAGGTGCAGTGACGCAGTCTGAGAGGTAGAATATTCCACTGATAAGACATAAGAGAGATGCAGTGGCGCAGTCTGAGAGGTAGAATAGTCCACTGATAAGACATAAGAGAGGTGCAGTGACGCAGTCTGAGAGGTAGAATATTCCACTGATAAGACATAAGAGAGGTGCAGTGACGCAGGCGGAGAGGTAGAATATTGCACTGATAAGACATAAGAGAGGTGCAGTGACGCAGTCTGAGAGGTACAATATTCCACTGATAAGACATAAGAGAGGTGCAGTGACGCAGTCTGAGAGGTAGAATATTCCACTGATAAGACATAAGAGAGATGCAGTGGCGCAGTCTGAGAGGTAGAATATTCCACTGATAAGACATAAGAGAGGTGCAGTGATGCAGTCTGAGAGGTAGAATATTCCAGTGATAAGACATAAGAGAGGTGCAGTGACGCAGTCTGAGAGGTAGAATATTCCACTGATAAGACATAAGAGAGGTGCAGTGACGCAGGCGGAGAGGTAGAGTATTGCACTGATAAGACATAAGAGAGGTGCAGTGGTGCAGTCTGAGAGGTAGAATATTCCACTGATAAGACATAAGAGAGGTGCAGTGGCGCAGGAGGAGAGGTAGAATATTCCACTGATAAGACATAAGAGAGGTGCAGTGGTGCAGTCTGAGAGGTAGAATATTCCACTGATAAGACATAAGAGAGGTGCAGTGGCGCAGGAGGAGAGGTAGAATATTCCACTGATAAGACATAAGAGAGGTGCAGTGGCGCAGGAGGAGAGGTAGAATATTCCACTGATAAGACATAAGAGAGGTGCAGTGGTGCAGTCTGAGAGGTAGAATATTCCACTGATAAGACGTAAGAGAGGTGCAGTGGCGCAGTCTGAGAGGTAGAATATTCCACTGATAAGACGTAAGAGAGGTGCAGTGGCGCAGTCTGAGAGGTAGAATATTCCACTGATAAGACATAAGAGAGGTGCAGTGGTGCAGTCTGAGAGGTAGAATATTCCACTGATAAGACATAAGAGAGGTGCAGTGGCGCAGTCTGAGAGGTAGAATATTCCACTGATAAGACATAAGAGAGATGCAGTGGCGCAGTCTGAGAGGTAGAATATTCCACTGATAAGACGTAAGAGAGGTGCACTGGCGCAGTCTGAGAGGTAGAATATTCCACTGATAAGACATAAGAGAGGTGCAGTGACGCAGTCTGAGAGGTAGAATATTCCACTGATAAGACATAAGAGAGGTGCAGTGGTGCAGTCTGAGAGGTAGAATATTCCACTGATAAGACATAAGAGAGGTGCAGTGGCGCAGTCTGAGAGGTAGAATATTCCACTGATAAGACATAAGAGAGATGCAGTGGCGCAGTCTGAGAGGTAGAATATTCCACTGATAAGACGTAAGAGAGGTGCACTGGCGCAGTCTGAGAGGTAGAATATTCCACTGATAAGACATAAGAGAGGTGCAGTGACGCAGTCTGAGAGGTAGAATATTCCACTGATAACACATAAGAGAGGTGCAGTGGTGCAGTCTGAGAGGTACAATATTCCACTGATAAGACATAAGAGAGGTGCAGTGACGCAGTCTGAGAGGTAGAATATTCCACTGATAAGACATAAGAGAGGTGCAGTGACACAGTCTGAGAGGTAGAATATTCCACTGATAAGACGTAAGAGAGGTGCAGTGGTGCAGTCTGAGAGGTAGAATATTCCACTGATAAGACATAAGAGAGGTGCAGTGGCGCAGTCTGAGAGTGGAATATTCCACTGATAAGACGTAAGAGAGGTGCAGTGGTGCAGTCTGAGAGGTAGAATATTCCACTGATAAGACGTAAGAGAGGTGCAGTGACGCAGTCTGAGAGGTAGAATATTCCACTGATAAGACGTAAGAGAGGTGCAGTGACGCAGGCGGAGAGGTAGAATATTCCACTGATAAGACATAAGAGAGATGCAGTGGCGCAGGCTGAGAGGTAGAATATTCCACTGATAAGACATAAGAGAGGTGCAGTGACGCAGTCTGAGAGGTAGAATATTCCACTGATAAGACATAAGAGAGGTGCAGTGGTGCAGTCTGAGAGGTAGAATATTCCACTGATAAGACATAAGAGAGGTGCAGTGACGCAGTCTGAGAGGTAGAATATTCCACTGATAAGACATAAGAGAGGTGCAGTGACGCAGTCTGAGAGGTAGAATATTCCACTGATAAGACATAAGAGAGATGCAGTGGCGCAGTCTGAGAGGTAGAATATTCCACTGATAAGACATAAGAGAGGTGCAGTGGCGCAGTCTGAGAGGTAGAATATTCCACTGATAAGACATAAGAGAGGTGCAGTGACGCAGTCTGAGAGGTAGAATATTCCACTGATAAGACATAAGAGAGATGCAGTGGCTCAGGCTGAGAGGTAGAATATTCCACTGATAAGACATAAGAGAGGTGCAGTGACGCAGTCTGAGAGGTAGAATATTCCACTGATAAGACATAAGAGAGGTGCAGTGGTGCAGTCTGAGAGGTAGAATATTCCACTGATAAGACATAAGAGAGGTGCAGTGACGCAGTCTGAGAGTAGAATATTCCACTGATAAGACATAAGAGAGGTGCAGTGACGCAGTCTGAGAGGTAGAATATTCCACTGATAAGACATAAGAGAGATGCAGTGGCGCAGTCTGAGAGGTAGAATATTCCACTGATAAGACATAAGAGAGGTGCAGTGGCGCAGTCTGAGAGGTAGAATATTCCACTGATAAGACATAAGAGAGGTGCAGTGACGCAGTCTGAGAGGTAGAATATTCCACTGATAAGACATAAGAGAGGTGCAGTGACGCAGTCTGAGAGGTAGAATATTCCACTGATAAAACGTAAGAGAGGTGCAGTGACGCAGTCTGAGAGGTAGAATATTCCACTGATAAGACATAAGAGAGATGCAGTGACGCAGTCTGAGAGGTAGAATATTCCACTGATAAGACATAAGAGAGGTGCAGTGACGCAGTCTGAGAGGTAGAATATTCCACTGATAAGACGTAATAGAGGTGCAGTGGTGCAGTCTGAGAGGTAGAATATTCCACTGATAAAACGTAAGAGAGGTGCAGTGACGCAGTCTGAGAGGTAGAATATTCCACTGATAAGACATAAGAGAGGTGCAGTGACGCAGGCTGAGAGGTAGAATATTCCACTGATAAGACATAAGAGAGGTGCAGTGGTGCAGTCTGAGAGGTAGAATATTCCACTGATGTGGAGAAACGAGGAAAAAGGGTTTGGTACGTGAGAGGCTGTAGACACAAAAGGATCTGAGAGAAGAATGTGATTGGCTGATAAGTGGCGGGAGATCAGGGTGGAGACGTAGGAAGGGGAGAGATTGTATAAGATATGTGGAGTGTGACAGGCAGCCATTGGAATGAATGGATGAGGAGGGGGTAGGGACTGTAAGGTAAGTCATGAAGCAGCATTCTGTATTTTTATTTATACAATTAACATCACTTATTTCCCATCTTCCTAGTCTTTTATATCCATCCTCACAGTGAGTTTCCTGATCCGTTTCCAGAGAGTTTTCTGCTTGATAGACCTTTCAAAGCAGGACGGTGATACAATGTAACATTTACCCTGCAGCTCTCTGTGCTCTGTGTGCTATCAGTTTTACATTGTATCTTTTTTACTTTGTGACAGTCTCTGCTTTCATCTTCCCTGACAGTAAGCTCTTTGTAAACTGATACAGGTAGCTGACTGTCAAGGACAAAATCATTCCACTTCTTTTATTCTCCAGCACCAGTGGGTACATGACAAAGTAGGTATTAGAGGGTACAATCACTGGTACATACATACTCCTCCAGTGGCTACACATCAGGGTATGTATTAGAGGGTACGATCACTGTGGTACTTACCCTGAAATGTACCCGCTGTGTATGTATTAGAGGCAAAATCACACAGATCCCTTCCATATCACCAGTGTTTTGTTGCTCCTGCCTCATAATGGGGATATCTCCCCCTCCCCCCCCCCCCACTTCATACTTAATTTTGGACATCAGGTCCATGGAGGCGGACATGACAGTCACTGGTAGGATGTCAGGTCCATGGGGGTAGACAAGACAGTTACTGGCAGGATGTCTGCTCCATGGGGGCAGACATGACAGTTACTGGCTGGATGTCAGGTCCATGGAGGAGGACATGACAGTTACTGGCAGGATGTCAGGTCCATGGAGGAGGACATGACAGTTACTGGCAGGATGTCAGGTCCATGGAGGTGGACATGACAGTTACTGGCAGGATGTCAGGTCCATGGAGGTGGACATGACAGTTACTGGCAGGATGTCAGGTCCATGGGGGAGGACATGGCAGTTACTGGCAGTATATCAGGTCCATGGGGGAGGACAAGACAGTTACTGGCAGGATGTCTGGTCCATGGGGGTAGACAAGACAGTTACTGCAGGATGTCTGGTCCATGGGGGTAGACAAGACAGTTACTGGCAGGATGTCAGGTCCATGGAGGTGGATAAGACAGTTACTGGCAGCATGTCAGGTCCATGGGGGAGGACATGAAGGTTACTGGCAGGATATCGGGTCCATGGGGGTGGACATGAAGGTTACTGGCAGGATGTCAGGTACATGGGGGCGGACATGGCAGTTACTGGCAGGATGTCTGCTTCCATGGATCTAGCATCAAGGACTAAGTGAATATATTATCTCTTTAAGAAAGGCACAATTTCAAAATCCATAGGGGACATTAGGATGTAGTAAGGGAAGTGGGGGTTATGGTTAGTAAGTAAAAGTGTTTGGACACTTGTTCCCATGTTAGGAGTGAGATGTGACCATTCTGTGCCCTATGAGAAGGGTGGATTAGGACAGATTTTAGCACTCCTGCGCCCACAATTCCATTTACAGCTCCTGGGTAGGAGTCCACAATGTTTACCTGGTTTGAGGCTGTTTCATACTAATCCGACTGCACCATTAGGGGTACACGTAAATTAGAATTAAATGGGGATTTTCACCAACTGGATGTGATCAAAGACATTGCAAAGCAACGCGTAAGAGACGTCACTGGCGTTCAAATTGTTAACATGCTAATAAGATTGCCTCCCCACGCATACCTGAGAACTTTTCAAAAAGGGCTACCCGGAGGGTAACCCTGTAAGCACCGACCTGGCAGGAAAATGACGCGATTCGCGTCATAAAAGGGGCGGGCTTAGTCACAGAGGGGGTGCGGGACAAAAAAAACCCCTGCTAAATGTATCTGGGGAGTGGGAGGAACCAGGTGGGATGGAGCACAAGTGGGCAGAGTTTCTATTTAAACTCTGCCCACCCGGTGATCCACACATTGCCCCGGAGACCCAGTAATTCAGTCTGAAATCCGGAGTCTCCGGGGCAAAACCGGAGAGTTCCCAGGTATGAATATCTGTAACCTAGCGATATGCAAAGTCTTACTGTCTATTCGCTCAATAACTCTGCGGTTTTGGTGAAAAAACACACCTTCGGCAGGTATCGGGCTGCGCGCCTGCACGGTCAGTCCCTTTGTCACCACCAGTGCCGGCAGTGAACTGGAACAGCGCAGACTCAGAGGCACATTCCTCTAAGATGTCTGCACTCTGTCCGCTGGGTCCTGCTGAACATGGGGTTTTTCACTAGTAACGCCGACTTATTGACAGTCAGACTTTACATATCACCAGGTTACACATATATGGGGGCCATCTTATTAGCATGATAGTTCAGCTTTAAAAGTCACATTGAACCCTTTGAGTGCCAGTTAGGTACCCAAAGCATTGTGACACAATACATTGCCTACCTCTCTGGCACTCAAAGGGTTAAGTTTGTGGTCCATTTGGGTATTTTTATTTGCTCTCTGTGGTGAGTTTAATTTCCTACAGAATGAATCCATTTGTACACCAGGTTTTTTGCATCCTAACAGTGAAGGTTCTAGCGGCTGCAGTACCACTCTTCACCTCCTTGGTGGCGCTATCGGCTTTACTTACTAAGGACACGTATTAGACACAGCCGCAGAGGACAAACACTGTGTAGGTCGCGCTGCATTAAATCGAGTCTTTGCCCTCAGTAATTTGTCCCTTTCTGTATTTTTTAGTCTTGACCTTGAGAATTGGATTTCCTTGAGACTTGCAAAGCCATCAGATCCCACACGTCTCTATGTAAATAATTCATCACTGTGAGCAAGGGCCCCTCCCCCGGGATATTAGTCTGCGGCTAGAGAAACGGCCTCTTCCTGTGTGCCCCGGCCCCTCTTACCCCCAGAGTGGGGTACTGTTCCCTGGGGTGACTGTGTCATAATGACCTTTTTGGGCTCTATTGGATCAGTAAATGGAGTGCACCACAGGGCTCAGATATTCCCCTAATTCTCATACATTTCCATTTTAACCTCTTGAATGCTGGAGGATTCTTTAACGTCAGTGAGCAGCACTTGGTTATCAGTCTGCGCCTCTGATGCCCCTCACACCAGCAGTGCATTGGATATCTCCTGACACTCAAAGGGTTAAGCCACGATTCAAATCATTTGGGGGTTTTCAGTTGGTTCCTCTCTAGCACACTAATCATCACCTGTAATGCCCACTGATTTAAATGAGGGGTTTACCTCCATGAATGCCCGACAGGTCCCCAGTGCATTGCGCAGCAGATCACTCTGCACCTGTCTAGGTATAAAGCTCTGAAAGCCCCAATTAGATCAGTAGAAGTGTATTGTACCCTGTGTATTGTACTGTGTATTGTACCCTGTGTATTGTACTGTGTATTGTACCCTCTGTATAGTACTGTGTATAGTACTGGGTATTGTACCCTTTGTATTGTACCCTGTGTCTAGTACTGTGTATTGTACCCTGTGTATTGTACTGTGTATTGTACCCTCTGTATAGTACTGTGTATTGTATTATTTTTCTGACGCAGACGTCAGGCAAGTTAAATCCTTATGCACCGGCCGATACGGGGACCTTCCCGTTGTCATGACAGTGACCTTTACACCCCCCTTCATTGGTGATGGTTTCACCCGGTGTGTGTGCAGTAAGAAGGAAATAAAATAAACCTGTGTCAGAAGGATTTACTAATCACAGCGCAGCGTGCAGCGCATCACTGCTACCGTGTTTATTAACCCTTACAGTGCAAAGCAATGCTTATCACTCTGTCGGTTAATAATTCAGTCTGCATCCAGCTGCTGTGCCTGGAATCAGATGATAAAATTCAGTCCACCCCCACCCCCCATCTGTTCCCCATCCTCCGTAAGCCGTGTCTCCAACGCCTCCTCTATTGTGACTGAGTAGAGAAGGAGATGAGGTGACCCATCTGTCTCTGCAGTAGGGGAGCTCAGTGTGGTTAATTCCACCGTCCTGACTGTATTGTGTGTTAAAGAGACCCTGTCACCAGACAACACACGTCACCAGTATGTTGTAGTAGTCACTTTTTATTTACAAATGTCATTTTAAAGTTATTTAGATATATGGATAATAGTAATTGAGGGATGTCATACAGGCACTTTCTGTTATAGCCCAACATTATTTCACTCACTCACTGACACTACTCAGCAATGCATTACCCACCTACCCTAGCACTGACTTCTTGTCTTATCCCTATATTACCTCCCCCACTCACTGACACTGCTCAGTAATGTATTACCCACCTCCCCTATCACTGACTTCCTATCTTATCCTTACATCACCTCCCCACTCACTGACACTGCTCAGTAATGCATTACCCACCTCCCCTAGTACTGACTTCCTGTCTTATCCCTACATTACCTCCCCCACTCACTGACACTGCTCAGTAATGTATTACCCACCTCCCCTAACACTGACTTCCTATCTTATCCTTACATTACCTCCCCACTCACTGACACTGCTCAGTAATGTATTACCCACCTCCCCTAGCACTGACTTCCTGTCTTATCCCTACATTACCTCCCCACTCACTGACACTGCTCAGCAATGTATTACCCACCTCCCCTAGCACTGACTTCCTGTCTTATCCCTACATTACCTCCCCACTCACTGACACTGCTCAGTAATGTATTACCCACCTCCCCTAGCACTGACTTCCTGTCTTATCCCTACATTACCTCCCCACTCACTGACACTGCTCAGCAATGTATTACCCACCTCCCCTAGCACTGACTTCCTGTCTTATCCCTACATTACCTCCCCCACTCACTGACACTGCTCAGCAATGTATTACCCACCTCCTCTAGCACTGACTTCCTGTTTTATCCCTACATTATCTCCCCACTCACTGACACTGCTCAGTAATGCATTACCCACCTCTCCTAGCACTGACTTCCTGTCTTATCCCTCCATTACCTCCCCACTCACTGACACTGCTCAGTAATGCATTACCCACCTCTCCTAGCACTGACTTCCTGTCTTATCCCTATATTACCTCCCCCACTCACTGACACTGCTCAGTAATGTATTACCCACCTCCCCTAGCACTGACTTCCTGTCTTTTCCCTACATTATCTCCCCACTCACTGACACTGCTCAGTAATGCATTACCCACCTCCCATAGCACTGACTTCCTGTCTTATCCCTATATTACCTCCCCACTCACTGACACTGCTCAGTAATATATTACCCACCTCCCCTAGCACTGACGTCCTGTCTTATCCCTACATCACCTCCCCACTCACTGACACTGCTCAGTAATGCATTACCCACCTCCCCTACCACTGACTTCCTGTCTTATCCTTACATTACCTCCCCCACTCACTGATACTGATCAGTAATGCATTACCCACCTCCCCTAGCACTGACTTCCTGTCTTATCCCTACATTACTTCCCCCACTCACTGACCCTGCTCAGCAATGCATTACCTACCTCCCCTAGCACTGACTTCCTGTCTTATGCCTACATTACCTCCCCACTCACTGACACTGCTCAGTAATACATTACCCACCTCCCCTATCACTGACTTCCTGTCTTATCCCTACATTACCTCCCCACTCACTGACACTGCTCAGTAATGCATTACCCACCTCTCCTAGCACTGACTTCCTATCTTATCCCTATATTACTTCCCCACTCACTGACACTGCTCAGCAATGCATTACTCACCTTCCCTAACACTGACTTCCTCTCTTATTCCTACATTACTTCCCCCACTCTCTGACACTGCTCAGTAATGCATTACTCACCTCCCCTAGTACTGACTTCCTGTCTTATCCCTACATTACCTCCCCACTCACTGACACTGTTCAGTAATACATTACCCACCTCCCCTAACACTGACTTCCAGTCTCATCCCTACATTACCTTTTCACTCACTGACACTGCTCAGTAATGCGTTACCCACCTCCCCTAGCACTGACTTCCTGTCTTATCCCTACATTACCTCCCCACTCACTGACACTGCTCATTAATGCATTACCTACCTCCCCTAGCACTGACTTCCTGTCTTATCCCTACATTACCTCCCCACTCACTGACACTGCTCAGTAATGCATTACCCACCTCTCCTAGCACTGACTTCCTATCTTATCCCTATATTACCTCCCCACTCACTGACACTGCTCAGCAATGCATTACTCACCTTCCCTAACACCGACTTCCTCTCTTATTCCTACATTACTTCCCCCACTCTCTGACACTGCTCAGTAATGCATTACTCACCTCCCCTAGTACTGACTTCCTGTCTTATCCCTACATTACCTCTCCACTTACTGACACTGCTAAGCAATGCATTAACCACCTCCCCTAGCACTGACTTCCTATCTTATCCCTACATTACCTTTTCACTCACTGATACTGCTCAGTAATGCGTTACCCACCTCCCCATCACTGACTCCCTGTCTTATCCCTACATTACCTCCCTACTCACTGACACTGCTCAGTAATGCATTACCCACCTCCCCTAGCACTGACTTCCTATCTTATCCCTACATTACCTCCCCACTCACTGACACTGCTCAGCAATGCATTACCCACCTCCCCTAGCACTGACTTCCTGCCTTATCCCTACATTACCTCCTCCACTCACTGACACTGCTCAGCAATGCATTACCCGCCTCCCCTAGCACTGACTTCCTGTCTTATCTCTACATTACCTCCCCCCACTCACTGACACTGATCAGTAATGTATTACCCACCTCCCCTAGCACTGACTTCCTGTCTTATCTCTACATTATCTCCCCACTCACTGACACTGCTCAGTAATGTATTACCCACCTCCCCTAGCACTGACTTCCTGTCTTATCCCTACATTATCTCCCCACTCACTGACACTGCTCAGCAATGCATTACCCCCTCCCCTAGCACTGACTTCCTGTCTTATCCCTACATTACCTCCCCCACTCACTGATACTGCTCAGTAATGTATTACCCACCTCCCCTAGCACTGACTTCCTGTCTTATCCCTACATTACCGCCCCCCACTCACTGACACTGCTCAGCAATACATTGCAATCCACCCCAGCACTGACGGGTAAGTGTTAGTAAGTGAGGAGGGACTGTAAGACAGAATGTGTACGCATAGTTTTAATTAACATAATTTATATATTTAAATTACTTAAAAAAACAGTTTTCTATATAAATAGTTGATAATGCAACGTATCGGTGAGTGAGAAAACACTGTATCCAAATCAATTAAGTTGTTGTTAGGTGATATGGTCTTTTTAAGTGAGTGTTGTTGTCCATGTAGCAAGTGAGTTGTTGATGGACGCCCAAGCTTATATGGCAGGGGTCACAGACCCTCCGAACACTCACTGTGCTTCAATAGATCTGAATAGTTGGTAAGGGTCAACTGTCTTTATCAGACTGTAAGGTGAAATAGCTGATAGCAGGCTCCTTCACAGATCAAATGCATAAAGGTACAGATAGAGGTAAGTGACTGCTGCTTGGAAAACACTCACCTAGGTAAGTCCTACTGTTAAACGCATAGAAGACACTTGTTCCTAGGTAACAGTTCCTCATCAAAGCAACCCAGCAAGCTGTATGTTGAGAACAAAACCGAAGCGGTTATTGGGAAAAACTGTACTATAGCGGACCAATACAAATCCCCATTCATTTAATTGTGCCTTTTAACCCCTTGAATGTTAGAGAGGTCTCTGGAGTATTGTAAAGCAATGGGTTGCAGATCTCTCTGGCATTCAAGGAGTTAATAGTAAAACTTAAAATATGCAGAAGAGGAGGAGCAATCAGTCATACGGGTCAATTCAGGTGATGTACAGTCAGGTACAAGACTTTCTAGATCAGAGGTTCACAGCCCCGCTCCCAGGGCACAAAAACAGGTCAAGTGTTAAGGATATGCCTTCATACGGACAGGTCCATCACAATATCTGCCTCACTGATCACTCACCTGTGATATCCCCATGCACAGGCAAGTTCATCACAATATCCGCCTCTTTGATCACCCATCACAAGATCCGCCTGTCAAGTCTTTATGAAGGTCCTGAAGTCAGTAGGACAACCACAAGTAGGGGAGCTAGGATAGAGATCCCTTCTCTAAGCTCCTCAGAGTAGAGACTAGGATCTGAGATGCAAGAGGTCTGAGTTCAGTTTCAACTAGCAGAGATGACTGAACAGATGATAGTCTGAAATACGGAACCTGAGTGAAGGTCAAAGAATGCTTCAGCTGACTGGCGTCTTTAGACTCCGACTACTGGGACATCAAGCTGTAGCCCTGAAATCAGATGGAGAAGTCGTGGAGTAGTGACAGCCACTGTCTTTGACAAGTCAGAATACCCGGTGATGGTAGTCATAGGTCTCCGACCAAAAACACTCTCGACAAGTTGTCAGGCTGGAGACATGAAGTTGTAGGCTACTAACATTCCACATCCTTGACTAGTCGGTAAATTGGAGGCAGCTGTCGGTGTTTACTTACAGCAACTTCCTCTACTTAGTAGGCCTGAGGTGGGAAGTTGAATAAACTGAAGCAAAAGTCCTAATCTATCTGGAACGGGAAGGGTGAGACAGAGATGGAGAGTTGTCAGAAGCAGGCCGAGGCTTAAACCGGTCAGGCGGCAGAGGTACCAAAGGGTCAGACAGGTTCGGAGTCAGAGTGAATGCACTATCAGAATCAGAAGCCTATAATCAAGGTCAGGAAACTGCAAGGTCGGTACACTGAAAATCAGGACACATGGAAATCAGGAACTGCGACTCTCGGGTACAAGGAACGAAAATCGTGTGGGGATCTGAGCGCCAGGCCAGTAGTTAAGAAAGAGTCGTCCATTGAGAGAGTGATGAAGGTGTAGCTGCAGGTAAGGAGGTGTGACAGGGACCCCTCAATGACCGTTGTCCAGACGGCTAGGAGCATTAGGATGAGAACGATGGAATGCCCAAACTAACCCAGGAGCATGCACCTCCCATGTGTGGTCAGTGGGACCGTAACCTCGCCTGTCAATCAAGTACTGCAGCCTACCTCGAACCAGACATGAGTCCAGAATGTGGTGGACCTCATATTCAGGATGTTCATCCACCACAAGAGGGCCTGCATTACTGGAAGTTTGGTAGAAGTGGTTCTGTAACACTGTATGAAGCAAGGAGACATGAAAGGAATTAGATACTTTCATAGAGGTAGGCAGCTGTAAGTAGTATGTGACTGGATATAGAAGAGACTGGATGGCAGAAGGACCCACAAGCTTGGGATCCAATTTTCATGAAGGTTATCTCAAATGTATGTGCTGAGTAGACAGCCAAAACCGATCTGGCTGGAATAGAGGAGTAGGGCGCCTTCTCTTGTCCGCTGCTGACTCAAACTTGGCTGACGTACTTTGGATTATTCTGCAAAGCAAAGCCCATTGTTTTTGTAGATCTTTCACCCTGGTTGTCAGCACATGGAACATGTGCAGGAGGGTGGAATGGAAGAGTCTGAGGGTGATATCCCAGAGCAGCATAAAAGGCCGATGTTTTGATGGAGGAATGAAACAAGTTATTGAAGGTGAGCTCTGCTAGAGTTAGAAGCACCACCCATGAGCATTAATGTAGTGATGTAGATGAGTCTCTAAGGACTGATTGGTCCTCTCAGTCTACCCATTTGCCTGGGGGTGGTAGGAAAAGGAGAATTGCAATGGAATACCCAATCTTGTGCAGAAGGCCTTCCAAAATCGAGAGGTAAACCAGACACCTCTATCAGAAACTATCTATAGTGGAACACCATGATGGTGGAAGATCTCTCTAAGAAACACATCAGCCAGGATCTGAGCCCTGGGCAAGCCATTCAGTGTTATAGAATGGGCCTGTTTTGAGAACTGATCAATGACTACTAGGATCATAGTACAGTGGTCAGAGACTGTAATGAAATCCATGGTGAGATGAGTCCTTGGGGCACTGGGAGCAGGTAGTGTTGGCAGAAGAGCAGAGGTTTTCTGGTGCAAAGACTTGTTCTGGGCGCATAGGTCACAAGCCTGAACAAAGTATTCAACATCCTGTTTAAGTGTAGGCCACCAGAAGTGTCAGAGAAGGTGTTCTGAATTCCAGTGACCTCCTGGATGACCAAATATGGGTGACTGGTGGGACCAACAAAGGAGAAGTAGGCAGTATTGTTTAGGAACAAACAAGGGAGCCGAATTACCTCTTATAATTCCATTGTAATGATGTTGTAGAGACTTAATCCTCTGAAGTGTGGACAGAGAAATGCTGGCGATAATGTGTTTAGCCGGAATGATGGGTTTTGGCGTTTGATCTGGTTCAGAAGTGAAGAGATGTGACAGGGCATCGGCTTTGGGGTTTTAGGATCCGGGAATATGTGATAATGAAGTTGAATTGTGTGAAAAGACCACTAGGCTTGCTGAGCATTCAGACTTTGTGCTTGCTCCAGAAATTGTAGAATCTTATGATCAGCCTGAATCATTACTGGAACTTGAAAACCTTCCAAAACACAACGCCACTCTTCAAGAGCCATTTTGATGGTTAGAAGTTCTCGGTTTCCACATCATAGTTCATGTCAGAGAGTAAAAATTGTTTTGAGACGTAAGAACAGGGATGCAGGAGGTTAGATTTTTCATCTCTTTGGTATAGAATGGCCCCGGCTCCCAGTTCAGAGGCATCCACTTCTATAAAGATATGCTTAGAAGCATCTGGATATTGCAGCAGGGGCGCCAAGACAAAGTGGTGTTTAAGCTTGTCAAAAGCGGCGTTTGCTTCAGACAACCATGTCTTCGAGTTGGCACACTTTTTGGTGAAGGATACAATAGGAGCAACCAAAGAAGAAAAGTTTTGTATGAACCTAATATAATAGTTAGAGAAACCGAGGAAATGCTGTACAGCTTGGAGCCAGTGGGTCACAGTTTCAGGCTTACCTGGGTCCATCTGGAGTCCAGAATCAGTGACGACATACCCCAGGAACGGCAGTTGAGTGGCTTCAAAGGTGCATTTCTCTGCCTTGACAAAAAATCAATTCTCCCTCAGACGCTGGAGGACTGTGCAGACGTGTTCCTGATGTAGTTGTTGGGACGAGGAGAAAATCAGTATGTCATCAAGATAGATAACAACATAGGAGAGCAGAATGTCCCTGAAGATTTCATTAACTAAATGCTGGAAAATTGTGGGAACGTTACAGAGGCTGAATGGCATGAATAGGTACTCATAGAGTCTGTACTGAGTGTTGAATGCTATCTTCTGCTCGTCTCCTTCTCCTTGCAAATTAAGTTGTAGGCCCCACACTGATCCAGCTTTGCGAAAATCTTGGCTGTAGAAAACTGTACTTTTTAGAGAGAACGAAGAAACCTGCTCCAGCAGGTGAAGTGGAGTCTCTAATGAAACCATTAACTAGGTTTTCATTGAAATAATCCAGAAGGGCTCTGTTCTCTGGTGCAGATAATAAAAAAAATTCTGCCCCTAGGTATAACTGTCCCAGGAAGCAAGTCTATACGGCAATAGTAAGATCTGTGCTGAAATAGTAGCCGCACCTTGCTTAGGAAACATCTGCAAAATCTCTGTAGGACTTGGGTATGGAATTCTGAAGAAGAGATATGTTGCCCACATCTCGACTGAGAGGACTGACCCTGGTCAGGCAGGAACTATAACACGATGGGGTCCCAAGCAGTAATTTGTTTGGTTCCCCAACTGATAGTTGGATTGTGGCAATAAAGCCATGGAAGGCCCAGGATCACGGAATAGTGGGACACATGGTGTGTCTGAGTTCTAGTTCAACTAGATGGAGATGACAGAACAGATGATAGTGTGAAATACAGAACCTGAGTGAAGGTTGAAGAGTGATTCACCTGACTAGAGTACTTAGACCAACAACACCCTTGACAAGTCAGCAGGCCAGAGGTAGGGAGTTGTAAGCTATTGAAATTTCATGCCCTCTACTATTCAGTAGATCAGAGTCAGCCAACGGAGTTTACCGACAACAACGCCTTCAGCTTAGTCATTAGGCCTGAGGCAGGAAGTCGGATAAGCTGAAGGTAGAGTCCTCGACTAGATGGAAAATCCTTGCTGGCAATGCTGGAAGGTAACCAGTTGAGTTCCAGGAGCTGGCAGGGATGAGGTTAATAGACGAAAAGTTGTCAGAAGTAGGCTGAGGTCGAAACAGGTCAGGCGGCAGAGTTACCAAGGGGTCAGACTGGTACAGATTCGGAGAGAATGGCAGGTCGTAGCCAGAAGCAGAAGACAATCAGAAGCCGGGAATAAAGGTCGGGAAATGCCAAGGTCAGTACATGGAAAATCAGGACACACAAACATCACGAACTGCGACTCTCAGGTACAAGGCGCGGAGACCTGAGCGCCAGGCCGGTAGTTAAAGAAGAGTGATCCAGTGAGAGGGTAGTGAAGATTGGGTGCCGGTAAGGAGGTGTGATTCCGCCTCAGTGATCACTCACGGACAGGTACATTACAATATTCACCTCACTGATCACTCACCAGAGATATTTATAACTAAGTATGGGCAGTTCAATCAATCTAACCATGTCACTGATCATTCACCTGTGATATTTACAACTAAGTACAGACAGGTCCATCACAATATCTGACTCACTGATCACTCACCTGAGATATCTATAACTAAATATGGACAGGTCCATCACAATATCTGACTCACTGATCACTCACCTGAGATATCTATAACTAAATACGGACAGGTCCATCACAATATCCGACTCACTGATCACTGACCTGAGATATCTATACCTGAATACGGACAGGTCCATCACAATATCCGACTCACTGATCACTGACCTGAGATATCTATACCTGAATACGGACAGATCCATCACAATATCCTCTTCAGTGATCACTGATTTGTGATATCTATAACGAAGTATGGACAGATCCATCACAATATCCACCTCACTGATCACTCGTCAGTGATATCTATAACTAAGTACAGGCAGCTCAATCAATATAACCGTGTCACTGATCATTCACCTGTGATATCTACAACAAAGTACAGACAGGCCGATAACCATATCCGCGTCACTGATCACTCATCTGTGATTTCTATAACCAAGTACAGACAGGTCAGTCACAATATCCAACTCACTGATCACTCACCTGTGATATCCCTATGTACGGACAGGTCAATCACTATATCCGCATCACTGATCACTCACCTGTGATATCCCTATGTACGGACAGGTCAATCACTATATCCGCATCAGTGATTACTCATCTGGGAGTCTAAAGGATGTAAATGTATAATTCCGTTCTACTCAGAGACCAAGGGATGTAAATGTATAATTCCTTTCTACTCAGAGACCAAGGGATGTAAATGTATAATTCCTTTCTACTCAGAGACCAAGGGATGTAAATGTATAATTCCCTTCTCCTCAGAGACCAAGGGATGTAAATGTATAATTCCTTTCTTCTCAGAGACCAAGGGATGTAAATGTATAATTCCCTTCTTCTCAGAGACCAAGGGGTGTAAATGTATAATTCCCTTCTCCTCAGAGACCAAGGGGTGTAAATGTATAATTCCCTTCTTCTCAGAGACCAAGGGGTGTAAATGTATAATTCCCTTCTCCTCAGAGACCAAGGGATGTAAATGTATAATTCCCTTCTCCTCAGAGACCAAGGGATGTAAATGTATAATTCCCTTCTCCTCAGAGACCAAGGGATGTAAATGTATAATTCCCTTCTCCTCAGAGACCAAGGGATGTAAATGTATAATTCCCTTTTCCTCAGAGACCAAGGGATGTAAATGTATAATTCCCTTCTCCTCAGAGACCAAGGGATGTAAATGTATAATTCCCTTCTCCTCAGAGACCAAGGGATGTAAATGTATAATTCCGTTCTACTCAGAGACCAAGGGATGTAAATGTATAATTCCCTTCTCCTCAGAGACCAAGGGGTGTAAATGTATAATTCCCTTCTCCTCAGAGACCAAGGGATGTAAATGTATAATTCCCTTCTCCTCAGAGACCAAGGGATGTAAATGTATAATTCCCTTCTTCTCAGAGACCAAGGGATATAAATGTATAATTCCCTTCTACTCAGAGACCAAGGGATGTAAATGTATAATTCCTTTCTACTCAGAGACCAAGGGGTGTAAATGTATAATTCCCTTCTCCTCAGAGACCAAGGGATGTAAATGTATAATTCCCTTCTCCTCAGAGACCAAGGGATGTAAATGTATAATTCCCTTCTCCTCAGAGACCAAGGGATGTAAATGTATAATTCCCTTCTCCTCAGAGACCAAGGGATGTAAATGTATAATTCCCTTCTACTCAGAGACCAAGGGATGTAAATGTATAATTCCCTTCTTCTCAGAGACCAAGGGATGTAAATGTATAATTCCCTTCTCCTCAGAGACCAAGGGATGTAAATGTATAATTCCCTTCTACTCAGAGACCAAGGGATGTAAATGTATAATTCCCTTCTACTCAGAGACCAAGGGATGTAAATGTATAATTCCTTTCTTCTCAGAGACCAAGGGATGTAAATGTATAATTCCCTTCTCCTCAGAGACCAAGGGATGTAAATGTATAATTCCCTTCTCCTCAGAGACCAAGGGATGTAAATGTATAATTCCCTTTTCCTCAGAGACCAAGGGATGTAAATGTATAATTCCCTTCTTCTCAGAGACCAAAGGATGTAAATGTATAATTCCCTTCTTCTCAGAGACCAAGGGATGTAAATGTATAATTCCCTTCTCCTCAGAGACCAAGGGATATAAATGTATAATTCTCTTCTCCTCAGAGACCAAGGGATGTAAATGTATAATTCCCTTCTCCTCAGAGACCAAGGGATGTAAATGTATAATTCCCTTCTCCTCAGAGACCAAGGGATGTAAATGTATAATTCCGTTCTCCTCAGAGACCAAGGGATGTAAATGTATAATTCCCTTCTTCTCAGAGACCAAGGGATGTAAATGTATAATTCCCTTCTCCTCAGAGACCAAGGGGTGTAAATGTATAATTCCCTTCTCCTCAGTGACCAAGGGTTGTAAATGTATAATTCCCTTCTCCTCAGAGACCAAGGGGTGTAAATGTATAATTCCCTTCTCCTCCGTGACCAAGGGTTGTAAATGTATAATTCCCTTCTCCTCAGAGACCAAGGGGTGTAAATGTATAATTCCCTTCTCCTCAGTGACCAAGGGATGTAAATGTATAATTCCGTTCTTCTCAGAAACCAAGGGATGTAAATGTATAATTCCCTTCTCCTCAGAGGTGACAGTGATTAACTAGTAAAACAGCTGAGTTTAACCCTTTAAAGATCAGAGTGGCGTGCAGCACGTTAAGATTTAATTCCCTTATTGAATGAACACATTGTTTTCTTACCGTTACAATATCTTGTAGTAAAGGGACTTCTGAACTAAATCAGACATTTTTATGTGCAGATTGCGTGTGGATCGGAGCACAATCTAGCGATATGCGGTAAGTCATCTTCAGATTATTTCTTATTTTTGTATCTAAATATAAAATGTATACAAGTGGAAAAATGACATTTGGATTTATCTAGCAAGGACACATACATTTTATATTTTTTATGTGTGTAGTGTAAATATATGTAATATGTATATAATATATAATACGGCACTGCCCGTGTAGTAAACCCGATGGTTGCTTTTTGTTTTTTAAATCCGATCTCGTGGTGGGGCATCTGGACTCCTCCCAGCTTCTGTTCTCTGAGCTCCTCTCCTTCCATTGTATCCCTACTACCGGGGAGGAGAGGGCGGGATCTGGAAACCTTTCATGTAAATGTGGGAGGCGTTCCCTATCGCACCCACTCCTACCTTGTCATAGGGGCAGCATGCTCCCCTATGGTGCCCCTATTGACCTCCCAGCTGATTTGGTTGGGAAGACAATAGCTGGGGGCCATCAGAATGGGTATTGATGACCCATCACGACATCTGATTGATTTAATTTAGTTTTTTTGCATTAACATTCGCCAGAGCAAAGTGGAAGGGCAATGTGGTTTGCCGCGGCAAAGGGCAGGGTCGATCCTGTTCTCCCTGGACAATGGGAGAGGCGATCCTGTTCCTGAATGTGCATCAGTGGCCCCTCTCCTTCACTACACCGAACAAGGTGGCCCCTCACCTTCGCCATGGTGAATGTTGAGTTGGAGAAAGGGAAGCCTATGAGGTGAAGGTGTTTGATGAGTGCCAATGTGTATTATGTTTGTCTGAGGAGACAGAGGACTTTGCCCCTGCCAATAAAACAACACTCAGTGTCTGTTTGGCTGAGGAGACAGCGGGCTTCTCCCCCTGCCTCCTCCTCCTGGGGCAAGTTGCAGTGTGTGTTCAGTTTAGCTGAGGAGGTAGGGAGCCAATCACCAAAGGGGAGTTTGCATAACTCCGCCTTTGTTATGCCCCAGGGCGTGGCTAACAGTGAATCAGGAACCCTCTTAGAATTATATGTATATGAAGTCCAGATCGTATGCACTCTTTGTGAACGATATAATTGACCTGGGTGCTCATCAAAAAACTGAATGATAAATAAGCTTCTTACATGGAAAGATGGCACTCTCTATATCCTTTACAGATATGTCCTTTATCTACAAAGGATCCTGAGAGAGCCTTCTGTCCACGTAAGAACTGTGTATGTATGTGGAGATAGACAGATACCAAACAACTGAGTGCAGGCTCTGGAATATGAACAAAACACCTCCAGTAATAAATAATATGAGTCATAGATCGCTATTAAGCCCCTACTCTGATATCTATATACACACAAACAAGAACATAGACAGTGGCAGGCTGAATACCTACTAAAATAATCAGGTGCACGTCCTATAGAAAAATTGAAGTAGGTATAAAGATATACGCAGCCTAGGAAACCTCCTGGCCTCACAAGAGACAACACACTGGAACAAGTAGAGTCAAAGAGTCGGCTAGTTTATTGCATCCATGCCAAACGACAACAGTCAGTTAATTACCGTAAAATCTCTGGTATACACAATGTTGCCCTTCTTCACCTTATGTGAATTGGGTGGTGTATTATACACAAGAAAATAAAATGTATATATATTTTTCCTACTTACCCCACCTCATTGTCTTCACTTGTTACCATTCACCCCTCTGGATTCCTCTGTGATCTTCTCACCCCACCTCAATCCTCTCTCAGCATCTTCACTTCTCTGGATTCCTCTGTGATCTTCTCACCCCACCACAATCCTCTCTCAGCATCTTCACTTCTCTGGATTCCTCTGTGATCTTCTCACCCCACCTCAATCCTCTCTCAGCATCTTCACTTCTCTGGATTCCTCTGTGATCTTCTCACCCCACCACAATCCTCTCTCAGCATCTTCACTTCTCTGGATTCCTCTGTGATCTTCTCACCCCACCACAATCCTCTCTCAGCATCTTCACTTCTCTGGATTCCTCTGTGATCTTCTCACCCCACCTCAAGTCCTCTCTCAGCATCTTCACTTCTCTGGATTCCTCTGTGATCTTCTCACCCCACCTCAATCCTCTCTCAGTATCTTCACTTCTCTGGATTCCTCTGTGATCTTCTCACCCCACCACAATACTCTCTCAGCACCTTCAGTTCCATTCATCCTCTGGATTCCTTTGTGATCTTCTCATCCCACCTCAATCCACTCTTACCACCTTCACTTCCATTCACTTCTCTGGATTCCTCTGTGATCTTCTCATCACACCTCAATCCTCTCTCAGCATCTTCACTTCTCTGGATTCCTCTGTGATCTTCTCACCCCACCTCAATCCTCTCTCAGCATCTTCACTTCTCTGGATTCCTCTGTGATCTTCTCACCCCACCTCAATCCTCTCTCAGCATCTTCACTTCTCTGGATTCCTCTGTGATCTTCTCACCCCACCGCAATCTTCTCTCAGCACCTTCAGTCACATTCACCCTCTGTATTCCTCTGTGATCTTCTCATCCCACCTCAATCCTCTCTTAGCACCTTCATTTCCATTCACCCCTCTGGATTCCTCTGTGATCTTCTCACCCCACCTCAATCCTCTCTCAGCATCTTCACTTCTCTGGATTCCTCTGTGATCTTCTCACCCCACCTCAATCCTCTCTCAGCATCTTCACCCCTCTGGATTCCTCTGTGATCTTCTCACCCCACCTCAATCCTCTCTCAGCACCTTCACTTCCATTCACCCCACTGGATTCTTCTGTGATCTTCTCACCCCAACTCAATCCTCTCTCAGCACCTTCACTTCATTCACCCCTCTGGATTCCTTTGTGATCTTCTCACTCCACCACAATCCTCTCTCAGCATCTTCACTTCTCTGGATTCCTCTGTGATCTTCTCACCCCACCTCAATCCTCTGTCAGCATCTTCACTTCATTCACCCCTCTGGATCCTCTGTGATCTTCTCACCCCACTGCAATCCTCTCTCAGCACCTTCACTTCCGTTCACCCCACTGGATTCCTTTGTGATCTTCTCACCCCACCTCAATCCTCTCTCAGCACCTTCACTTCATTCACCCCTCTGGATTCCTCTATGATCTTCTCACTGCAATCCTCTCTCACCACCTTCACTGGTGCCAACTGGTAGCCTCAATCGCCCCTAGAGGAACACAGACTGTCTCCCAGTAGGATGGACCAAGGGAGACTACTGGCTCATGCCTGCAGTCAGTTCCACAGGAGACCGCCAGAGCCACCAGTCTGCACTAGTCAGGAGGCAACAAGGAGAGTTTAGCTGGACAGATCCCCAGGTCAGCACCAGACTGGATAGTCGGACAAACCAAGGTCATACACGGAGCGGATAGTCAGACAGAACCACAGGTCAGCACCAGATAGGATGTCTATAGCCAAAGGAGCGCACAGGAGAATTGTCAGACAGAGCCACAGGTCAGCACCAGATAGGATGTCCACAAGAAGGGAGCGCACAGTGGAGAGTCAGACAGAGCCACAGGTCAGCACCAGGATGGATGGTCAGACAAGCCAGGGTCATACACAGGAAATCAGGATACAAGTTAAATACAACCGCACTGGACAACAACGTAAGGGTAACTGGATGGAAATCCAGTTCCCTTTAAATACCAAGAGCCAGGAAGTAGATAGGAGGAGAGAGAACTAAACCTCGCTGAGATGCGTCAAATGCCTGAACCACCTCTGTGTCATGTGGAGCCTCTGAATCGCCTAGCCAGAGGACACGGGCGGCAACTACTGACGCCAAGCGCGCCCAGAACCAGTCCCAAAAGTGATGTGTGGGATGATGCTGAAACATCATTTGCAGCTATACAAAGCCAGTGCCAGCCGAAGCAGCGGCGCTGGATATAGGTAAGCTGTAACAACCCCCTCTGGAATCCTCTGTGATCTTCTCACCCCACTGCAATCCTCTCTCAGCACCTTCATTTCCATTCACCCCTCCAGAGTCCAATCTGACAGCCTGACATCTTCACTGCGGGAGGCATGCTTGCATTTGCTGCCCACTTCCAGCAATGCCCTGTCAGGACCTTCCAATGCAAGCAAGTACTAATGCCCTGCGAGGATCTCAAAGTTCTCTCAGGGCAATACCATAGATCCAATGCTTAGATATCGGCTCATTGGATCTACTGTATTGCCCTTCGAGGACCTTGAGATGCTCACATGCCATTGGAAGGTCCTGACAGGGCATTTCTGGGAGCGGGCGGCAATGTCAAGCATGCCGCCGGGTTTGAAGATGTCAGTCTGTCGGATTGGACTCCGAGGGGGTGAATGGCAGTGAAGATGCTGAGAGAGGATTGCAGTAGGGTGAGGAGATCACGGAGGAATCCGGAAGGGGGTGAATGGAAGTAAAAGAGAAAAACATGGGAACACAGGGGTGCATATTATACATAGGCACTTTTGTTTTCCCCTAAAATATTGGGTATAATTTAGACCTGCGTATTATACACAGGGGCGTATTATATTTTTTAAGTTAACCTATATTCTCTTGACAAAAATTTTTTTGTCAAGAGAATATAGGTTAACTTCAAAAATGTTTTGGCTGATTAAATAGTGTATAATTTAGTCTTTCGTTATCACAGTCACGTTTTTATTATTCATTATCTATTTTTTAATTCTTGATTATACCCGAGAGTGGATCTCGATTCAGATTTATTTTTGGAAAAGCAATCTCTCTCAGAATCGGGGCATCCCTGTAAGAATTGATACACTGTAGTTAATGAGCACTTTTCACATTATATAAGTAAGTAATAAGAACTACACTTGCAACAAATAATGACACAGTTTCACGTCAGTTAGCTTAATTTTCACTTTGTTGCATGAACATTATGAGTTGATACACTGTAGCATCACCAGGGGGATCATGGTATGTCTGGGGTTGCCTAGTTGTTTCTCGTCGATTGACTGTCAATCTCAATCACTAACACTCACGCACGTTCACAACTCTATTGTCTGTCACGATTAGCATGCCACTGATGCACGCTCATGAAAGGTATGTTAAGCACCAATGTTTAAATGTTATTTTGTTCTTGATAAAGGTCCCTACCGGACCGAAACGTCGGATTAGAATAAACTTTTTTGATATTTTAAGTCCTGTGAGTACTTGCCATATGTAACTGAATACTGGACATTGCTAATGCGCCCAGGCATTTTGGATCGGAAGATGTGAGTGCTATCCTGTGATTCTATCCATATATATATAGACAATACCGGTCAAAAGTTTGAGCACACCAGCTTGAAAGCTGATTTTTCATGAGTGTCTATGATTTTAACTGTATACACTTGTTTCCATAAATGCTCAATATTTCATTATAGGATAGATGTACTTATATAAACTGATAATCCTAAGCGAATTACCTTAAAAAACTGACTTTTTAATAAAAGTAAAATAATTACCTTCAGAAAGGGGATTTGAAGAAACTGGCACTCACGAGGACCAAACAAGGTCACACAGGCCAGACCTCAGAATCGGAGAACAAATTTGAGTCACAAGTCCGCAAAACTGATGATTAACTGCCCTTGAAATACAAGTTAGCTAAATGCTGCCAGAAGGACATATGATTTGTCGGCTGTTTAAAGGGGATTGCAAGATGTGGGCCTAAATGGATGAATTGCTGCAAACAAACCATTGTTAAGAGCACAGAATGAGAAGGATTGACTTGACTGGACCAAAGAACACAGAAACTGAATGCTTGAGCAGTGGAAGTAAGACTTGTGGAGTATTTGTAAGATGCCGAGATATTGAGCGTACGACTTGTGCATGCTTGGTTCCTACTGTCAGACATGGAGGAGTCAGTGTCTCTTTCTGGATTTACTTTGTTAGTGATCATTACTAAATCAATGGCAAGCTCAGCCAGCATGGCTATCATAGTGTACTTAAGAGGTATGCCTTTCTATCCCCATATGGCTAGTTGGGCAGTTCTGGTGGTGATCTTTACCAAGTCCAATGCAAGTTCAAGCAAAATGACTATCGTAGTGTACTTCACAAACATGATCAAGAACATTATTATAATGCGCTCCTTAGGGAGTGTCAGCCTGGGGACAAGGGGGTGTTACTACTTCCCACTAGTGAGAGTAAATGGTTAGTGAATGCAGCTGGGGAAGTGAAGTATCAGTTTACCCAGCCGGTTTCCAGAAGGGGTAAACAAATATACAACGTGAACCTTCTGAATCCATGGAGAACTGAGGAGTTTCTGTTTGTAGACCAGGTGATCAAAGACAGTGATCTGTGGGCCCCAGTTTCCTAAATGGGAACAGGCAGGGCTAGTCCAGATTCCTAAACAGCAGCAGGATCTTGGGGAGCTGATTTCCCAGTTCAAAGACGTTTTCTCAGAAAAGCCATGGACTACCCATTTAATAGAGCATGAGACCCTAACAGAGCTAGGAGTGACAATGCAGTCTCACCCATATAGGATACCTTAGAACAGGAAACACCATGTTGGTAAAGAGGTACAAGACATGTTATGGTCGGGGGTTATGAAGAGTTGTGTAGTGACTGGTGTAGTCCCATAGCTCTAGTATCCTAGCCTGATGGGAAGATATGGTTCTGTGTGGACATGTCACAGTTCGATGCGTACCTAATGCACACAGCTGATGAGTTGCTCAATTCCCTGGGTGAGGCAAGGTACTTTTCGATGCTTGTCTTGATGACAGGCTATTGGCAGATTCCTTTGGAGACCCAAAGCTGCCTTTGCTATACCTATGTTTGTCAAACTGCCATTTGCTTACACTGAGCTCCAGCTACTTTTCAGAGACTCATGAATAGGGTCTTACACTCGTATATAGGGAATGCTGCTGTATACATCAATGACCTAGGGATTTTTAGTAAGCTCTAGAGGGAATTGTGGAGGGTAAGGGGCTCCTTGGTAGAGGGAATTGTGAAGGGTGAGGGGCTCCTTGGTAGGAGGAATTGTGGAGGGTGAGGGGCCCCTCAGTAGAGGGAATCATGGTGGATGAGCGGCCCCTCGGTAGAGAGAATTATGGTGGATGAGGGGCACCTCAGTAGAGAGAATTTTGGCAGCTGAGGGGCTCCTCGGTAGAGTGAATTGTGGTGGATGAGGGGCTCCTTGGTAGAGGGAATTGTGGTGGATGAGGGGCTCCTTGGTAGAGGGAATTGTGGAGGGTGAGGGGCTCCTTGGTAGAGGGAATTGTGGAGGGTGAGGGGCTCCTTGGTAGGAGGAATTGTGGAGGGTGAGGGGCCCCTCGGTAGAGGGAATTGTGGTGGGAGAGGGGCTCCTCGGTAGAGGGAATTGTGGTGGGAGAGGGGCTCCTCGGTAGAGGGAATTGTGGTGGGAGAGGGGCTCCTCGGTAGAGGGAATTGTGGTGGGAGAGGGGCTCCTCGGTAGAGGGAATTTTGGTGGCTAAGGGGCCCCTCGGTAGAAGGGATTGTGGTGGGTGAGGGGCCCCTTGGTAGAAGGGATTGTGGAGGGTGAGAACCTCCTCGGTAGAGGGAATTGTGGCGGGTGAGGGGCCCCTGGGTAGCGGGAATTTTAGCGGGGAATTGTGGCGGGTGTGGGGCTACTCAGTAGAGGAAATTGTGGCGGGTGAGGGGCCCCTCGGTCAAGGGAATTGTGGAGGGTGAGGTGCCCTTCGGTAGAGGGAATTATGGTGGGTGAGGGGCTCCTCGGTAGAGGGAATTGTGGCAGATGAGGGACCCTTCAGTAGAGGGAATTGTGGTGGGAGAGGGGCCCCTCGACAGAGGGTAATTTGGCTGACGAGGGGCTCATCATTAGAGAGAATTGTGGGGAGCAATTGTTGCGGGTGAGGGGCCCCTCAGTAGAGGGAATTGTGGCAGATGAGGGACCCTTCAGTAGAGGGAATTGTGGTGGGAGAGGGGCCCCTCGGTAGAGGGAATTGTGGTGGGAGAGGGGCTCCTCGGTAGAGGGAATTGTGGTGGGAGAGGGGCTCCTCGGTAGAGGGAATTTTGGTGGCTAAGGGGCCCCTCGGTAGAAGGGATTGTGGTGGGTGAGGGGCCCCTTGGTAGAAGGGATTGTGGAGGGTGAGAACCTCCTCGGTAGAGGGAATTGTGGCGGTTGAGGGGCCCCTGGGTAGCGGGAATTTTAGTGGGGAATTGTGGCGGGTGTGGGGCTACTCAGTAGAGGAAATTGTGGCGGGTGAGGGGCCCCTCGGTCAAGGGAATTGTGGAGGGTGAGGTGCCCTTCGGTAGAGGGAATTATGGTGGGTGAGGGGCCCCTCAGTAGAGGGAATTGTGGCAGATGAGGGACCCTTCAGTAGACGGAATTGTGGTGGGAGAGGGGCCCCTCGACAGAGGGAAATTTGGCTGACGAGGGGCTCATCATTAGAGAGAATTGTGGGGAGCAATTGTTGCGGGTGAGGGGCCCCTCAGTAGAGGAAATCATGGTGGATGAGCGGCCCCTCGGTAGAGGGAACTGTGGTGGATGAGGGGCCCCTCGGTAGAGACAATTATGGTGGATGAGGGGCACCTCAGTAGAGAGAATTTTGGCAGCTGAGGGGCTCCTTGGTTGAGGGAATTATGGTGGATGATGGACCTCTCGGTATAGGGAATTGTGGTGGATGAGGGGTCCCTCTGTAGAGGGAATTTTGGCAGCTGAGGGGCTCCTCAGTAGAGGGAATTCTGGTGGGAGAGGAGCTCCTTGGTAGAAAGAATTGTTTACTATGTGGTCTTCAACTATATTTGAGTTTAACATGCCAGTCTATCAGTCAGAGGGCCATATTGACCAGTCTATCGGTCAGAGGGGCCATACTCACCAGTCTATCAGTCAGAGGGCCATATTGACCAGTCTATCAGTCAGAGGGGCCATACTCACCAGTCTATCAGTCAGAGGGCCATATTGACCAGTGTATCGGTCAGAGGGGCCATACTCGCCAGTCTAAAGAGGAGAAAAGCAAGTGCACCATATTGGAACATACAGCTATGCAGTGCTTAATAATGTACTGGAAGGGGTACAGGGAAGGGGTGTTGATTGTCCCCTGTGGCGCACTTGTTCTTATTATTCTCGTCCTCTGTAGGTCTCTGGACTCTGTGCAGCCCCCCATGTATATTGGAGATTAACCCTTTGTACTTCAGTAGGTGTATGTGGGGTGTGCAGTGCTAGGGCCGTATGCACAGAACTAAGGAGGAGCAAATCAGTTGCACCATTGGGGGCAGATAAACAGTTAAATGGGATTTTGATTTGATTTAAAACTGATTTTAACCTTTTGGAGTCCTGTCTAGAATTTAAGGAATAAAAACATAATTTAAATTCATGGGGAATGTTTATTTGCCCCTTGTGGTACAGATGGTTTGCCCAAGAATTAATTCATTGCAGAGATGTAGCCCATGGCTCAGATCTTCCATAGGGAGGAACAGAAGTGCAACAGGACGCAGTTTGTTCTCTGAACACCAGGAGGCAGTGTGATATACAATAACATCTGAATAAAACATCCCCAATCATTGAATGTCCCTTGTTTTACTACCCAAGAAGATCCCCAAAAATATGAAAATTCTGCATATGCCCATTTATTTGAGTCTTTAACCCCTTGAATACTAGAGAAGTCTCCAGAGCGTTGCAATTCATTGGAGACCTCTCTATCCGTCAAGGCTTAACTCCCCTTTTAAATTAAAGTGAACTTTCATTTCCCCTCTGTTCTACAGTTGGATTGCTCCAAGATTGCATCTCATCAGTTTCATGGATTTGACCCCCAGTCCCTCGGGATGACAGAAGAGGTGTTATGACAGTAATCAGGACAGGACAAGGTCACTGAGACCTCTGACCCCATCCCTTTGCCTGTTTCATGTCCTCTGAAATGTGATTAAACGTTCATTTGTTTTCAGTCCTCATAATCTCCAACAGAGAATAAACCTTCCCGTTCTTTACCCCAGTAATAAGATTTATGGGCAGGACAGTCGGTTCCTGTTCTTTACCCCAGTAGTATGGTTGATGGGCAGGACAGTCGGTTCCTGTTCTTTACCCCAGTAGTAAGGTTGATGGGCAGGACAGTCGGTTCCTGTTCTTTACCCCAGTAGTATGGTTGATGGGCAGGACAGTCGGTTCCTGTTCTTTACCCCAGTAGTAAGGTTGATGGGCAGGACAGTCGGTTTCTGTTCTTTACCCCAGTAGTAAGGTTGATGGGCAGGAGAGTCGGTTCCTCTTCTTTACCCCAGCAGTAAGGTTGATGGGCAGGACAGTCGGTTCCTGTTCTTTACTCCAGTAGTAAGGTTGATGGGCAGGACAGTCGGTTCCTGTTCTTTACCCCAGTAGTAAGGTTGATGGGCAGGACAGTCGGTTCCTGTTCTTTACCCAGTAGTAAGGTTGATGGGCAGGACAGTCGGTTTCTGTTCTTTATCCCAGTAGTATGGTTGATGGGTCGGACAGTCGGTTCCTGTTCTTTACCCCAGTAGTAAGGTTGATGGGCAGGACAGTCGGTTCCTGTTCTTTACCCCAGTAGTAAGATTGATGGGCAGGACAGTCGGTTCCTCTTCTTTACCCCAGTAGTAAGGTTGATGGGCAGGACAGTCGGTTCCTGTTCTTTACCCCAGTAGTAAGGTTGATGGGTAGGACAGTCTGTTCCTGTTCTTTACCCCAGCAGTAAGGTTGATGGGCAGGACAGTCGGTTCCTGTTCTTTACCCCAGCAGTAAGGTTGATGGGCAGGACAGTCGGTTCCTGTTCTTTACCCCAGTAGTAAGGTTGATGGGCCGGACAGTCGGTTCCTGTTCTTTACCCCAGCAGTAAGGTTGATGGGCAGGACAGTCGGTTCCTGTTCTTTACCCCAGTAGCAAGGTTGATGGGTCGGACAGTCGGTTCCTCTTCTTTACCCCAGCAGTAAGGTTGATGGGCAGGACAGTCGGTTTCTGTTCTTTACCCCAGCAGTAAGGTTGATGGGCCGGACAGTCGGTTCCTCTTCTTTACCCCAGTAGTAAGGTTGATGGGCCGGACAGTCGGTTCCTCTTCTTTACCCCAGTAGTAAGGTTGATGGGCCGGACAGTCGGTTTCTGTTCTTTATCGCAGTAGTAAGGTTGATGGGTCGGACAGTCAGCTCCTGTTCTTTACCCCAGTAGTAAGGTTAATGGGCAGGACAGTCGGTTTCTGTTCTTTACCCCAGTAGTAAGGTTGATGGGCAGGACAGTCGGTTCCTGTTCTTTACCCCAGCAGTAAGGTTGATGGGCCGGACAGTCGGTTCCTGTTTTTTACCCCAGTAGTAAGGTTGATGGGCAGGACAGTCGGTTTCTGTTCTTTACCCCAGCAGTAAGGTTGATGGGCAGGACAGTCGGTTTCTGTTCTTTACCCCAGCAGTAAGGTTGATGGGCCGGACAGTCGGTTTCTGTTCTTTATCGCAGTAGTAAGGTTGATGGGTCGGACAGTCAGTTCCTGTTCTTTACCCCAGTAGTAAGGTTGATGGGCCGGACAGTTGGTTTCTGTTCTTTATCCCAGTAGTAAGGTTGATGGGCCGGACAGTCGGTTCCTGTTCTTTACCCCAGCAGTAAGGTTGATGGGCAGGACAGTCGGTTCCTGTTCTTTACCCCAGTAGCAAGGTTGATGGGTCGGACAGTCGGTTCCTGTTCTTTACCCCAGCAGTAAGGTTGATGGGCAGGACAGTCGGTTTCTGTTCTTTACCCCAGCAGTAAGGTTGATGGGCCGGACAGTCGGTTCCTCTTCTTTACCCCAGTAGTAAGGTTGATGGGCCGGACAGTCGGTTCCTCTTCTTTACCCCAGTAGTAAGGTTGATGGGTCGGACAGTCAGTTCCTGTTCTTTACCCCAGTAGTAGGGTTGATGGGCAGGACAGTCGGTTTCTATTCTTTACCCCAGTAGTAAGGTTGATGGGCAGGACAGTCAGTTCCTGTTCTTTACCCCAGCAGTAAGGTTGATGGGCAGGACAGTCGGTTCCTGTTCTTTACCCCAGCAGTAAGGTTGATGGGCCGGACAGTCGGTTCCTGTTCTTTACCCCAGTAGTAAGGTTGATGGGCCAGACAGTCGGTTTCTGTTCTTTACCCCAGTAGTAAGGTTGATGGGCAGGACAGTCGGTTTCTGTTCTTTACCCCAGCAGTAAGGTTGATGGGTCGGACAGTCGGTTTCTGTTCTTTACCCCAGCAGTAAGGTTGATGGGCAGGACAGTCGGTTCCTCTTCTTTACCCCAGTAGTAAGGTTGATGGGCCGGACAGTCGGTTTCTGTTCTTTATCGCAGTAGTAAGGTTGATGGGTCGGACATTCGGTTCCTGTTCTTTACCCCAGTAGTAAGGTTGATGGGCCGGACAGTTGGTTTCTGTTCTTTACCCCAGTAGTAAGGTTGATGGGCCGGACAGTCGGTTCCTGTTCTTTACCCCAGTAGTAAGGTTGATGGGCCGGACAGTTGGTTTCTGTTCTTTACCCCAGTAGTAAGGTTGATGGGCAGGACAGTCGGTTCCTGTTCTTTACCCCAGCAGTAAGGTTGATGGGCCAGACAGTCGGTTCCTGTTCTTTACCCCAGTAGTAAGGTGTCACGGTTTATTATGACTCTCAGACACAAGTTTTAGGTAAAAAAATCAATTTTATTGAAATAATAAATGATAACTTAGGATGGCAATAACATACATATATATATATACAGAATATAGCACAGACAGAAGGCAGACTCTACCGGTCCTGTCAATATACCGGACAGGACAGTCTTTAGGCTCTACCGGCCTTGCCAATACCGGGTAAGGCAACCTGCAGATGGAATAGCATAACGGTTTTACCGGCCTTACCAAATTACCGGGCAAGGCAGCCTCAATAGATACACAATGTAGGCTCTACCGGCCCTGCCAATACCGGGTAAGGCAACCTCAGATGGAATGTGGCAAAAGGTTCTACCGGCCTTACCAATACCGGGCAGGGCAGCCCAGAGATAATAGCCGCAGTCAGATGGAACTGGCAATTTAGCAGAATCGTTAAGCAGCAAGGCTTTGGAGCAAACCAGCGTCCGCACGCTGGAAACAACACTGAATAGTATAGCCGTTAGGCTTAGCGAGCAAACCAGTGACCGCACACTGGAGTAACAAGCGAGTAGTATAGCCGCAAGGCTTAGGAGCAAACCAGCGTCCGCACGCTGGGACCAACACAAAATTGTATAGCCGATAGGCTTTGGAGCAAACCAGTGACCGCACACTGGTGTAACAAGTGAGTTTGTATAGCCGCAAGGCTTAGGAGCAAACCAGCGTCCGCACGCTGGGACCAACACAGATTTGTATAGCTGATAGGCTTTGGAGCAAACCAGTGACCGCACACTGGTGTAACAAGCGAGTTAGTATAGCCGCAAGGCTTAGGAGCAAACCAGCGTCCGCACGCTGGGACCAACACAGATTTGTATAGCTGAAATACTTTGGAGCAAACCAGTGACCGCACACTGGTGTAACAAGTGAGTTTGTATAGCTGCAAGGCTTAGGAGCAAACCAGCGTCCGCACGCTGGGACCAACACAGAATTGTATAGCTGATAGGCTTTGGAGCAAACCAGTGACCGCACACTGGTGTAACAAGCGAGTTTGTATAGCCGCAAGGCTTAGGAGCAAACCAGCGTCCGCACGCTGGGACCAACACGGAATTGTAGCAATGTCACCAACGCGACCAGGCAGAAGGTCGCCAGGATACTGAAGACAGGTGATAAGATGACAGGAACCAGCAACGATCAGTCAGGTCAGAAAACAGCAGAGAAGTTCAGCAGGAACTGCAACACCAGAGACTAGGCCGGAACCAGGACTGGAAGTACTTCAGCATGCAGGAAACACTGGAACAGTAGAGATCAGGAACTCAGGAACACATGAGATCAGGAACTCAGGAACACTGGAACAGAGGCCCAGCTATCACTAGCATAGTGATAGCAAGAAGGTCAGAAACAACACGAAAGGGCACTCAAAGGGTGCCCAATCCAGGTTTAAATAGTCAATAAGAGGCGGGCTATCTGCAGACAGCCAATAGAAGCCCCCTACTGGTGATAGACAAGTAACTGCAGCAAATCACGGGCACCGTGATATAAGGTTGATGGGCAGGACAGTCGGTTTCTGTTCTTTACCCCAACAGTAAGGTTGATGGGTCGGACAGTCGGTTTCTGTTCTTTACCCCAGCAGTAAGGTTGATGGGCAGGACAGTCGGTTTCTGTTCTTTACCCCAGCAGTAAGGTTGATGGGCAGGACAGTCGGTTCCTCTTCTTTACCCCAGTAGTAAGGTTGATGGGCCGGACAGTCGGTTTCTGTTCTTTATCGCAGTAGTAAGGTTGATGGGTCGGACAGTCGGTTCCTGTTCTTTACCCCAGTAGTAAGGTTGATGGGCCGGACAGTTGGTTTCTGTTCTTTACCCCAGCAGTAAGGTTGATGGGCAGGACAGTCGGTTCCTGTTCTTTACCCCAGCAGTAAGGTTGATGGGCCAGACAATCGGTTCCTGTTCTTTACCCCAGCAGTAAGGTTGATGGGCAGGACAGTCGGTTTCTGTTCTTTATCCCAGCAGTAAGGTTGATGGGCCGGACAGTTGGTTTCTGTTCTTTATCCCAGTAGTAAGGTTGATGGGCCGGACAGTCGGTTCCTGTTCTTTACCCCAGTAGTAAGGTTGATGGGCAGGACAGTCGGTTTCTGTTCTTTACCCCAGTAGTAAGGTTGATGGGCAGGACAGTCGGTTCCTGTTCTTTACCCCAGCAGTAAGGTTGATGGGCCGGACAGTCGGTTCCTGTTCTTTACCCCAGTAGTAAGGTTGATGGGCAGGACAGTCGGTTTCTGTTCTTTACCCCAGCAGTAAGGTTGATGGGTCGGACAGTCGGTTTCTGTTCTTTACCCCAGCAGTAAGGTTGATGGGCAGGACAGTCGGTTCCTCTTCTTTACCCCAGTAGTAAGGTTGATGGGCCGGACAGTCGGTTTCTGTTCTTTATCGCAGTAGTAAGGTTGATGGATCGGACAGTCAGTTCCTGTTCTTTACCCCAGTAGTAAGGTTGATGGGCCGGACAGTTGGTTTCTGTTCTTTATCCCAGTAGTAAGGTTGATGGGCCGGACAGTCGGTTCCTGTTCTTTACCCCAGTAGCAAGGTTGATGGGTCGGACAGTCGGTTCCTGTTCTTTACCCCAGCAGTAAGGTTGATGGGCAGGACAGTCGGTTTCTGTTCTTTACCCCAGCAGTAAGGTTGATGGGCCGGACAGTCGGTTCCTCTTCTTTACCCCAGTAGTAAGGTTGATGGGCCGGACAGTCGGTTCCTCTTCTTTACCCCAGTAGTAAGGTTGATGGGTCGGACAGTCAGTTCCTGTTCTTTACCCCAGTAGTAGGGTTGATGGGCAGGACAGTCGGTTTCTATTCTTTACCCCAGTAGTAAGGTTGATGGGCAGGACAGTCAGTTCCTGTTCTTTACCCCAGCAGTAAGGTTGAT
The DNA here is from genome assembly GCA_037306005.1 of Rhinophrynus dorsalis. Classification (NCBI taxonomy): domain Eukaryota; kingdom Metazoa; phylum Chordata; class Amphibia; order Anura; family Rhinophrynidae; genus Rhinophrynus; species Rhinophrynus dorsalis. The sequence goes on along the minus strand of JBBDGT010000046.1, from coordinate 165,683 downwards.
GGGCAGGACAGTCGGTTCCTGTTCTTTACCCCAGCAGTAAGGTTGATGGGCCGGACAGTCGGTTCCTGTTCTTTACCCCAGTAGTAAGGTTGATGGGCAGGACAGTCGGTTTCTGTTCTTTACCCCAGCAGTAAGGTTGATGGGTCGGACAGTCGGTTTCTGTTCTTTACCCCAGCAGTAAGGTTGATGGGCAGGACAGTCGGTTCCTCTTCTTTACCCCAGTAGTAAGGTTGATGGGCCGGACAGTCGGTTTCTGTTCTTTATCGCAGTAGTAAGGTTGATGGGTCGGACATTCGGTTCCTGTTCTTTACCCCAGTAGTAAGGTTGATGGGCCGGACAGTTGGTTTCTGTTCTTTACCCCAGTAGTAAGGTTGATGGGCCGGACAGTCGGTTCCTGTTCTTTACCCCAGTAGTAAGGTTGATGGGCCGGACAGTTGGTTTCTGTTCTTTACCCCAGTAGTAAGGTTGATGGGCAGGACAGTCGGTTCCTGTTCTTTACCCCAGCAGTAAGGTTGATGGGCCGGACAGTCGGTTCCTGTTCTTTACCCCAGTAGTAAGGTTGATGGGCAGGACAGTCGGTTTCTGTTCTTTACCCCAACAGTAAGGTTGATGGGTCGGACAGTCGGTTTCTGTTCTTTACCCCAGCAGTAAGGTTGATGGGCAGGACAGTCGGTTTCTGTTCTTTACCCCAGCAGTAAGGTTGATGGGCAGGACAGTCGGTTCCTCTTCTTTACCCCAGTAGTAAGGTTGATGGGCCGAACAGTCGGTTTCTGTTCTTTATCTCAGTAATAAGGTTGATGGGTCGGACAGTCGGTTCCTGTTCTTTACCCCAGTAGTAAGGTTGATGGGCCGGACAGTTGGTTTCTGTTCTTTACCCCAGCAGTAAGGTTGATGGGCAGGACAGTCGGTTCCTGTTCTTTACCCCAGCAGTAAGGTTGATGGGCCAGACAATCGGTTCCTCTTCTTTACCCCAGCAGTAAGGTTGATGGGCAGGACAGTCGGTTTCTGTTCTTTATCCCAGCAGTAAGGTTGATGGGCAGGACAGTCGGTTTCTGTTCTTTACCCCAGCAGTAAGGTTGATGGGCCGGACAGTCGGTTCCTGTTCTTTACCCCAGTAGTAAGGGTGATGAGCAGGACAGTCGGTTCCTGTTCTTTACCCCAGTAGTAAGGTTGATGGGCCGGACAGTCGGTTCCTGTTCTTTACCCCAGCAGTAAGGTTGATTGGCCGGACAGTCGGTTCCTGTTCTTTACCCCAGTAGTAAGGGTGATGGGCAGGACAGTCGGTTTCTGTTCTTTACCCCAGCAGTAAGGTTGATGGGCAGGACAGTCGGTTCCTGTTCTTTACCCCAGCAGTAAGATTGATGGGCAGGACAGTCGGTTCCTGTTCTTTACCCCAGCAGTAAGGTTGATGGGCAGGACAGTCGGTTCCTGTTCTTTACCCCAGCAGTAAGGTTGATGGGCAGGACAGTCAGTTCCTGTTCTTTACCCCAGCAGTAAGGTTGATGGGCAGGACAGTCGGTTCCTGTTCTTTATCCCAGTAGTAAGGTTGATGGGCAGGACAGTCGGTTTCTGTTCTTTACCCCAGTAGTAAGGTTGATGGGCAGGACAGTCGGTTCCTGTTCTTTATCGCAGTAGTAAGGTTGATGGGCAGGACTGTTGGTTCCTGTTCTTTACCCCAGTAGTAAGGTTGATGGGCAGGACAGTCGGTTTATACATGGTACAATACACAGTACTATACACATCCCCTACACTTCTCCTGATCTAATTGGGGCTTTCAGAGCTTTATATCTAGACAGGTGCAGAGTGATCTGCTGCGCAATGCACTGGGTACCTGTCGGGCATTCATGGAGGTAAACCCCTCATTTAAATCAGTGGGCATTACGGGTGATGATTAGTGTGCTAGAGAGGAACCAACTGAAAACCCCCAAATGATTTAAATCGTGACTTAACCCTTTGAGTGTCAGGAGATATCCAATGCACTGCTGGTGTGAGGGGCATCAGAGGTGTAGACTGGTAACCAAGACAGTGTAGCCGTTTATTCCTGGACACAGCGCCCCCTCAGGTACTATGCATGATTTTAATGAAAACATAACTTTAGGGTTATATGTTAGGGCTCTACATCTGGAGTCCTATAATCTGCCACACGGGGGCGCACTGTGGATTGTTACAGAGACACAAAGCAGAATGAAATAGACAATGATGTCACGATGCACATCACACACTACGCTGTCTGGAGCTGAGCTGTGAATGAGATTAATAACCCTTTCAATGCTGAGGGGTTAGTGCAAAGCAATGCGTTGCATACCCCGCTGGAAATCACAGGGTTAAAGCTGCAGACCAGTGAGCTGAGTTGTAACTGTGGAGATGATAGGAACCCAAATGGCGCTGAAGTGTGGGGGTAGGGGACCCCCCAGTCATTGGCTGGGTCACTATTGGCCTCAGACACGTCTGTCTCAAGGTCAGATGTCAAATTATCCAGGAGTCAATATTGATCTAATCGCCAGAGCGCAAATCCACTAATAAAAATCTCAGATCTTCAGAGACACGTTAACCTTGTACTGTTCCCCAGTCTTATAGATCACAGATAACTGGTGGTGCTGTTATGGTGCATTACAGCAATGAGTCACTGTGGCTGATATACTAAGTAAAAGTGGTGCAATTCTGTAAAATGCCTGCTGGGTGGGGACACAGGAACCGGTAAAATATCTCCTGGGTGGGGACACGGGAACCGGTAAAATACCTGCTGGGTGGGCTACATGGGAACCGGTAAAATACCTGCTGGGTGGGGACATGGGAGCCAGTAAAATGCCTGCTGGGTGGGCTACACGGGAACCGGTAAAATACCTGCTGGGTGGGCTACACGTGAACTGGTAAAATGCGGGTATTTTACTGGTTCCCGTATACCCACCCAACAGGTATTTTACCTGTTCCCGTGTACCCCACCCAGCAGGCATTTTACCGGTTCCCGTGTACCCACCCAGCAGGCATTTTACCGGTTCCCGTGTACCCACCCAGTAGGCATTTTACTGGTTCCCATGTATACATGGGATTCCTACAATCTATGGCAGGTTACCAGTAAAGTCCCTAGTTAGCAGTACCGATACCAGACCTACCAGCTGTGCCAGGTTGCCAGTGACAGTCCCTAGTTAGCAGTACCGATACGAGACCTACCAGCTGTTCCAGGTTACCAGTGACAGTCCCTAGTTAGCAGTACTGATACCAGACCTACCAGCTGTGCCAGGTTACCAGTGACAGTCCCTAGTTAGCAGTACCGATACCAGACCTACCAGCTGTGCCAGGTTACCAGTAAAGTCCCTAGTTAGCAGTACTGATACCAGACCTACCAGCTGTTCCAGGTTACCAGTGACAGTCCCTAGTTAGCAGTACTGATAACAGACCTACCAGCTGTGCCAGGTTACCAGCAACAGTCTCTAGTTAGCAGTACTGATACCAGACCTACCAGCTGTGCCAGGTTACCAGTGACAGTCCCTAGTTAGCAGTACTGATAACAGACCTACCAGCTGTGCCAGGTTACCAGCAACAGTCTCTAGTTAGCAGTACTGATACCAGACCTACCAGCTGTGCCAGGTTGCCAGTGACAGTCCCTAGTTAGCAGTACTGATACCAGACCTACTAACTAACCAGGCCTACCAGCTGTGCCAGGTTACCAGTGACAGTCTCTAGTTAGCAGTACTGATACCAGACCTAAAAGAAAAGACAAAAAAGAGCACAGACCGTTTAAGAGCACATCTGTTTAAATCAATAAGTCACTGGCACCCTTGGAATTTCAAGTCTCACCGGATGTATGAACATTGTCAACATATAGAGAAATAAAATGTCCTTCACTGGAATCTTCCCTGGAGGGGCCACAGTATTTGATGCACCAAATATATATTTGCTTTAAACAATAAATAGCATAAACATTGCAGATGGCCCTACGCGTTTCATATCCCTCCATGGATACTTCTTCAGGGGCTTTACACATTAAACACGTAATCAGTATTTGTAAGGCAATTTGCAACGTTTATGCTGTTCAGAAAGTGGAAGAGGAATTTGGTGATTTGTAACAGAGCGAGATTAAGGACAGAGCGAGAGAATCCAATCTGGGGATAATAAGCTCTCAGTGATGTGTAAATGACATTATTATAAATTGTGCTAATTCAATGAATATTCAATGACTTTACTGTCAGCAGCTTCATATTTTACCTGGGGAGTAGACAGGCCGATGTGTCCGGATTTAGGGACCATTCTCCAGGCAGAGATTAGTTCCTTTCTGGATACAGAGAAATCCCACAGCTGAAAGGAGAAGTAACACCTGCTAATAACCCCTCATTTACCTTACTATGGCCATAAAAACCTTATGGCCCCTGTGAATTTCACCACTGTACTTTTGTTCATGTGACAACATCTTTAATCCATCCAGGATGTGAGCTCCATGGAGGCAGACATGACAGTTACTGGCAGGATGTCAGGTCCCTGGAGGCGGACATGACAGTTACTGGCAGGATGTCAGGTCCAAGGAGGCGGACATGACAGTCACCGGCAGGATATCAGGGCCATGGGGGGCGGACACAACAGTTACTGGCAGGATGTCAGGTCCATGGGGCGGACACAACAGTTACCGGCAGACTGTCCGGTCCATGTAGGCAGACATGACCGTTACCGGCAGGATGTCAGGTCTGTGGGGCAGACATGACCATTACCGGCAGGATGTCAGGTCCTTGGGGCAGACATGACCGTTACCGGCAGGATGTCAGGTCCCTGAATTGCTCCACTTTGTTTTTATACGTAAGGGCTAATGGTGGGGTTTACCTAGGGAACTATTTGCCTTTATCCTGCATTAGCGGCATTTGTTCACATTTAAACAATTCAAATCAAGCATCAAAAATTTCTGAATTACGAAATGTACTAAATAAATTGTGGGTAATATAGAATATAAATGTACACTCACCAATTGAATTGTGGGTAATATAGAAAATAAATGTGCACTCTCACCAAGTGAATTGTGGGTAATACACAATATAAATGTGCACTCAGCCAATGAATTGTGGGTAATATAGAATATAAATGTGCACAGACCTCAGAAGCTGGAGCTCCCGCGTGGTCCTCTCTTCAGTAATGCAGAGCGCTGAGAGATGATGTCATCACTCTGCAGAAAGGGAGCTCAGCTGCTAGAGGTCTGTGCCGAAGATGTCACAGACCTCAGCTTGCTTCTTGAGGGGGCCGGGCCGGACCGGGCCCCTGGAGTGCAGGGCCCAGTCGCAGGTGCGACCCCTGTGACCCCTATTGTTACACTACTAGGTAATATAGAATATATAAATGTACACTTTCACCAAGTGAATTGTGGGTAATATAGAAATATAGATGTACCATTTCACCAAGTGAATTGTGGGTTATATAGAATATATAAAGGTACACGCTCACACCAAGTGAATTGTGGATAATATAGAATATATAAAGGTACACGCTCACACCAAGTGAATTGTGGGTTATATAGAATATATAAAGGTACACGCTCACACCAAGTGAATTGTGGGTAATATAGAATATATAAAGGTACACGCTCAACCCAAGTGAATTGTGGGTTATATAGAATATATAAAGGTACACGCTCACCCCAAGTGAATTGTGGGTGATATGCAATGTAAATTTACACTCTCAGCAAGTCAGATTTACGAAAGATGGCAGCACTGTACCCACTCCTGAAGACCAAGTCCATGCCACTCCGGACAAAGATCAACGTCTACAAGGTAATCATCAGACCTACCCTGACGTATGCCTCCCCAGCATGGATCACTTGCCATGAGCGACACCGGAAGAGTCTTCAGAGAGTCCAGAACAAGGCCCTGCGGATATCATCTGGAGCTCCAAGATTCATAAGGACAGCTGACCTTCACAGGGAGCTGGACATCGAGATGTTGGACGAACACCTAGCGAAGCTGAGTAAGAACTTCTGCCAAGGACTGGATCAGAACCCGAACCCTCTGATCAGAAGACTCACTGCCACCACTGCAAACCCCTTCGACCGCTACCCGCGGCCCATCACAGCGAAGACCCTGTGAAACCAACCCAATTGTGACAAGTCAACACAGACCAAGAAGAATCCAAACCTGCGACTTCAAACCCAACCCGAGAAGATGGAGTAGTGAGGCACAAGCCTCGGTATCCAAAAATCACCGCTGATGGATAAAATCTATCAGCAAGAAGACGACGAGTCAGATTTACACTTTCAACATGTGAATTACACTTAGCAAGTGCTTTCTGGGTAATATAGTATGTAAATGTACACTCACACGAAGTGCATTCTGGGTAATATAGTATGCAAATGTACACTCACACGAAGTGCATTCTGGGTAATATAGTATGTAAATGTATTTCTACAGAGAACTTTCTTTTTTCTCCCTTCAGCCATGTGAGTGTTTTCTAGTGAATCTAAGAATATGTATGTAGTAGAATGTAAAGTTATTCCCTCTGAGGAACGTCCTGCCTCTCCCTTCATGCATTCAGGGTATAGTGTTTCTAGAGAATGAATTAATATAGAATGTAAATTTACACTCACAACGAGTGGATTCTGTGTAATATATAGAATATATAAATGTATGTTTATGGTGGATCTACTTTCTTGTACAGTAATACATTCAGTGTCAAGTGGTTCCACTGAAACAAGGAATTCACACACACACACATCCAGACCCCTGACTAATTCTCTCATATTAATGAATGAGAAATGTCACATCACAACTTATATAGTAACATAGTAAATTAAGTTGAATAAAGACACAAGTCTATCAAGTTCAACCTTCTCCTCATACCCCAGTAACTGAGAATTTTATAGCTTTCCTGCTACCAATTAATTTAGTCTTTATCAGACCTTCCTTATCTGCCTACTAATAAACAGTATAACCCTGTATGTTCTCGTTTGAAAGAAATGTGTCTAATCTTCTCTTGAATGTATCCATTGTATCTGCCATAACCACCTCCTTGGGTAATGAATTCCACAATTTAACAGACCTTACTGTAAAGAAAACCCTTCCTCTGCTGAAGTCTAAACCACCTTTCCTCTAATCTCAGTATATTGTATTTTAAGGAGTCCAGTATACCTTTTATTGGGTAAGAGAGTGTCTGTATGAAGCAAACATTCAAGACACTACTCTTATTATTCTTGAAGAAAAGACTTCGATATCTTGGAAGCTTGCATGTTAGAGCATGTCTTAAAGACAGTACTACTAAGTTTCCCAAATGCTTGTCATCCCAGTTTTATTTGCCACTCAGTTTCCATCGTGGTGTTTCTGTCGTTTGACATTTTCTGTCCATATATATATGGAAAAGCAAAAAACGGATGTACTCTCGGGATGTAGAGTCAAAAGATTATAATGTAATCACCATCGTAAAAGAGTAAACAAATGTGAATAAACTAGCAATGTTTTGGTCCACTGTCCAGGACCTTCCTCGAGGAATCTGTATATTTTTTTAATGAGCTATATACAATAGGGTTTTAGGAAATAATTCAATGTTAATTTATACTCAGTGGATAACTTTGTAAATCTCTTCACTCAACATACAGTTTCTAGTGTAATTAGGAATAGTGGGTAATATAAGAAGTAAATGTAAACTCTACCTCCCTTCCTTCTTCCATTCATTGTTTAGTGTTTCTAGTGAAACAAGGGATTATGAGTAACACTGAGAATCTTCCCTTCTCTTCCATTATCGATTTTATGGGTTAGATTCACTAAACGGTGATAAAGCGGAGATGACATCTCCGGTGAAATCACTTGTCCAGTTCCTATATTATTCTATGGAACCTATTCACTAAGATCTCCAAAGTTGAAGAAATCTTAGTACATAGGCTCAATAGAATAATATAGGAACTGGAGAAGTGATAAACTGGAGAAGTCATCTCCACTTTATCACCTCTTTATCACCACTTAGTGAATCTCTCCCCAGCTGGAGCGTTTCTGGAAAAACAAGAGTATCTAACTTATAGAGAATGTAACCTTAACTTTATACTCACTGAGGGTATCCTATTAGAACAGAGTTGTCTAAATGGCACCCGTCAAAACGGCAACGTTGCCATCAAATTGTTACGCGTGTCGCTCGTGTCAAAAGGGCACAATGAAAGAGCACGGTCAGTTACCCAGGCATTCAAGGCACACTGTAGAGTATGTTCTTTGACCTTTCAGCGGTGGGAACATCAGGGGTGATGGCTGCATCCTTTTTATCTCCTGGTGTTCTTAGTCCTTCATTAGGATGGTCTTCAGAGAGAGCTTAGTCTTAGCTCTATTAAGGTCCAGATTTCTACACCTGTTTGTGTCTTGTCAGTGGCATATTGCCTTAATGCTTGATGTGCATACTTTGTACAAAAGGTACCTCATGCCTTCCTGGTCATTAAAGGTCCCACTCCTCTGCTGGGCTGGTCTTTGGTTTTGAGAGTGTTTCCAAAGGTGCTTTTTTTTCTTGCCTTTTGTCTTCCCCTTCAGTCTTTGAATTATAAGACCACTTTCCTTCACCATGATCCTGTCTGCTTTGTATATGATCTCACTTAGCAGACCATTGCACTCCTTGACCATGATCCTGTCTTCCGCCTTGTATTTGATTCCAAGTTGCTGACCTTGCACTCCTTGACCATGATCCTGTCTTCCGCCTTGAATTTGCTGTCCTGTAGCTGACCATTGCATCCCTTGACCACGGTCTTGCCTGCTGCCTAGTACTACTCTTGTCTCCACATTGTAGACCCTAGCCTGCCTGATCTATTTCCAGCTGTTGTTTCTGTGCGTTCCTCCATCCCCTAGCATCCTCTTCTTTAGCGGGTGAGTGTTTTTTGGTATCATTCTCTCTGGGGCCAGTGGTGTATTCGGAGTCACCTCCCACTCCTCTGTAGGGGGCTATCTAGCTTTGCGGATCACAACTCTGTACGGCCTTGGCTGCGGCATAATCTTCCTAAAAGCAGCCTGTGTATCCAAACTCTGGTCCCTAATGTTGCTGTATGAGGATATATAAAATATGGTCTCATCCCAAGCAAGAAGGGGTTAATAAGGGGTTTTGTGTTTCTTAATAAGGGAATAATGTGTTTCTTACAAACCTTCTGTGCATAATATGTTTATTATGAGGTTTCTGTGCTTGGTCGTCATTATGTTACATTTTCAAGGCTATGCAGCAGTAATAAGACGTGCTGATTTTTGCAGAACACGAGGTTGTGTTTACATTAACCCTGGCAGCCGCAGAGCACAAGCTGGACATGTAATGATGATGTCTGTTGTTGACACTAACAGTTTAGTCTGATAGGTTAAAGCATCCTGATCAGGCTGTGATAGAGGGTGTAAAGAGTGGGGTGCTATGGGGGCTTTTTAAGAGCTTCATCTGGAACGGGAAGGTGACATCAGTGTGTCCAGACTCTGTGTACGTTTAAGACTGTATGTGCGGTGATCAGATCCATCAGGGGCTCTCCCATATGAGCTGAGATCATTTTTTGATAAGTATTATTATATGCTCGTTCAGTCTATGATTATTGCTAATAAAATCTATGATCCCGTGTGTGTCTCTGTTTATTTACTTTGGAATCCAAAATAATCCGTGAAACAGTTGCCCTCTAGCATCTTGCGCTATAGGTTTTTGTGGGAGGAGTATCTGTTTTATCTGTTTTCCTCACTCTGTCTGTTTCTGGGTTAACTGCTACCCATTTCCCCACGACCGAACCTAGTACAGACCGTGTATCCCAGTTTTAACCGTAGTTATATATACTTTAAATTACAGCATTTCTAGAGGAGCAAGGGCATCTGGGTAATATGAAAAGTAAATTCCCACTTATTGAAAATCCTCCTACCTCTCATGTTGTCTAGTTATTCTCGTTGAACAAGAATTTCTGGGAAAAATGGAATTTCGATTTGTAATCACTGCTCATGTCATGCTTTGACAAGTTTGAGTTGTTTCTAGTGAATTTTGGGATATAAATTCACACTCGGTGATATCTTTCATCTACTCACTGTGCAGGGATTCTATTGAAACAAGACATTATTGGAATACACAATGTAAATTTACAGCCATTGAGGATTCAACTGCCTTTGCCTTCATCATTGCTTTGTTAGTATTTCTAGTGAAAATGTGATTCCGGGTAACAGTGGGAATTTAGATTTACTGAGAATTGTTCCACCTCTACCATCATACATGCTATTCAGTGTGTACTGTTCCTAGCTAAACAAGGAATTCTGGGTAGGATTGAATGGAAAGGTGTCATCAATGAGGCCATTTATACTGCTCCCTTCATCTTATCCATGTGTAGTCTTTCTAGTGCAATGAGAAATTATAGGTAATATAAATGTACATTTCTCTGTTGTCCAATACAGGTTACTGGTAACTTTGAGTAGGAAATCAGCCCCTTTAATAGGCAGGAACAATTCTGAGAAGTGACTGCTGGGTGGAGCCTACCTCCTCTCCTTAGCTTGCAGCTAGCCAATCCCTAACCAGTAAGATTTGTTCCTTGGTCTAGACACAAGGCAAGGGAACAGTTCTGCTATAGTTTTAGCTTTTTATTATTTTCTGTTAGAAATGGAATACCACCATTAGGTGGATTACCATCACTGACAATTCCCATCACCCAAATGTGGATAGCTCTGTTTACCAGGTGCTTTTGTGGACCTAAGCCCTCGGGGGAAAATCTTGGCTGCAAGTCCTTTCCCCAGGAGTTGCCCACAGAGGCTTCTTCTTGATATACCTAATATTCCTTCTGTCGATGGCTGCAGTTCTTGGTAAAATATCTTGTTTCCTTCTACCCTCCACTATCTCCTCCACCCCATGTTTATATCTCTCCTTCACTTCTATCATCCACACTCACCTCTACACACCAACTCGTCACACACAAATCACTTTCTCATCTCCTGTCTCTCTCTTTTCTTCTGTTAATGGCAGCTGGAGATATCTCTCCAAACCCTGGCCCCATCTCCATTCACAGACAATCTACCTCCAGTCAGCATAGGAACAATTAAAATCTAATCACCATTCCCTGTCTTCAACCTCAATGTCTTCCCGTCTCCTGTGCTCTGTGTAATGCTCACTCCATTACTAACAAATATAACACTGTGCATGATCTCTTTTTCTCACGCTCCCTCAGTTTACTTGCTGTTACTGAATCTTGGCTCTCTCAATCTGACACTGCTTTAGAGGCAGCAATCTCCTATGGTGGCCTCTCCTTCTCTCACACTCCACACTCAACTGAATGACTTTTGAGTCGCATGCTGTCCGTATCTTTGCTCCAGTCTCTCTACAAGTTGCAGTCATCTATCGCCAATATACCTCCACATATACACCTTCAGACTTCCTATCTGACTTTGAATCATGGCTGTCCTTCTTCCTCTCATCAGATACACCTCAATTCTTCTGGGGAACTTCAACTGTCATATGGATGATCCCTCTGTCTCCTGGGCATCCCGTTTTCTCTCTTTAACATCTACATTTGGACTATCCCAGTGGATGAATGCTAGTACTCAAAAGGATGGTCACTTCCTAGACCTTGTGTTTACTAGAGGCTGTGCACTCTTGGATTTTATTATCTCCCCTCTTCCATTATCCAATCACCATCTTCTGACATTCAGCACAACTTATACACCTTCCACAATCCCTGCTTCCTCTCCCCGCTTCACGCGTAACCTCAAATCCTTTAATCTCACGTCTCTCCAGTCCTCCCTGGCTACTGGACTTTCATCTATTCCCATTAATCCTAACACTAACAGCCTTGTCAAAACATACAACTCAGTCCTATCCTCCTCTTTGAACCTGATCCACTCGCAGAACTAACCCGCGGCCATGGCTTAATAAAGACACCAGCTTCCTCTGCTCCTGTACCCATTCAGCTGAATGACTGTGGAGAAAGTCTGGCTCTCTGGCAGACTTTCTCCTCTACAGGTTCCTCCTTTCCTGCTTTAACTCTTCTCTGTCCCTCGCCAAAAAACTTTACTTTTCACAACTAATCAACACTCATAAATCCAACCCCCGACACCCTTTCTCTTCCTTTAACTCCCTCCTCCACCCTCCATCTGCTTCCCCCACAAACTCCATACAGCCGCAAGACTTTGCTGACTACTTCAAAGCCAAGGTGGACTCCATCCTTGATAATATACCACCTTGTACATCTTCTCCTAGCCTCCCCCGTTCCCCTCCTGGCACTCTGGGCTCTTTTTCACTAGTCACGGAGGAGAAACTGACTAACCTGATATCCTCTGCTCCGTCCACTACATGTGCACTTGATCAGCTCCCCTCTCACCTCGCCCAGGCCTTCTCCCCCACACTAATCCCTATCCTATTGCAAATATTTAACTCCTCCTTTGCCACTGCTACCTTTCCTGCTGATTTCAAACATGCCTTAGTAACACCCATCCTCAAGAACAACTCTTCTGACAGTAACACACCCTCTAGCTATCGACCTGTTTCTCTTCTGCCTTTTGCCTCTAAACTCTTGGAACACCTAGCCTATTAACGCCTGCTTGACTTCCTTAACACATAAGACCTGCTGGACCCTTTACAATCCGGATTTCGCACTGCTCAATCCACTGTAACTGCTCTTACAAGAGTGGTCAATGATCTTTTCATTGCCAAATCTCAAGGTCACTATTCAATACTTATCCTGCTTGATCTCTCAGCAGCTTTTGATACTGTTGATCATGCACTCCTCCTCCGCATTCTTCACTTCTTAGGAATCCGTAACACAGCACTGGACTGGCTCTCCTCTTATCTATCTAACAGATCCTTCAGTGTCTCCTCTGCCACCTCTTCATCCTCTCCCGTCCAACTCTCTGTTGGGATTCCTCAAGGTTCTGTTCTAGGACCGCTTCTGTTTCCTCTTTACACAATAACACTTGGTGATCTTATTAACTCATTTGGTCTCATATATCACCTGTATGCAGATGACACCCAGATTTCCGTATCTGCACCTCGACTGACTTCTGATATCCAGGCTAAAGTCACAGATTGCCTCTCAGCTATCTCAGATTGGGTGGCTCATAGGCACCTCAAACTCAGTATGTCTAAAACTGAGCTACTCCTCATCCCACCTAGGCCTGGCCCTGTAGAGCCCTTCCAGGTGACTGTAAATGGCACTACCATAAATCAAGTTTCAGAAGCGCGGTGTCTAGGGGTGATAATTGACAACTCTCTCTCATTTTCCTCTCATATTAATGCCATTGCAAAATCCTGTCGCTTTCTTTTGTGTAACATTGTTAAAACCCGTCCCTTCCTCCGTTCCTCCACAGCTAAAATTCTTACACACGCAGTCATCTCCCACATGGACTATTGCAACATTCTTTTGTCTGGCATTCCTGCCTCCCATCTCCATCCACTTCAATCTATACAGAATGCTGCAGCACGAATTACTCTTCTGTCACCTAGGTTTGTCCCTGCCCCACTCCTCCTCAAAACTCTCCAATGGCTGCCTATCAAACTCTGGATATCTTACAAAATCTTACTTCTCTCTTTCAAGACACTTCTCTCCTCTACTCCTTCTTACATTTCCACTCTGATCTCCCGTTATACCCCATCCCGCCACTTACGTTCGGCCAATGACTGTCTTCTCTCAGCTCCTTTTGTGTCTACAGCCCTGTCACGTAGCGAACCTTTTTCTCTCATTGCTCCGTATCTATGGAATGCTCTACCATCCAACCTGCGCCACTGCACCTCGCTGATAACCTTCAAATCTCACTTAAAAACGCACCTCATGGATAAAATCTCAACATGCTAGAAGGCACTGATGTTGTACAAATGAATGTTCTTATAAATTATTTACTTTACTGATGTCCTCTATCATCATCAGAACTAGCACTGTATTCAGCACTTGACCCTTATGTGCTCTGTATGTCTCCCATTAACACTTTAGATTGTAAGCTTTCGGGCAGGTACCTCCCACCTGATGTTTCACTCTACAAAGCACCTGTAACCCTGTATTGTTTAAACCCTTAAATTGTAAAGTGCTGCGTACACTTGTGGCGCTATATAAATATACATTTTCATTCATTCATCTGAAGACAGAAGACCTGCTGAAAAAGGTGAGCACCCTTTGAGTCCTGAGTGTCACGGTTTGTTTTGACTCTCAGACACAGAGTTTAGATAAAAACACAACTTTATTGAAAGTTGGTTTCCGGAGCTTTTGGACCTCTCTGTGGCGGAACCTCTTCCACTTTCTCCCTGTCAAGATCTTCTTCTGCAGGGTTACCTCTGGAAGGAAGATGTTCATTGTCTGGCTTTGACGGCTTGGAGATTGAATCCTCAATTTGAAGAAGAAAGGATTTTCTTCTGGGGTGGTGGCTACTATGCTTAGTGCCCGCAAGCCTGTTTCATCTAAGGCCTACCATCGGGTTTGGTCTACCTTCCTGGCTTGGTGTGCTGCCAGGGACCTGTCACAGGATTTTGACCTTCCTATGGTTCTTTTCTTCCTACAGGATGGTGTGGATAAGGGTCTCAGTCTGAGTGCCCTTAAGGTTCAGACTTCTGCGCTCTCTGTCTTCTTTCAGAGGCATCTTGCTATCATTCCTGATGTCAAGGTTTTCTTCCAGGGGGTTGCTCATACCCGTCCGGTGTTTAAGTCCCCTGCACCTCAGTGGGATCTTAACATGGTCTTGGGAGTCCTCCAGCGTCCTCCCTTTGAGTCTTTAGCTACCATTCCTCTACGTCTGCTGATGTGGAAGATGGCCTTTCTCCTGGCGATTTTTTCTGTTCACCGAGTTGTGGAGCTGCATGCCCTGTCCTGTAAGCCACCCTTTCTGGTTTTCCACAAGGACAAGGCAGTGCTTCGCACCTCCCAAGAGTTTCTTCCGAAGGCTGTGTCCGGGTTCCACATCAATCAGGAGATTGTAGTTCCTTTCTTCTGTCCTAACCCTACTTCTGACAAAGAGAGGGAAATTATCACGGTGCCCGTGCTCTCTGTGCTGCTCTGTCAGTTTTTGTTGTGATGCGCTCCTATTGGTTGAGCTATGTTTGGCCCGCCCAGTATGGCCTTTATATACTGGGCTCTGGCACCTATCCGGTGCCCTTTCGTGGTGTTCCAGTACCAGTGCCTGCCTGAGTTGCTTGAATTCCTGTGTACCGACTTGGCTCGTTTGACTACTTTGCTTCTTGTCTCCTGCTCCGTGACCTGACCCGGCTTGTCTGATGTTCCTGCTCCATGATTCAACCCGGCCTGGCTGACGTTCCTGCTCCGTGACCTGATCTGGCTTGTTTGACGTTCCTGCTCCGTGATTCGACCCGGCTTTCCTGTTCCTGCATCGCTGTGTCGCTTGGGCGACATTCTGACTTCTGCTGTACCTGAGTCCTGCTTGGCAGAGTATCAGTGTTGCCTCCGTTACTGCTACGGCAGTGTGTCATAGGCTGAGTCCTCCGTTAACCCTTGCTGAGCCTCCGTGTTGCCTCCATTACTGCTACAGCAGTGTGCCATTGGCTGAGCCCTCCGTTAACTCTTGCAGACCCTCCGTGTGGCCTCCGTGACTGCTACGGCAGTGTGCCATTGGCTGAGCCTTCCGTTAACTCTTGCAGAGCCTCCGTGTTGCCTCCGTTACTGCTACAGCAGTGTGCCATTGGCTGAGCCCTCCGTTAACTCTTGCAGATCCTCCGTGTGGCCTCCATGACTGCTACGGCAGTGTGCCATTGGCTGAGCCCTCAGTTAACGCTTGCAGAGCCTCCGTGTTGCCTCCGTGACTGCTACGGCAGTGTGCGATTGGCTGGGCCTTCCGTTAACTCTCTCAGAACTTCATTGTTGTCTCCGTTACTACTATGGCAGTGTGCCATTGGCTGGGCCTTCCTTTAACTCTTACAGAGCTTCTGTGTTGCCTCCATTACTGCTGCGGCAGTGTGCCATTGGTTGAGCCTTCCGTTACTCTCGCAGAACTCTGTGTTGCCTCCATTACTGCTGCGGCAGTGTGCCATTGGTTGAGCCTTCCGTTACTCTCGCAGAACTCTGTGTTGCCTCTGTTACTGCTACGGCAGTGTGCCATAGCCCAAACCATCCGTTAAGCTCCTGCAGAGTATCATTGTCGCCTCCGTTACTGCTACGGCAGTGTGCCATTGGCTGTACTCCCGTTCAGCTCTTGCAGAGTATCATTGTTGCCTCCGTTACTGCTACGGCAGTGTGCCATTGGCTGTACTCCCGTTTGGCTCTTGCAGAGTATCATTGTTGCCTCCGTTACTACCACGGCAGTGGGTTTTAGTCTCAGCTCTGCTCTGGCAGATTACAAGTGCTTTAGTCTCCATTCTTGCACTGCAGTCCTCCTACTCGTTGCTATTCCATCATACTGGACGTTACTAAGAGAACGCACCACAGACTTCTCTACACATAGACTGATTACACCTATTGGGACTTTAACCCATGTTGTACTGCTGCTCTGGGTATTCACGCTTTCCTGCCTGACCTGTGTCAGTATAAGACCTCTCTTGCTTCCTATTATACTGGGCCTGTGTGGGCATATGCATCAAATACCTGTATTATCTCTATATGTTCCTGCTGAGGTACAACAAGACCTGTGAAGGATACTTGATTATTTGTGTTTTCAATAAAACTGTGTTTTATCCTAAACCACTGTGTCTGAGTGTTGAACAAACCGTTACAGATATTCATCTGTTGGATGTTGTGCGTTGTCTCGAGTTCTATGTGCATCACACTGAGTCCTTGAGGCATTCTAACTCCCTGTTTGTCATTCCTGAGGGTCCTAGGGCAGGGAAGCCTGCTTCCAAGGTAACCATTGTTCTTGGATCAAGTCCACGATTCTTAAGGCTTACAAATTTCGGAAGAAGCCTGCCCTTCAGGGTCACTGCTCTGTCTACGAGGTCTATTGGGGCTTCTTGGGCCTACAAGATCCAGGCCTCAGCTGATCAGTTGTGCAACTGTGCACACCTTTTCTAAACACTATCGTGTGGAAGTGCTGGCATCGGACGATGCCAGTTTTGGGAGGAAGATCCTGGAGGCAGCCTTGCCTGTCTAGGATCTCCTTAGTTTCTCAGTACTCTTTCACTTTTGAGCCTTGTTGGCTCTAGTTCGTGTGCTGTTCAACAGTTATGGGGTTTGTTTTTACCCCTGTTCAGTGTCCGCTGACACTTTGCGGTTAGTGTTGAGCTATTCATGATGTGTAGGTTCATTGGTGCTCTGGTGAATTTGAGAGCCTACTCCTGGTCCTTGCCTTTCTTCCCGCCCTGGGGAACTTAATGGTTGAACATCACAAAGTTACCAGTTACCTGTATTGGATGACAGAGAAAAGAGGATTTTAGTCTTACCTGTTAAATCCTTTTCTCTTAGTCCATACAGGTTACTGGTCTCCCACCCTGTCAAGGGACCATGCTTGGCTCTCCTGCGGCAGAACGTGGGGGTCCTTTCCGGTTCATACTCACAGGAGTCTTCCTTTACCTTCTTACTACCTAGTCAATAGTTAGTCTGCAAATCTTACTGGTTGGGGATTGGCTAACTGCAAGCTAAGGAGAGGAGGTAGGCTCCACCCAGCAGTCACTTCTCAGAATTGTTCCTGCCTATTAAAGGGGCTGATCACCTACCCAAAGTTACCAGTAACCTGTATGGACTAAGCGAAAAGGATTTAACAGGTAAGACTAAAATCCTGCTTTCTACTCACCAAGGAAATTCCTAACTTCCCCTTCACCAGAACATGTGTGGTGGTTTTAGTGCAAATAGGAACTCTGGATGATATTAATAAAATGTCAGTGTACACTCACTGAGGACCCTCCGACCTATTATTCATTCTCAGCATGTGCTCATCACACGTCTTCTGTTGTTTCCGGTAAGTTGTAGGAAATCCTATGAATGAACCCTTGCTCTCTTTTTGCCTACAGGGAATCCACTAGCATTTTGGGAACAAGCATTCCAAGTCCAGCACCAGAATTGTATGGGAATAGAGATTTCTTGTTTGAAATGGCAGAAAGTATAGGATTTAGCAGTGCCTAAGGGAACACTATCCCCAGGATAGGCTTCTAAGCTTTATTCCTTCTCTGGGGGGTTTGTCATACCTCCTTGTTTTTTTTTGGGTGGGGGTTGTTTCTTTTTAGTGGACCTTCCTACATCATTCTGTAGTTTTTCTCATAGTAAAATCAATGGAGATTATTCCTACTGATTCCGTTATCCACTCACTTTGCAGTGTATGTAGTGAAAGAGAGACTTCTGGGTACTAATAGAATGGTCACTTTGCAGTGTATGTAGTGAAAGAGAGACTTCTGGGTACTAATAGAATGGTCACTTTGCAGTGTATGTAGTGAAAGAGAGACTTCTGGGTACTAATAGAATGTCATTTTAGTCACGGAGGATCTCCCTACCTCTCCCGCCATCGGTTCTTGTGTATTATTTCTAGTGAGGCAGGATGCTGAGTAACATGAACTGAACATTAGGAAGCGCTGAGAACCTGCCTTTATCCATTCAAAATGTAATGTTTCTAGTGAAACCAGGAATTGTGGGTAATATAGAATGTAAATGTCACCCAGTGAGGATCGTCCCACCTCTCCGTTTATCAGCTTATTGTGTGATGTTTCTAGAGACATAAGTATTTGTAATTGAATGTAAATGTGTGGATTATCCCACCTTCACTTCATCCATTCACTGTGTAGTTGTGAGTGTTCTGATCCTGAGACTCGGGTGTGCACTGCAGAGAGGACTCCTTATTACAGACCAAGTGCAGGGAGTGGATGGGGAGACGGCTGGTTTCTCAGTCTGCAGCTCTACATCCTCTGACCTATTTTATTACTAAAAATACTTGCACTCAGGTCACTGCTGCAAATCGAATCCTGCTGCTTGACTGCGCTTTGTATTCTGACTTAGTTTCATGCCAAACACTTACTGATGCGGAAAACTGGCAGAGATTTAACCCATTCTGTCCAGGATTCTGATTGCAATGGATGCATCAATTGCCCTAAGAAAGGTACACAAGATTAAAAAGAGACTACTGCCTTTCATTAACTGGCTCTTATGGTGACGGGTTCACATAACAACTGCATTAAAAACACATTTTATGTATGTATGTATTTTAGGATATGTTTGTGTGTGTGCAAGTTTTTATATACATATTAAAAAAATGTCTGTGTGCATGTGTGTATAACATATATTTGTGTATGTATGATTAACACAGGAAGTAAGTGCTAGGGGAGGTGGGTAATACATTGCTGAGCAGGGTCAGTGAGTGGAGGAGGTAATGTAGGGATAAGATAGGAAGTCAGTGCTAGGGGAGGTGTGTAATGCATTACTGAGCAGTGTCAGTGAGTGGGGAGGTAATGTAGGGATAAGACAGGAGTCAGTGCTAGGGGAGGTAGGTAATGCATTGCTGAGCAGTGTCAGTGAGTGGGGAGGTAATGTAGGGATAAGACAGGAAGTCAGTGCTAGGGGAGGTGGGTAATACATTGCTGAGCAGTGTCAGTGAGTAAGGGAGGTAATGTAGGGATAAGACAGGAAGTCAGTGCTAGGGGAGGTGGGTAATGCATTACTGAGCAGTGTCAGTGAGTGGGGAGGTAATGTAGGGATAAGACAGGAAGTCAGTGCTAGGGGAGGTGGGTAATGCATTGCTGAGCAGGGTCAGTGAGTGGGGAGGTAATGTAGGGATAAGATAGGAAGTCAGTGCTAGGGGAGGTGGGTAATGCATTGCTGAGCAGTGTCACTGAGTGGAGGAGGTAATGTAGGGATAAGACAGGAAGTCAGTGCTAGGGGAGGTAGGTAATGCATTGCTGAGCAGTGTCAGTGAGTGGGGGAGGTAATGTAGGGATAAGACAGTAAGTCAGTACTAGGGGAGGTGGGTAATGCATTGCTGAGCAGTGTCACTGAGTGGAGGAGGTAATGTAGGGATAAGACAGGAAGTCAGTGCTAGGGGAGGTGGGTAATGCATTGCTGAGCAGTGTCACTGAGTGGAGGAGGTAATGTAGGGATAAGACAGGAAGTCAGTGCTAGGGGAGGTGGGTAATGCATTGCTGAGAAGTGTCTGTGATTGGGGAGGTAATGTAGGGATAAGACAGGAGGTCAGTACTAGGGGAGGTGGGTAATACATTGCTGAGCAGGGTCAGTGAGTGGGGAGGTAATGTAGGGATAAGATAGGAAGTCAGTGCTAGGGGAGGTGGGTAATGCATTGCTGAGCAGTGTCAGTGAGTGGGGGAGGTAATGTAGGGATAAGACAGTAAGTCAGTGCTAGGGGAGGTGGGTAATGCATTGCTGAGCAGTGTCACTGAGTGGAGGAGGCAATGTAGGGATAAGACAGGAAGTCAGTGCTAGGGGAGGTGGGTAATACATTGCTGATCAGTGTCAGTGAGTGGGGAGGTAATGTAGTGATAAGACAGGAAGTCATTACTAGGGGAGGTGGGTAATGCATTGCTGAGCAGTGTCAGTGAGTGGGGGAGGTAATGTAGGGATAAGATAGGAAGTCAGTGCTAGGGGAGGTGGGTAATGCATTGCTGAGCAGTGTCAGTGAGTGGGGGAGGTAATGTAGGGATAAGAGAGTAAGTCAGTGCTAGGGGAGGTGGGTAATGCATTGCTGAGCAGTGTCACTGAGTGGAGAGGTAATGTAGGAATAAGACAGGAAGTCAGTGCTAGGGGAGGTGGGTAATGCATTACTGAGCAGTATCAGTGAGTGGGGGAGGTAATGTAGGGATAAGACAGGAAGTAAGTGCTAGGATAGGTGGGTAATGCATTGCTGAGCAGTGTCAGTGAGTGGGGGAGGTAATGTATGGATAAGACAGGAAGTCAGTGCTAGGGGAGGTAGGTCATGTATTACTGAACAGTGTCAGTGAGTGAGGGAGGTAATGTAGGGATAAGACAGGAAGTCAGTACTAGGGGAGGTGGGTAATACATTGCTGAGCAGTGTCAGTGAGAGGGGGAGATAATGTAGGGATAAGACAGGAAGTCAGTAGTAGGGGAGGTGGGTAATGCATTACTGAGCAGTGTCAGTGAGTGGGGAGATAATGTAGGGATAAGACAGGAAGTCAGTAGTAGGTGAGGTGGGTAATGCATTACTGAGCAGTGTCAGTGAGTGGGGAGGTAATGTAGGGATAAGATAGGAAGTCAGTTCTAGGAGAGGTAGGTAATGAATTGCTGAGCATTGTCAGTGAGTGGTGGAGGTAATGTAGGGATAAGACAGGAAGTCAGTACTAGGGGAGGTGGGTAACGCATTGCTGAGCAGTATCAGTGAGTGGGGAGGTAATGTAGGATAAGACAGGAAGTCAGTGCTAGGGGAGGTGAGTAATGTATTACTGAGCAGTGTCAGTGAGTGGGGAAGTAATGTAGTGATAAGACAGGAAGTCAGTGCTAGGGGAGGTGGGTAATGCATTACTGAGCAGTGTCAGTGAGTGGGGGAGGTAATGTAGGGATAATACAGGAAGTCGGTACTAGGGGAGGTGTGTAATGCATTACTGAGCAGTGTCAGTGAGTGGGGGAGGTAATGTAGGGATAAGACAGGAAGTCAGTGCTAGGGGAGGTAGGTAATGCATTGCTGAGCAGTGTCAGTGAGTGGGGAGGTAATGTAGGGATAAGACATGAGGTCAGTAATAGGGGAGGTGGGCAGTTCATTAAGTAGAGGAAAATATGTGGGGATTAGACAGGAAATGCTTGCACTGCTTTTCTGTAAATAAACATTGGATAATTACGGGGGGTGTTACATTCTCTTTTAACCCAGGTTTCATTTTATATATTATTTTTCTTTGTAGAACAATTAAATGCCTTATCATATTCCTGCGCTTTAATTATATAGCTCTGTGGGTAAACTGTGACCCTACAGGTAGACTACAACTCCCATCATCCCCAGTTGTTGTTTATCTGTTTGTGGACTACAAATTACATTTTCAACTGGTCCTTGGACAGCTGATGATAGAAATTGTAGTCTAACAACATCTGAAAGTCTTTAGTTTGCTCCTCTTTGTTCTACATCCTTGGGGATATTTTGTTTTTAAAATTTATTGACAGTTTCATTGTCACAGTGGCTGATTCACTAAGTAAACTGGAGAAATATCTGGAGCAGACCAACGGCTTCATAAAGGTGAAATAAAACCTTTAATTGATTTAAATCAAGCCCATGAATGGTAGGGCCATCTCCATTGATTTGTCTCACATTTAGTTGGGGGGACGTGTGGCCCCTGTGGTGCAGTTTAATCACCCCAGAATTGCCTCCGTTCCCCTTAGTGGTCAGTCTCATTTTGTTTGTCTCTTAATGGTCTGAAGGACAACTCAGCTTTGACATTTACATCATATCCACAGCTTACAATGAAGTCTAGTGCGCTTAATGACAGAGATTCAAGATGTCATAGCTATTGTGCCCGCTGACGTCTTTCATTTCTGAGCAGATTATTGCCCGAGGTATGACATTGTATTTGGAAGTAATGCAGGGCTATCAGACTGTGATGGATTCCAATGAAAAGGGAATATCCACACATTTAATATTTCAGCTTCTACAGGAGAATTTTAACATACAGTGAAACAAGAAAACTGTTCAGATACTTACTCTTAATTTCACCTGCCACCATTTCTTTATATATAACTTGTATCCAGACTGTCAGCCATATGGTCAGTATACTCAAATATGGGAAAGATTATAAGAAATAATGTAATAGCGCTGTAACGAGAAACACATTAAACAAAAATAGTAAAAATGGAAAGAGAAGACATTTGTTTATATCTGACAAGTGAACTCTAGTGGGGATAGATAGGTGTAGTCTGGTTTGGGGTTCACAATTCAAATGTTTAGATGCTGTCCATACAAAACAGGGCCTGCTTTAAACATATCCTCTGCTTGCGGTGACTAGTCCTATATTTGTAAAAGTAAATTCATATTGTTTAAAAATATTAAAATAAAAGTTATGAACAAGATGTAAAGCAAGTGGAACAACGTTTTCAAAGATTCCAATAAAAGAATCCCATTACTACCACCAGTGGCATCCATCTTTTACTTTCATGATTACTGACCGATCTGATCAATGTTTCATGATCACATTTCTTTCTTCAATGCTTCATTTCAATTTCGGTTTAAGAAAAGATCCGATGTTTGGGTGGTACCCAGCTGCAGCCACACTCCTGGTCCCTGGTCTTATGGAACATTTCCCTGACAGTTCTTTTTCCAGGATCTGCACCTGCATTGGCACAGTATAAGCTCGGCTGGGATATCATTCTCATGAAATGCTCATTAACATTTAGTTACAATCAGTGTCATGTATATTTACAAATGTAAGCGTTTTAGACGTATCAAAATCTTGCTAATTATAAAAAGTAAAATCACGATAATATCTGATCTAAAAAAAATTAAGCTGTGGGTTAAAATCATCTTTGATTAGACTTGTAATTAGCTGCGTGTAAGTACATTAACATGGTAGTCCCTTAGGATTGAGAAGGCACAAGCAGCTGCGGGATAGATGGAGGAACTTTATATTTTATATCTATATTAGCTTTGTGTAAGTAGATTAACATGGTAGTCCCTTAGGGATAAACAATGCACAAACACGTTTGGGATAGATGGAGGAGATATATATATATAAAAGGGAAAACCTGCATCTCTACCCACATCCAGTAAGGAGGAGATATTCAAATCTCCTTCACACTGCCATCATGTAGATACGTGGGAGTGATTTTGAAGGCCTCTAGCTACTCCTGTCAAAATCTCAGCATGGAGTTGGCCCTCCCTCAACATCCGGCTGAACTAAAAAAAAAAAACAAAAAAAATGGCTGACAGGACGCTCAGTGGAAGTACACACATGGTCCACTCTTTCCTCCTCCACTACATAGAATACATTTTTGTTATATGGCCATATGTCCATACACAAGCATGGGCCGAACCACAAAATGTGGAAGGGTGTCGGGCGGACTCCAAGGTGGCACAAGGCCTGAGACTCTATTACGTACTGGGGGTTGGGCAGTGGCTACCTGGGACACCATCTGGAGACTGGGAGTCAAATGTCCTATTGCCTCAACCATTGTGTGCTGTGTTACAGTTTATATGCAAAATAGGTTTCCTGGGGCTGTGTTTTCATTTGTTGCTTTGTGAAACCAATTGTATTACGTCGGTTACTGATATAAATGTAATTAGCTTAGCAGACCTGATAGAGGACTGTGTGTTTGTATTCTATTTTGTGTTAACGTAATTAAGTCCCATTAAAATTGGGGGTTTTGTGAATCTCATCTGCTATTGGTTGACTGTGTTCATAGATATAAATATATCAACCCTGTGTGTGTTCAAATAAGGGAGTTCCTGTTTTTACCTCAAGCATCATGTGTTGTTTTATGTTCTTGGGGTAAAGGTGTTTTTCGGACCGAATCTTCGAGATCAGGCTGCCATCGGTGGTTTGGCCACGGGGAAGAAGCTGTTTGGACTAGTGTGCCTGGTCGGGGCACAGGGGACCTGTCACATTGGTGGCAGCTGTGGGATCTGCTTCTTCCATTTTGAAACGGATCCAAACCACAACAGAGAAGTTAAATTGTTCCCTGGCGAGAAAGAGCCATGGAGAGAGAATGGCTGACACCTTGATACAAGGCTGTGTGGAGAGGAGCAGAAGAAAGGTATCACAGCAGAGTGCAGAGAAGGTTGGCAGTCTATGGACCCATCCCCTCTGAGGTAGCCATCCGAGTAACAGAGACTGAGGTGCGGAAACAGACCACCCAGTATAAGGAGATTCAGATTATCTAAATGCTGGAAGCGGATACCTCTAATTGGGAAGCTCAGGTGTGGGACTCTAAACAGAGCTGAAGTTGCCCTCGCA
The DNA here is from genome assembly GCA_037306005.1 of Rhinophrynus dorsalis. NCBI lineage: Eukaryota > Metazoa > Chordata > Amphibia > Anura > Rhinophrynidae > Rhinophrynus > Rhinophrynus dorsalis. The sequence goes on along the minus strand of JBBDGT010000046.1, from coordinate 141,002 downwards.
GTGATAGGAGGGCTGGTTCCAGAGGAGAAGTGCCTGGAATGGAGATCCTTGATTAGGCTGGACATGTGGGAAGATGCCCATAAGGATTGGTACAGACACAGAGGCAAAGTCCTACCGTCCCAGAATAGCACTTCGGGGACTAGGTCAAGTTGTGGCTCCATATCCTTGGGGATCAACCCACAAACAGAGAAGCAACCAAGTTTTAGATACTACTAGGAAAAGAGAGGGAGCTCTAGGTACGATATTGGGCATTATATTGGTTTGCGAACCAGCAGCAGTGGAGCTCAGGGACCCACTATTCCCCGGAAAGTGACGACCTTAGCAGCCACGGCCTACTAGGAGAGACGTTTGCAGAAACAGGAGACTTTGGCAGTCCTGATGAGCATAGGTTCTGGGACATCCAGGCCAAGAGGCAGGAGAAACTGGTACCCTCTGGGGTACTAGCCTTGGAGCTGGATCTCGAGTGGCTAGTGCACCAGGGGTGGTACCTCAAGGCGGACTATCTAGAACTGTTTGAGTATAACCTCTCCCTGCCACTGGAGTCCATGGAAGCAGAAGACGAGACACCTGAAACTGACGGTGCAAATGGGACAGTGGTCTCTGTACCTGGAGAGCAGGGAGGCTGGGTGGTCGCCGCAGACCTGCAACACCCAGGTCAAGAGACCCTATCCACGGTACCACCTACCCCAAAACCAGCTCCAGAAATAGGAGATCAGATAGCCTGGTCCTGGGAAGACATCAAGCCAGCAGGTGTGGGTGGGACCAAGGTCTCCGCACCTTCCTCACAAGGATGTGGGGCAGTCGGCCCAGATTCCCAATCCCTTAATGAAGGAGCTGCAGCCGGTCCGGCCACCCCCAGCAACTGGATGTATGTCATCGGGGGGGGAGCTGAAGGAGACACTCCCAGCCCTGCTAGGCCTCAGGCAGCAGACGGCTCCAGAGCATGTGGAGCTACCTGATGTTTGTGGTGCAGTGGATGTGACTGCAGTTCCCCCTGGCACCACCACAGCGGAAGAGCTGGCTATGGGGCAGAGCGCCGCTGGCCTCTGCCCATCAAATACCGATGGCCATGTGAGTAGGGGAGATCCATCTGAAGCCCCGGCAGCTGGGCAGAGTTCTGCTGGTCTCTGCCCTCCCTCCGTGACAGTTGTGGAGGAAAATAATTGTACAGATTCAGCCCTGGGGGACTGTTGCCCACTACAGGTGGAGGAGACTGTGGTCGCCCCCTGGGGTCCCTGGGAATGCTGGGCAGCCGGCCCAGAGCCAAGTGGGCATGTGCCTTTTGTTGATTGTGGGTGGGAGATTGGAAAAAGAATTGTGTCTGCTGAGAGGCCTGAGAAGTCTGGGCCCGGAGATTGTGGTATGGGGGCTGGAAAGGGAGAGCTGCATGGCTCAGACGATGTAAACCCCTTGGCCTTCCTGTTAGGGGTACCAGAGACTCCAACCCACCCAGTACAAATCAGTCATTCCCCACGCCTGCAGATGGCGCTAAAACTGCTAACCTACTGGAGAGGCATGGAGGCTGGCCTTTTACCCACGGACTGTGGGCCGGGCCTCCACTACCCTGGAAGGCTGCCACAAGCCCACGCTCCAAAGGTGGGCCACCTACCCAGAGAGAGCGGCCTACCCCAATGGACTCGACGGGCGGACATGTGGATTTTATGGGGCTTCACGGACAGCCTCCTGCAAATCGGTTATGGTCATGCCGGGTCTGCTGGATTTGATCTGGGGTGAGATATATGATGGAAAGCCGTCACTTGTGAACCAGGGGCTCTTTTGGTTTGGGTAGCCCGGACTGGGAGCGGCCATTTGGCCATACAAAATCATGGGCCGAACCACAAAATGGAAAAGGGTGTCGGGCGGACTCCAAGGTGGCACCAGGCCTGGAACAACATCTGGAGACTGGGAGTCAAATGTCACCCTTTGGGATAGATGGAGGAGATATATATATAAAAGTGAAAACCTGCATCTCTACCCACATCCAGTAAGGAGGAAATATTCAAATCTCCTTCACAATGCCATCTTGTAGATACGTGGGAGTGATTTTGAAGGCCTCTAGCCACTCTTGTTAAAATCTCAGCATGGAGTTGGCCCTCCCTCAACATCTGGCTGAACTAAAAAAAAAAAAAAAAAAATGGCTGACAGGACACTCAATGGAAGTACACACATGGCCCACTCTTACCTCCTCCACTACATAGAATACATTTTTGTTTTATATTATTCTATTTTTTTTTTTTTTTTGTGTAGGTTTAGACGACCAAGATGTACCACGTAGAATAAGGCTGTAATGATATCCTGTTGCAGTGCATCAGTGGGTGTCTGGTGCATGTAGATGCAGGCAAATAACTACTAAATCAGGGAATAATGTGAATAGAAAAATCACCTTCACCAATCCAGTGTACCCAGAACTTGTTGTTGGATAGCGTGTCCGTTCTACCGTCAGATTTACCTCAAAAACAATTGAGATCACACAGTCAATCAAATGTATTGCAGCAATAAGAGAAGGCAACCTTATAGTGATACTCATTGTGACGGAATGCGGTCACTTGTGAACCAGGGTCTCTTTTGGTTTGGGGGTGCCCGGACTGGGAGCAGCCATTTGGCCATACAGAAGCATGGGCTGAACCACAAAATGTAGAAGGGTGTCGGGCGGACTCCAAGGTGGCACAAGGCCTGAGACTATTACATACTGGGGGTGGGGCAGTGGCTACGTGGAACACCATCTGGAGACTGGGAGTCAAATGTCCTATTGCCTCACCCATTGTGTGCTATCTTATTGTTTATATGCAAAGTAGGCTTCCTGGGGCTGTGTTTTCATTTGTTGCTTTGCAAAACCAATTGTATTATGTCAGTCACTAATGTAAATGTAATTACCTTAGCAGATCTGATAGATGACTGTGTGTTTGTATTCTATTGTGTGTTACCGTAATTAAGTCCAGTAAGATTGGGGATTTTGTGAATCTCATCTGCTATTGGTTGACTGTGTTCACAGACCTGTATATAAACCCTGTGTGTGTTCAAATAAAGGAGTTCCTGTTTTTACCTCAAGAATCACGTGTCGTCTGGTGTTCTTCGGGAAAAGGTGTTAATGGACCGAATCTTCGAGATCGGGCTGACATTGGTGTAGTGGATGCTGGAAAGAAGCTGTTCGGACGGGTGTGCCCGGTCGGGCCACAGGGGACCCATCACACTCATCAAAGGCAATATGTGGGGTGACGACCGGTGACTTGGTGTCATACACTCTTATTTAATCATTATGGTATATTATTGAGCAATTAATGTGTTGGAAAGATTGTTGACTACTAAGAGTGTAAGACACCAAGTCACTGGTCATGTTTAGCTCTGCCTTTCTTCACCCCAGATTTTGTCTTTCATGAGTATCACTGTTATGGTTGCCTTCTCTTATTGTGGCAGTACTTGTGATTGACTGTCTGATCTCAGTTGTTTCCGATTTGGAGGTAAATCTGACGGTAGGATGGAGATGCTATCCAACAGCAAGTTCTGGGTACACTGGATTGATTATGATGATTTTTCTCTTCTAGTAACGTGTCTGTATCTACATGCACCGGTCCCCCATAGGATAGAGCCTTATTCTGCTTGGTTATTGTGTGGCTTTGTTGTCTAATTCTATTTTTATTTGTCTACATTGAATTAGACATATACATGTATTGGAGTTGTGTGTGTGTGTCAGTCTGAGGAAAGTATGTGTGTTTAAAGATGGGCAAGCCATCCCACACTGCTAGTAATTATATAAATTTGGAACTAAAAGTTCTCCATGTTGCCTTTCCCTGTATAGAATATCTCTTCTAATTCTGGGATGTTTGAAGCCATATAAAGCAAAAAAAATCATATTGCATTCCAAAAAGATCTATTCTGTTAATCTGTATAGGCAACGACCGGAATAAATACATAATCTTCAGAAGAATGTTCATTTTTAAGTTGTTTATCCTTCCAGAGAGACAAAGGTGATGATGTCCTTCTAGATAATTTTTTCAGATAAAGATTTCCAAGTAGGCTTAAAGCTATAGGAGAAGGTTTTAGTTAAAACCTTAGGAATTTTAACCTCCAGATATGAAATAACATAATCTCTCCACTTGAACTGAAAAGTATCAAGAATAGTAGTCTTAACATTTTTCTATATTTTTACCTAAGATTTCAGACTTACTTATTAAGACCTGACATTTTGCCAAAAAGCAGTACTTTTGTATATAATTTTTCAACAGGGGTGTTATTATTATATTAACACCCCTAAGATAACTGAGCAGGTTGGAGCTAGACAGGGGGACAATCTGTTTTAGCAGTCCACTCACTGGTGGGTACTGTTCTCTCATACATAGTTTGTACATTAGAACTGTCACAACCCGTCCTATCCCTCCTCATCAGGGGCGGCCTTGGTTCTGATTGCAGAACCCCCACACCTGTTTACAGCCTACATGTATCCTGGACTTTCCCGCTTTCCCTGCCCTTGGATGGTCAGTGCTCAGCGTCTGTGTACCTGTGATCCTGATTCCTGTATCCTATTGTGACCCGATCTTGAACCTCGTTATACTGTCTGTCTGGCTTCCTGACCCCGGCTTTGTATCTAGTTATCCTTCCAAGACCTGAGTGTCATCTCTTTGCTCCAATGACTGCTTGACTCCTTGTGTACCGACTCCGGCTTGCCTTACCACTCTCTGCTTATCTGTGACCCTGAGGTACTGACTATCTTGCCTGCTTGACTCCTTGTGTACCGACTCCGGCTTGCTTTATGACTGTCCGTATATCTACAACCCAGAGGTGTCGTCGTCTTGGATTCTCCAACTACTTGTGTACTGACTCTGGCTTTCCTTACGACTCTCTGCAAATGCATGACCCTGAGGTGTAGACGTCTTGGATTCTCCAACTACTTGTGTACCGACTCCAGCTTGTCTTATGACTCCCCTGTATTCTACAACTCCAAGGTATCTACAACCAGCGGTCTCCGTCTATTTGTATGCCGACTCCTGCATTACTTGCGTCCTCTGTTTGACTGTTGTTTCCACTCCGTGGCTGACTGCCGGTCTCTGCAGTAAGGATCCGACTCTATGTTGAAGTTTGTGTGTTTCTGCACACTAATCCTCGTCCAGGATGAGAGACTTTGATAAGAACAAAGTGAAAAAAGTTACAGTGGAACCCTCCTCCACATTCAAGGGGTTAAAAGCTTATTAAATAATTATACTTGGTATGGAGCAATATTATACATTTCTATACACACCACACAGTTTGATTCCCTAAAAAGAGGGGACACCAGGGTGGGAACAAGGACAGAGGGATTTGAATCTTAAAGAGGGACTGTCCCCACCCCCCCTCCAAAAGCAGCCATAGCTCAGTCTGAGTGCTCTCTCACTAACAGGGATGGTTCTAGGTTCTTCTCTGTATGGGCTTCTTCAATGGCTGGGAGAACCCACTGTGAGGCTATTTCACGTCTAGCTGCAACACATATTTATTGTTGACCACTTGGGGTAACTGGAGGTCCATACTAGGAGGCTGAAGGCCAGTTGCCAACCAAGCAGTCAGAAAAACAGATTGGAGTCCCAGCAGATCTTGGAGCAAGCCATCAACCTCCTTCCATAAGTGAAAAGGTGACTCACATTCCTAGCAGGTAGGTAGGAAATCTTACTTCTACCACAGTATCTGTAGGAACAGTAACGTATCTATTAATGTTCTTTCTAGGGTCCTTCCCAGACTGATTTAAGTATTTTACTATACTGGGGTTCAGCTCTGAGTATCACAGACTTTATGAATGAGGCCCTTTCTAGGGCATTGCACCTATTCTTTCTAATGGCTTACAGATCAAGATTTCTAAATACTTAGAAACGTGGCCAATTGATGACCACTCAGATGGGCCAGGGGTGTCACATACACTCAGGATCGGAAAAGGCTTATTATCCACAATTATGTTAAGATCCCCATTGTTATTTTCAGTTTCTCCTCTATATTCTTTCTGTTCTTTTCAGGACTGATGTCCATGTTAGAAATGAGGTCCATGTAATCACCTCTGTCCCTTTCTTCACACGCGCTTCACTTTCAGAGCTCTCTTCTGGTTTTTCACTCTGTTGCACATACTGACAAGGGGAGGGTCCCAGCTGTGGATTACAGCCACGCATTTCTTTCCTTCCTTTAGTTTTCAGTGTTTTGAATGGATATAGATGTTCCATTATCATTGGAACCAGATAAATTGGTGCAATGTATGGTAGGCCTGTTCGCTGTGGATGATGCTTAGAAAACTCTCCACAATAGCCACTTAGAAGAGTCTTTTTTATTTTGCAATAACCCTTTCAGTGCCAAAGAACACTGAATAAATAACCAAAGCAACAGAGCCTGTATCGCCACTCGCTGCCTGTGTCATACATCAAGGCTGGGTACTATGCTTTCTTTGTGAACAGAAGTAGCACATGCAGTTTAATCCTTTGAGTGCCAGAGACATATCAAACGCTTCACAAAGCAAGGTGTTGGATACCTCTCTGTACACAAAGGGTTAAAGGGGCCAATAGAACTAAAACCAAGGCAAACGACTGAATTGGTTCCACAAAAGGCTGATGTCTGAGAAAACTAGATGTGCGAAACGAAGCTTCAGTTCTCTTCCCTCTCCTTCTGAGACATCATGGAGCTACGCAGCTATGTGACATTTCAATTAGAGCACGCCTGTCCGATCAGATCACCCTTACCTCCGCACTCCCGTCCAACACTAGCAGTTGTATTTCTTTCTTTAGAAATGTGGAGCGTGTCCCTCCCCTTTGATATCTCTTATACACTACATTGCTTTATAAAATGCAGAGCAAAACCGTTCCATCCGGGGACGAGTGCCACCATAGAGGCCTCTGTGTGCCGGGGTGACACCCATGCCAGAGGTTCACCATCACTGTCCTAAACTACACATCCGCTCGAATCTTGTTTAACATGACATATTTGCAGTTTTGAATGAAATTTTCAAATATGTAAAGAAAATTCAAGGTGACAGTTCCACTTTAACAGGCAGTGAGGTTTGGGAATTATCAATGTACATGTTACTGATCGCTGTACATGTTACTGATCGCTGTACATGTTAATGATCAGTGTACATACTAATGATCGCTGTACATGTTACTGATCTTTGTACATGTTAATGATCAGTGTACATACTAATGATCGCTGTACATGTTACTGATCTTTGTACATGTTAATGATCAGTGTACATACTAATGATCACTGTACATACTAATGATCGCTGTACATGTTACTGATCTTTGTACATGTTAATGATCACTGTACATACTAATGATCGCTGTACATATTAAGGATCACTTTACATACTAATGATCACTGTACATATTAAGGATCACTTTACATACTAATGATCACTGTACATATTAAAGGGATAGTAATACTTAAAATGTAAAAAAAATATGTTGTAGGGTTTACCCCCCTGAGTAAAACAAGAGTGCTCCCACTGCTGAAAGGTGTTTCATTCAAAAGTTATTAATCTTCAAAGTTGAATTTTTAGGTGCAATATCACAGTGGCCTGAAATTGTACAGTGGCGCTGTTGCTACACGATCCTATGGACAGCTCTGGTCCCAGGACCATAAATCTCCATAGGATGGTGTAGCAACAGCGCCACTGTACAATTTCAGGCCACTGTGATATTGCACCTAAAAAATTAAACTTTGAAAATTAATAACTTTTGAATGAAACACCTTTCAGCAGTGGGAGTACTCTTGTTTTACTCAGGGGGTAAACCCTACAACATATTACTTTTTACATTTTAAGTATTACTATCCCTTTAAGGATCACTGTATATACTAATGATCAGTGTACATACTAATGATCACTGTACTTACTAATGATTACTATACACGTTACTGATCACTGTACATGTTAATGATCACTGTACATACTAATGATCACTTTACATACTAATGATCACTGTACATATTAAGGATCACTGTACATATTAAGGATCACTGTACATATTAATGATCACTGTACATATTAAGGATCACTGTACATACTAATGATCACTGTACATACCAATGATCATTGAACATATTAATGAGCACTGTACATACTAATGATCACTGTACACGTCACTTTCAGGTAACGAGTTATACTCCTGGGGATGGAATGAGCACGGAATGTGCGGTAACGGTTCAGAGACCAACAAACCAATCCCAGCGCCTGTGCGAATTCCTAGTCCTGTTGTTGTGGAGCTGGTTGGATGTGGTGCCGGACACTCCATGGTTTTGTGTAGAACAAGTGGATATGATGGGGTGTGATCCTGTAGGACTAGTCCACTGCCGCTGTATAGGGGAATGCGTCATGCAGAATCACAGCGCGCAGCCTGTACAAACCACCATTCCTGAGCCCTAGATCAGTCACCTAAAACTGTATGTAAACTTACTCTTTATCACCTACAGATAATCATGTTTATTCATATTTCTGTTGGACTTAAACCTTCAACTGATAACAAGTCTTAATAAATGTTTCTTCTTGGATGTTAAACAGATCTCCAGCACAATGCTTCTCGGTTTTGTTTTACAGAGAATTCAAATCTGCCTATATGTTGTACTGGCCATATTCCTGTAAAATAAAAGACATTAACCCTTATGTGTTTGTGGCACAGTCTGGCACTTGATATTAATTCCCAGGACAATATCCTATTTAGTTCTGTTCCAGACCAATCATTCCCCTCGCTGTGCTGTTAGACACCCCCAGTGTGTGGGCTCTGCCCTAAATCCATTCATATCAGTGTGTGGACTAGATCCATTCATATCACAGTGTGTGGACTAGATTCATTCATATGACAGTGTGTAGACTAGATCCATTCATATCACAGTGTGTAGACTAGATCCATTCATATCACAGTGTGTGGACTCTGTCTAGATCCATTCATATCACAATTTGTGTACTAGATAAATTCATATCACAGTGTGTGGACTAGATCCATTCATATCACAGTGTGTAGACTAGATCCATTCATATCACAGTGTGTGGACTCTGTCTAGATCCATTCATATCACAATTTGTGTACTAGATAAATTCATATCACAGTGTGTGGACTAGATCCATTCATATCACAGTGTGTGGTCTAGATCCATTCATATCACAGTGTGTGGACTAGATCCATTCATATCACAGTGTGTGGACTAGATCCATTCATATCACAGTGTGTGGACTCTGTCTAGATCCATTCATATCACAATTTGTGTACTAGATAAATTCATATCACAGTGTGTGGACTAGATCCATTCATATCACAGTGTGTGGACTAGATCCATTCATATCACAGTGTGTGGACTAGATCCATTCATATCACAGTGTGTGGTCTAGATCCATTCATATCACAGTGTGTGGACTAGATCCATTCATATCACAGTGTGTGGACTAGATCCATTCATATCACAGTGTGTGGACTCTGTCTAGATCCATTCATATCACAATTTGTGTACTAGATAAATTCATATCACAGTGTGTGGACTAGATCCATTCGTCTCACAGTATGTGGACTCTGCCTAAATCCATTCATATCACAGTGTGTGGACTAGATCTATTCATATCACAATGTGTGGGCTCTGCCTAGATCCATTCATATCACAGTGTGTGGACTAGATCCATTCATATCACAGTGTGTGGAATGTGGACTAGATTCATTCATATCACAGTGTGTGGATTAGATCCATTCACATCACAATGTGTGGGCTCTGCCTAGATCCATTCATATCACAGTGTGTGGACTCTGCCTAGATCCATTCATATCACAGTGTGTGGCCTAGATCCATTCACATCACAATGTGTGGGCTCTGCCTAGATCCATTCATATCACAGTGTGTGGACTAGATCCATTCATATCACAGTGTGTGGAATGTGGACTAGATTCATTCATATCACAGTGTGTGGACTCTGCCTAGATCCATTCATATCACAGTGTGTGGACTAGATCCACTCATATCACAGTGTGTGGACTAGATCCACTCATATCACAGTGTGTGGACTAGATCCATTCATATCACAGTGTGTGGACTAGATCCATTCATCTCACAGTGTGTGGACTCTGCATAGATCCATTCATATCACAGTGTGTGGACTAGATCCATTCATATCACACTGTGTGTGGACTAGATCCATTCATATCACAGTGTGTGGACTCTGCCTAGATCCATTCATATCACAGTGTGTGGACTAGATCCATTCATATAACAGCATGTGTACTAGACCCATTCATATCACAGTGTGAGGACTAGATCCATTCATATCACAGTGTGTGGACTAGATCCATTCATATCACAGTGTGTGGACTAGATCCATTCATATCACAGTGTGTGGACTCTGTCTAGATCCATTCATATCACAATTTGTGTACTAGATAAATTCATATCACAGTGTGTGGACTAGATCCATTCATATCACAGTGTGTGGACTAGATCCATTCATATCACAGTGTGTGGTCTAGATCCATTCATATCACAGTGTGTGGACTAGATCCATTCATATCACAGTGTGTGGTCTAGATCCATTCATATCACAGTGTGTAGACTAGATCCATTCATATCACAGTGTGTGGACTCTGTCTAGATCCATTCATATCACAATTTGTGTACTAGATAAATTCATATCACAGTGTGTGGACTAGATCCATTCGTCTCACAGTATGTGGACTCTGCCTAAATCCATTCATATCACAGTGTGTGGACTAGATCTATTCATATCACAATGTGTGGGCTCTGCCTAGATCCATTCATATCACAGTGTGTGGACTAGATCCATTCATATCACAGTGTGTGGAATGTGGACTAGATTCATTCATATCACAGTGTGTGGATTAGATCCATTCACATCACAATGTGTGGGCTCTGCCTAGATCCATTCATATCACAGTGTGTGGACTCTGCCTAGATCCATTCATATCACAGTGTGTGGCCTAGATCTATTCACATCACAATGTGTGGGCTCTGCCTAGATCCATTCATATCACAGTGTGTGGACTAGATCCATTCATATCACAGTGTGTGGAATGTGGACTAGATTCATTCATATCACAGTGTGTGGACTCTGCCTAGATCCATTCATATCACAGTGTGTGGACTAGATCCACTCATATCACAGTGTGTGGACTAGATCCATTCATATCACAGTGTGTGGACTAGATCCATTCATCTCACAGTGTGTGGACTCTGCATAGATCCATTCATATCACAGTGTGTGGACTAGATCCATTCATATCACACTGTGTGTGGACTAGATCCATTCATATCACAGTGTGTGGACTAGATCCATTCATATAACAGCATGTGTACTAGACCCATTCATATCACAGTGTGAGGACTAGATCCATTCATATCACAGTGTGTGGACTAGATCCATTCATATCACAGTGTGTGGACTCTGCCTAGATCCATTTATATCACAGTGTGTAGACTAGATCCATTCATATCACAGTGTGTGGACTAGATCCATTCATATCACAGTGTGTGGACTCTGCCTAGATCCATTTATATCACAGTGTGTAGACTAGATCCATTCATATCACAGTGTCTGGACTAGATCCATTCATATCAAAGTGTGTGGACTCTGCCTAGATCCATTCATATCACAGTGTGTGGACTAGATCCATTCATATCACAGTGTGTGGACTCTGCCTAGATCCATTCACATCACAGTGTGTGGACTAGATCCATTCATATCACAGTGTGTGGACTAGATCCATTCATATCACAGTGTGAGGACTAGATCCATTCCTATCACAGTGTGTGGACTAGATCCATTCATATCACAGTGTGTGGACTAGATCCATTCATATCACAGTGTGTGGACTAGATCCATTCATATCACAGTGTGTGGACTAGATCCATTCATATCACAGTGTGTGGACTAGATCCATTCATATCACAGTGTGTGGACTAGATCCATTCATATCACAGTGTGTGGACTCTGACTAGATCCATTCATATCACAGTGTGTGGACTCTGCCTAGATCCATTCACATCACAGTGTGTGGACTAGATCCATTCATATCACAGTGTGAGGACTAGATCCATTCATATCACAGTGTGTGGACTCTGCCTAGATCCATTCATATCACAGTGTGTGGACTAGATCCATTCATATCACAGTGTGGGGACTAGATCCATTCATATCACAGTGTGGGGACTAGATCCATTCATATCACAGTGTGTGGACTAGATCCATTCATATCACAGTATGTGGACTAGATCCATTCATATCACAGTGTGGGGACTAGATCCATTCATATCACAGTGTGTGGACTAGATCCATTCATATCACAGTGTGTGGACTAGATCCATTCATATCACAGTGTGTAATTTCTTCTGCTCCGGCCTCTGTCTTCGCCTCCCATATGTCCTTCAGTGGTTCCTCTGGGAGCAGATTTCAGTGACCTCTTCATGGGGCTGGACCTTGGGCCGGCTTATGTGATATTGGATAAACTTGATTGGTTGATGCCCGGGTGGGTCACAATGATTGGACACAATGGTCCTTATTCATGGCAGGAAAGTCTTAACATGCCATGTTCAGGTACCAAGGCTCTGTCTGTAGTTCTCCGTGTGAACAGCCCCATCAGATATAACCTGATACACGAAGGGAAGTCGGGCAGTTTTATCTGTGTGCCGGAATTGCTTATGTCCCCCTGGGTTTTGGTGGGATTCTAGATCAGTATCTCTTGTGTTGTAGGTTTCCTGTTACTTTGTATGTGGTCTGTAGTGGATAGGAAATCAGTTGGGATGTCTATTTACACAGCAACATTAATGGTAAACTGCTTATATTACAGACATGTTGTAATGCACACACACTCATACACACGCACAAAAACATACAAATAAACACACACATCACACAGACATGCACACACACACACAAACGGGCACACATAAACAGACAAAAACATATATGCATACACCATATACACAAACTGACAGACATATGTACACACAAAGACACACACACACACACACACACACATATATAAATATATATATACAAACACACATCAAATACATGCACAGACCGGCATACAAAGACTTATACACACACGCGCCATTTAACTCACAGCCAGACATAGATACACAAACACATATACATGCACACACACACACACATACATACAGTATGCACACATGTATAGACACATATAAACGCACATACATACATATAAACACACGCACACTGTGACATTACATAGTCTGTTTGTCAGTAAGCTGGGAGAAGCCATTTTCCTGTGCACGTCCCACTGGCTGGTCAGGAAGCTGTGCTGTGCTGTACTGTGTTGTACTGTACTGTGCTGTACTGTGTTGTGCTGTACTGTACTGTGTTGTGCTGTACTGTACTGTGTTGTACTGTGCTGTGCTGTACTGTACTGTGCTGTACTGTACTGTACTGTGTTGTACTGTGCTGTGCTGTACTGTACTGTGCTGTGCTGTACTGTGTTGTACTGTACTGTGCTGTACTGTACCGTGTTGTACTGTACTGTGCTGTACTGTACTGTACTGTGTTGTACTGTGCTGTACTGTACTGTGCTGTGCTGTGTTGTACTGTGCTGTGCTGTACTGTGTTGTACTGTTCTGTACTGTTATACTGTGCTGAGCTGTGATGTACTGTACTGTATTGTACTGTGCTGTACTGTGTTGTGCTGTGCTGTATTGTGCTGTACTGTGCTGTACTGTACTGTACTGTGTTGTGTTGTGCTGTACTGTGTTGTACTGTGTTGTACTGTACTGTACAGTGTTATACTGTGCTGTGGTGTGTTGTGCTATGTTGCACTGTGCTGTGATGTACTGTACTGTATTGTACTGTACTGTATTGTACTGTGCTGTGTTGTGTTGTGCTGTACTGTACTGTGTTGTGTTGTGCTGTACTGTGTTCTACTGTGCTGTACTGTACTGTGCAAGACACAGAAGAAAGGCTTCTTCCCCCAGACTGCTAAATAACAAGACATGTAATCCCAGATAGCTTACTTTTTATTAACCTTTTAAGGACCACGGGGCTTTTTTTTTTTTTTTTTGACCAGTGGATTCAGAGGTCACTGATTGGCGTGCAGCCATGTGAGGACCCCTGAATTCCATGACATGCCAGGACCGTCATGGGTCTATTGACAAACCGCTGTCATCCAAGTCATCTTATTAAGAGTATTCCTAGAGGTCAGTTTATACGTCTTAAACGCATTTGCTCAACTGATGAGTGTTACCGTGAACAAGCGGTCCAGTGAACTAACAGGCTGAAGGAAAGAGGATGTATTGATTCCTTAATACAGCGAGATAAAAATACTGTGGTCCCACTAAACAGATTAGAACTTATACACAAGTCCTCTGACAAGAATGATAAACAAAAATCTAGAAATGAGAAAAAAATAACAAATTACATTTATAACAGATTATGGTTTAGAGTACAATAAAATTTGTTCGATAATTAAAAACTTAATACCTATATTATAAGAAGATGAACAGTTGAAGCCTATAATACAACATGGCGTAGGTTTGTAAGTCGGAAAGCATCAGCTTCAGGTCGACAATTATCTCCCGTTTTTTTGTGTGGAAAAAAGATGATGTTGTCAATAGAAATTGGTTACAGACTGATGGTGTCTATAAATGTGGGCGAAAATGTCGATGTTGTCAGTGTGCGCTTGTTTCAAAAACATTTAATAGTAGTCGTACTCGCAAAGAATATAACATCAGATCTTTTATTAATTGTTCCAAAACATATTTCGTTTACCTGATTACCTGTCAGGAATGTAAAAACAGTACGTCGGTAGGACTACACGTTCTCTTAAACAGATAGTAATACTTCGTTTTATCTTTGTTTTATTTTGTAGGCATTAAAAAAACATGAAGAATGATATAAGTCTTATCTCTCAAACCTTTATGGTTTGAGAGATATTCACAAGCAAAGTTTCCCCCTCCCGTCCCTTTTACCTAGTGTAAGCCATCTCTTCTCAGATGTGGAATCCAGTCCATAGACCAGACAGATAACAGAAGGGGACAATCTCCTTCCTATGAGAACAATGAAAGCCCTTCCCCCCTTGACAAGCTTTTCAGGTTTTTCCCTTATCTTAATTGAAGATTGTCCCTCTCTGCAGTCTATCTGGGCACCTCCCTTCTGATCTGGCTGAACAGTGTTACGTTAGTAAAAGGGGCAGGAGGGGGACACTTTGTCATTGAATTACTCTTGTACTACAACTCTGACAGAATTGAAATAACACTCTCCAAAGTTCAAATACTATGATGATTAATTGAAGATTATGCTAGCTTTAGTGTACTTATAATCTTAATTTTAGTAATGACAGGAGGCAAGTATTTGCTTTACTTTCTTTACTTAACTCTCACAGCAGCCATAACATTATGAACCAATCACTAAACAGAACAATCTTCCATAAAACGTAGCTGCACCAAGCTCCTCCCTCTTTCTTTGCGATGACCACACGGCCGCAACAGGTCACATAATCGACACCTCCAACCTATGAAGACTCCTGAACGGCTTATCTCGCAAGATCCCGCACCCTTGACTCCAATCACACTGAAATAAAGGAGAGAGAACGTGACAGATATCTCACATTGACTATGTAACCACATATAAACAAAACAGCGTCAACAATGTCATTGTTAACCATAATAAACACCCCACACATTATAAAATAATCATAGCCCAAACAATCCACACTGTAACCTGAATATGCCAGAAGGGAGGGTAGGGGGGGAAATACTTGCCTCCTGTCATTACTAAAATTAAGATTATAAGTACACTAAAGCTAGCATAATCTTCAATTTTACCACATGACAGGAGGCTACGTATTTGCTGTTTTAACGCTCCGAAACCAAAACTGACGATGCATGCGACACCGGCCGGAAGTAAAAAGTGCGAAACGTAGTCTCCCTAGACCAATCCGCCGCTCGCAAAATATCAGATAAGGAAGCCCCAGAAAGAAAGGCTGAAGAAGCCGCCGCCCCTCTAACAGAATGTGCACCAAAAACCTCCTCAATCCCCACTGAGGATAACACCCAGCAGATCCACCGAGCTAACGTAGTGGCGGATACTGCCTTATGCGGCTTAACATAGGACACCAGAAGTTGACCAGAAGAAGAGAATCTAAGAGGTCTAGTACGTTCCACATAGGACCGAAGAACAGACGCCACACACAACTTAGGATGCGACTCAAAAAACGGATAGAATACCGATACTGAATCAGTCTTAGTCCGGCGTGACACCAAAAATTTAACTCCCTCAGGAGAAAAAGTATAAGCATCGATGTCGAATGCCCGAACATCCGAAACCCTACGAAAAGAAACCAGACATAACAACAAAACAAACTTAGCGGATAACTGTTTCAAGGACAAATGTACATCCAACGGCCAATCTTGCAAGAATAGAAGAACACGCCGAACATCCCACAAGCAAGAATACTTGGGAACCGGAGGGCGGCTCAATTTCATACCTCGCAACAACCGACACACCAACATGTGTTGACCCACCGGGGCTCCGTCAATAGGAACATGTGCAGCCGAAATGGCCGAGCGCATGACATTCATGTAACGAAACGAGCCACCACCAGAAAACCTGGAAGATAAAAAATTCAAAATACAAGTCAGAGGCGCTGTAAAGGGATCGACGTCCCGTTCCAAACACCAGCCACTCCACTGAGTCCAGGCTGACATGTAACATCTTCTAGTGCCTGGGGCCCAGGAATCCCAGAGTAAATCCCTAGCCTCCTGCGATAACCCTTGGATATTCCAACGTCCCCTGAAACTGTCCAAGCCACCAACTGCAGCCGACCCTGCTCCACTAGTGGATGGGAGAACCTCGAGGATCTCGAAGCAGAAAACGGAAGTCCGGAAGCAGAAGCGGGTCCAGATGAGATAACTCCAGAAGATCCGGAAACCACGCTTGACTCGTCCATAACGGGGTGATGAGTAGAATGGAAACCCTCTGTCGTCTGATCAGATGAAGGACTCTGGCTATCATGGCAAAAGGTGGAAATGCGTAGGCCCCCCGAAGGGGCCAAGTCTGAAGAAATGCATCCACCGCTTCGCAATCTGGATCCGGAAGCCAGCTGTAAAATCTCGGAAGCTGATGATTCGCTCGAGAAGCGAACAGATCCACCACCAGGGGACCCCGAAGGTCCCTCAAGAGGCTGAATACTCCCTCGTCCAACTTCCAGTCGCTGACATCCCTCCAATGACGGGAAAACCAATCGGCTGTCAGATTGGACACACCCGGAAGATATTCTGCCGAAAGAGAAATGTTTCTCTGAAAGCAAAACTGGTAAATGTCTTTCGTCACATCCGTCAACAAACGTGACCTGGTGCCTCCAAGACGATTGATGTACTGCACCGCCGAGATGTTGTCCATCCGAAGAAGAATACAACAATCTGAAAGATTCTTTGCAAAACTGCGAACGGCAAAGGATCCTGCAATCAATTCCAGGCAGTTGATGTGGAGACCCTCTTCCACCGCTGACCAGGAACCTCCGGTAGCTGTCCCGGCGCAAGACGCCCCCCAACCCAGGAGACTTGCGTCGGATTCCAGTACAAAATCCGGAGATCTGCCGAAAATCGCCCTGCCGTTCCATGCCTGCATATGACGTATCCACCACCTGAGTTCCGCCTTGGCCTCGGACGAGAGGGAAATCACTTGATCGTACGATGGGCGCTCCCGAAGAAACGAACCTTTCAGGCGTTGAAGCGCCCTGTAGTGCAACGGACCTGGAAAAATGGCCTGAATTGAAGAGGAGAGCAGGCCCACCACACGAGCCAAATGACGAAGAGGAATGTTGTCCAGACGAAGAATTCTTCGAAGTTCTTTTCTGATCGTCTTGATCTTCTGAAGCGGTAAACGAAGGACGCAAGACTTGGAGTCGATCTCGAACCCCAGAAATTGAACCAGTTGGGATGGAACGAGTTCCGACTTCTTGACATTGACCAGGAACCCCAAAGATTCCAGCAAGTGAATCGCAAATTGCGTCTGAGAGCGCAAGAGCGATGGATCTTCGGAAAACAGAAGAATGTCGTCCAAGTAGATCAGACACCGGAACCCTTTGGCTCTGAGATGTGCCATTACCGGTTTCAGCAGTTTGGTGAAGCACCAGGGAGCCGAACTGAGTCCGAACGGAAGGCACGAGAATTGGCAAACTCTGCCCTTCCATAGAAAACGGAGAAAACGACGACTCTCCGTCGCCATGGAGATCGACAGGTACGCGTCTGTCAGATCCAATCTGGTGAACCAATCGCCCTGGCGCATCAGATCTCTCAAAAGATGGATCCCCTCCATCTTGAAGTGCCGATAACGAACGTAAGCATTCAGGTGGCGTAGATTGATGACCGGACGATAACCCCCCGTCTTCTTTGTCACCAGGAATATATTGCTGAAGAAACCTCCCGGTCCTGTGGCAAACTCGACCGCACCTTTGCTGAATAGAGACTCTATTTCTGAGTCTACCAGAGCAGACTGATCCGGGTCCAGACGAACAGGGGGAGGAAACAGAACCTGCACCGGCGGAGAACTGAAGTCTATCACATACCCCCGAACGGTTTGAAGAACCCAAGCGTCTGACGTCAGTCGAGACCAAGCCTGAAAAGAGAGAGCAACACGACCTGCAGTGACAAGCAAAGGCATCGGAGACAAATTTGCACTCACCTCTTCTAGAAGGGAATCTGCCTCTGCCCCGGAAACTGGCATTGCGACCTGGACCTCTGGACTGGAGACCATAACGGTTGGTGGAAGCTGGGAAGAATGGGAGAGATCCTGTACGGGGACCTGAAGGCCAGAAGCGGCTGGCGGCACGGCCCCTCTGCCGGCCAGCCCTGCCAAAAACCCCACGAGAAGGAGATGGATTGAAGACCTTCCTCATGGAGACTTGTGCTTTATTGAGGGTTGTGAAGAGGTTAACGTGTTTCTGCAATTCCTTCAGAAAAGCTTCACCGAACAGCAAGCCATCCGCCAAGGGACCCAACTCCTTGGCAGCTAAGTCCGCCAACTTGCTATCGATCCGTAACAACGCCGCCTTCCTGCGTTCAGATGAAAGTGCTGTATTCGCGTTCCCCAAGAGGCAGAAGGAACGTAACGCCCATTCTCTAATGGTGGCGGGATCCAACACCGACCCGCAGGCCATGGCGTCATCAGCCAGATGAAGAATTTGGGCTAGAGGACCAGTAAGATCTAACAATTTATCTTGGGTGAGGCGTAAGCCCTTCTCCATGCCTTTCCTTGGATCTCTTCCTGAACGAGACATGAAAACCACCATTGTGTTGTCAAAAATAGGAGTCATGGCCACCTTGTCAGATACCAGAGGTCTGGGACATTCCGCCCGGAGTCTGTTCCTCACTTCACGATCCAAAGGCCTGCGGAGCCAATAATGAATGAAATTCGCCAAGTGATCGGGCAACTGCCAATCGGACGATCTCGGATGTCGGATATGTCGAGGGTCAAACAGGGGATTTCCAGAAGAATCCAAAGGAACATCCACCGCCTCCACAGAAGAGGAAGGAGGGTCCAAGGAGGACCGTGGAGCCATGACCGACTCTTTGACGTAAGGTGAAGGCTCATCGAAATCCGTGTTCCAGCGATCATGACCCCCATCCGACAATGAAAAGTCATCAGCCTGCCATTCATCCAACACCGCCATAGGATCGTCATCTTCATCTGAAGAACGAGGAGGGCGAAGTGAATGTCCCCCAGGAAGAGCGTCTCGCACCTTCTTCAAAGGGGTCTTCCCCTTGGACTTGGAGTCGGTAAGTATAACAGAGCTTCTAGATTTCTTAGGAGGAGAAACTGCGTCCTCATCAGAGTCAAAGTCCGCCCTTGAACTGACATCGATATCCGAAGGACGTTGAGCCAACACTCTAGTCAGCACTTTCTCGACAGAAGCAGACACAGCCGCATTTATCATGGCCTGCATATCTGAAGACTGGTCTCGTGAGGAATCCATGACCGTGAAAGCCCACTGGAAGAAGAACAGAAGAACCCAATCAGTAAGGCAGAAGAACCAGTGGTGAGACCGTGCTGCAACGAGGGCCCCCAAGCTAACCAAAGAAGTGGAACTCTGAATGGAGTAATACCGTCCAAAGAGCGGTAAGAAGGGCACCCAACCTTTGCCAGGGGGTACAAGCAGGAAGTCTAAATTAATAAAATCATATAATATTGTAATATAGAATTTTTTTTTTTTTTTTTTTTTTTTTTCTTCACTTCCCAAAGGGGGCTCACCCCGTAACAGCAAGGACTCAGTCCATGCAATAAAATATCCACATCAATCAAAAGCGGCAGAATTTGGCAGCTAGCCAAAAGTAGCAGGCAACAACCAGGGATCACCCCGTCACCAGCCGATAGCAGCACAGCACATGTAACTCTAGACACCACGGTACATGGTAGTCACATAAGGTCTGTATATAAAAAGGGATAGAAAGAGCAACAGCTAGCCCCAAACCCTTAAGCCCTTAGAGGGCGAAAGAAAAACCCACAACCCGCAGGCGGTGGAAAAGTAGTGTGAACCACAGGAACGGGTCATAAAACGAAGGGTAAGATAACGCAGCAACCCTGGACTCAGTCCAGCATAGCCGCGGAACGATAGGCCGAAGCCAGGTACCAACAGGGGCTCACCCTGTGTAAGTTGTTAGCACACAGTAACGCAGGGACTCAGTCCCACAAGGGCGGGCCTCGAGGTCTCAACCCACCCGATAGGGGAAAGGTGCGGAGCACCGCGAGACCCAGCCCCCTTGTCCGGGCCACGCACCAGCCAAAGTGCGCCGTCGGACAACAGGAGAAGAGGCCAAGGGAACAAGAACCTGCAATGGGCCAACCGAGCACCGAGGTGCCAGACAGAACGGATGCCTGCGGCAGGACAACGGAGTCGATCTCCCAGTCCCACGCCAGGCACCCGACTCAGTCAACACAGACTACCAGCCGTAACCCACCCCCGATGCCCCAGCAGGCGGTATGAGTGGGCAGACGGCCAAGCGCCGCCTAGTATAAGACAAACCCAGTACACACCGCCGCGGAGGGGCACCGAGAGACGGCTGAAGAACAGCGTGGCTAGGGACAGGTAAGAGCTGAACCGCTAGGCAAGCAAGTAAAATTGTACATAGAACACATTTGCTAGGAGAAACATTAGAGACGGCAGACAGCTTTAAAATTGTACATAGAACACATTTGCTAGGAGAAACATTAGAAACGGCAGACAGCCCAAACACTGACCTGTGGAGTCCTTGTGAGAGCAGCAAAGAAAGAGGGAGGAGCTTGGTGCAGCTACGTTTTATGGAAGATTGTTCTGTTTAGTGATTGGTTCATAATGTTATGGCTGCTGTGAGAGTTAAGTAAAGAAAGTAAAGCAAATACGTAGCCTCCTGTCATGTGGTAAAATTAGAGCTGCGTTTATTATGAAACCTTACTATCCCTTTAAGGAGAGAATCAGAGAGCACTTAAATGCTATAGAGAGAAGGGATGTGAGATCTCCAGTGACACGACATTTATGAATCATAATTCTAATTTGGATAGTTTCAGATTTCAGGGGATAGAAAAGATTTCTAAACCAGCTAGAGGAGGTGATATTTTTCCTTGCACGTAGAGAAATGTTCTGGATATTCCAACTTAATACACGCGTCCCAGAAGGCTTCAGTTTAGAATGGGATTTACGTTATTATTTTTAAGATGATATTAGTATCAGTCTAGTTATATGATGGATCTGATCACACATCTCTTCTCTCTAAGCGAGCAGTTTTATACAGATGATACATCAGTATATTGGTGTTCCTTTTAGATTTCTTTTCTTTGGATTTTCTTCCTTTAGTGTCCTCTGATTTATTGTTACCGGCTTTAATTGAATAGGGTTACATCTTTGCCTTTAAATATGTATTTATGGACATGATAGTCATTTGATTTACTTATGTGTATCACATTGCTATATAACCTGGATCATTATGATATAATGTGGATGATATTTTGTATACATTAGGTGATCTATTCTTTAAACACGTTGTTTTAAACACAATATACATATGCTTTTATTGCAGTTTAAATGATATCTGCTTTCATGCACATCGGAACTGGATTGTGAGGGGAGCAGCCTAGAATATATAGGTTCACCTGCATATCCGGTATCCATACCTATGAGTAAGGACCTACGGGTCTGAAACGCGTTAGGAGACAAGGTTTTAGCTGTGCTAATAATAAAAAGAAGATTTTTATACTTCGGAAGGAGCTGTGTTACCATTATTGTGTGCTATCCTCTGACTAATCTCTCCTATCTGTGGGAGAACAGCCCCTCTGACTGATCTCTCTGATAACAGCCCCTCTGACTGATCTCTCTGATAACAGCCCCTCTGACTGATCTCTCTGATAACAGCCCCTCTGACTGATCTCTCTGATAACAGCCCCTCTGACTGATCTCTGATAACAGCCCCTCTGTCTGATCTCTCTGATAACAGCCCCTCTGACTGATCTCTCTGATAACAGCCCCTCTGACTGATCTCTCTGATAACATCTCCTCTGACTGATCTCTCTGATAACAGCCCCTCTGACTGACCTCTCTGATAACATCTCCTCTGACTGATCTCTCTGATAACCTCTCCTCTGACTGATCTCTCTGATAACAGCCCCTCTGACTGATCTCTCTGATAACAGCCCCTCTGACTGATCTCTCTGATAACATCTCCTCTGACTGATCTCTCTGATAACCTCTCCTCTGACTGATCTCTCTGATAACCTCTCCTCTGACTGATCTCTCTGATAACAGCCCCTCTGACTGACCTCTCTGATAACATCTCCTCTGACTGATCTCTCTGATAACCTCTCCTCTGACTGATCTCTCTGATAACAGCCCCTCTGACTGATCTCTCTGATAATAGCCCCTCTGACTGATCTCTCTGATAACCTCTCCTCTGACTGATCTCTCTGATAACATCTCCTCTGACTGATCTCTCTGATAACAGCCCCTCTGACTGACCTCTCTGATAACATCTCCTCTGACTGATCTCTCTGATAACCTCTCCTCTGACTGATCTCTCTGATAACCTCTCCTCTGACTGATCTCTCTGATAACAGCCCCTCTGACTGATCTCTCTGATAACAGCCCCTCTGACTGATCTCTCTGATAACATCTCCTCTGACTGATCTCTCTGATAACCTCTCCTCTGACTGATCTCTCTGATAACCTCTCCTCTGACTGATCTCTCTGATAACAGCCCCTCTGACTGATCTCTCTGATAACCTCTCCTCTGACTGATCTCTCTGATAACCTCTCCTCTGACTGATCTCTCTGATAACAGCCCCTCTGACTGATCTCTCTAACATCTCCTCTGACTGATCTCTCTGATAACCTCTCCTCTGACTGATCTCTCTGATAACAGCCCCTCTGACTGATCTCTCTGATAACATCTCCTCTGACTGATCTCTCTGATAACAGCCCCTCTGACTGATCTCTCTGATAACAGCCCCTCTGACTGATCTCTCTGATAACAGCCCCTCTGACTGACCTCTCTGATAACATCTCCTCTGACTGATCTCTCTGATAACAGCCCCTCTGACTGATCTCTCTGATAACATCTCCTCTGACTGATCTCTCTGATAACATCTCCTCTGACTGATCTCTCTGATAACATCTCCTCTGACTGATCTCTCTGATAACATCTCCTCTGACTGATCTCTCTGATAACATCTCCTCTGACTGATCTCTCTGATAACATCTCCTCTGACTGATCTCTCTGATAACAGCCCCTCTGACTGATCTCTCTGATAACAGCCCCTCTGACTGATCTCTCTGATAACAGCCCCTCTGACCGATCTCTCTGATAACAGCCCCTCTGACTGATCTCTCTGATAACAGCCCCTCTGACTGATCTCTCTGATAACAGCCCCTCTGACTGATCTCTCTGATAACATCTCCTCTGACTGATCTCTCTGATATCATCTCCTCTGACTGATCTCTCTGATAACAGCCCCTCTGACTGATCTCTCTGATAACATCTCCTCTGACTGATCTCTCTGATAACAGCCCCTCTGACTGATCTCTCTGATAACAGCCCCTCTGACTGATCTCTCTGATAACAGCCCCTCTGACTGATCTCTCTGATAACATCTCCTCTGACTGATCTCTCTGATAACAGCCCCTCTGACTGATCTCTCTGATAACAGCCCCTCTGACTGATCTCTCTGATAACATCTCCTCTGACTGATCTCTCTGATAACAGCCCCTCTGACTGATCTCTCTGATAACAGCCCCTCTGACTGATCTCTCTGATAACAGCCCCTCTGACTGATCTCTCTGATAACATCCCCTCTGACTGATCTCTCTGATAACAGCCCCTCTGACTGATCTCTCTGATAACATCTCCTCTGACTGATCTCTCTGATAACATCTTCTCTGACTGATCTCTCTGATAACATCTCCTCTGACTGATCTCTCTGATAACAGCCCCTCTGACTGATCTCTCTGATAACAGCCCCTCTGACTGATCTCTCTGATAACGTCCCCTCTGACTGATCTCTCTGATAACAGCCCCTCTGACTGATCTCTCTGATAACAGCCCCTCTGACTGATCTCTCTGATAACATCTCCTCTGACTGATCTCTCTGATAACATCTCCTCTGACTGATCTCTCTGATAACAGCCCCTCTGACTGATCTCTCTAATAACAGCCCCTCTGACTGATCTCTCTGATAACATCTCCTCTGACTGATCTCTCTGATCTCTGGGAGAACAGCACCCGAGCGCTACTGGTATCTGGAACTCAAGCAGAACTAGACAGGTGGTGGTGGTAGGGGATTCTATGATTTGGAAGACAGACAGGGTAATCTGTTGCCAGGATTGCTACAGTCCAATGGTTTGCTGTCTCCCTGGTGCTCAGGGTTAGTAGATGGTTGGGCAGGTCTGGTACTAATGACAAAGTCAGTGCGATAGTTAGGTATTAACCTGTTGAGGACCAGAGGAGTGTGCAGTACATTGCTTCACAATGAGTTTTTCACCCTTCTGGTCCTCAAGGGATTAAGAATGATTTCTAGGATTTAGGTTATGTCACAGTACCTTTTTTCCAGCACCGCAGATTCATCGACTCTCTTCATCTTTCCACGCGTCATCTGCAGGCAAGAGGCTTCAAGCATGCTGTAGGCGTCTGTTTTATGTGTGTTTGTTTCTTGTAGTCTCCTCCTACCCACTTCCTCCCTCTAGTTGCTCCTCCTACCTACTTCCTGTGGAGGGGTTTAAAGGGCAGACTGAGTCCTGACTCAGTCAGCCTTACGTTGTTGTTCTGAGCAGTTCATTTTCTAGTATTCCTGATTCCTGTGTATGATCCGGCTTGTCTGTCCATCCATTCTATATTGCATTATATATATTATTATATATCCATTATATATTGCATTACTGTCATTATTCTCATAATAAAGGTTCTATTAACTATACCATCTGACTCCTGGTTTTGCTTGCCAACCATAACAGGTTATAAGCTTAAGCAAATTACCTCTAAGATGCTATTTCCTGAAATATTACCGGTGCCATCTGATACACCCCAGAAAGGCAGCAGGAGATTAGGGCTTTACATTTTTGTCTAAAGACTTGTAAGCAGGAGGGGCTTCTAGAGCACTGGGCTGTCTTTTCAACTGGGGGCAATCTTTAAGGTGGAGATGGATTGACTTTCAGTGGAAGAGGGGCTGCTGTGCTAGGGGTAGGATGGTTACATGGTTGGAGGAGATTTTAAAGTGTTAGTAATGTTTCACAAAACATTAATCTTCATAGTATTTGGGCCATGGACAGTGTTATTTCAATACTGTCAGAGTTGTAATACAAGCGTAATTGTATGATAACGTATCCCCCTCCCCTCCTTTTACCTTGTGTAAGCCTCCTCCCCT
Source organism: Rhinophrynus dorsalis (assembly GCA_037306005.1). Lineage (NCBI taxonomy): Eukaryota > Metazoa > Chordata > Amphibia > Anura > Rhinophrynidae > Rhinophrynus > Rhinophrynus dorsalis. Next base: position 115,174 of record JBBDGT010000046.1, on the reverse strand, counting down.
CAGATGTGGAATCTGGTTCAAGGACCAGATAGATCACATCAAGGGACAATCTTCTTACTGTGATCATAAGGAAAACCTTGTCCCCTTGATGGGTTTTTCAGGTTTTTCCTTATGATCACTGAAGATTGTCCCTCTCTGCGATCCATCCAGATAGTCTTGCTGCTCTGTGGTGAGCAGTGTTACATCAGTTAAAGGGACGGGAGTGGGATATTTTATCATTCAATTACTCTTGAACTACAACCCTGAAGTAACACTCTCCATGGCCCAAATACTATGAAGATTAATTGGAGCTGCTTTTACTGTAAAACATTATTATCCTTTTAAAACACAGTACATGGTGGAGCAGATAGTGAAGAATAGCATCCAGTATTAGAGAAGGCAGGTGCCTAGGTTATATCCTGATAAAAAGCAAATATTTCATAGAATGTGCATCTTCAGAATGGCGGGAACATAAAATCTATGCTTCTGGCTATAAGATGGGCAGCTGAAACTGATTGTGATTAAAGAAACCTCTTTAATATCCACGAGGTCAGTACCAGTAAAGGGGCCAGATGTAGGCCTCCTGTCAATAGCCTTGTCTGCATCATTATATAAAATAGTGGTAAAGGGAAAATTATCTCCAAATATGAAGTGAAATAGGAGTAAATGGGACTGTGAATAGGCAGATTAGAGGACACACCCACTGCGCACAATGAGAAAGTGGGTACATTCTGGGGCAACCTGACTGCATCATAGGAAGCAAATACACATTTCCCAATACTTTGGCTACCTCTCTGACAAGCAAACGGTTAATGGAGCATTTAAGCAATTGAATACCAGAGCTGTTTCTAGCATTCAAGGTGTATTAATATCCTCTCATGGTGCCCGTGCTTCCGGTGCTGAGCGTCGACATTATTATTCACTGCTGTTTTCGGATTGGCTGGTCTTAATTGCTACCACTAGGGCTTGCCTTTATATACCCTGGGATGTCCTCCCTTAGGCGCCCTTTCGTGGTGTATGAGTTCCTGAGTTTGTTTTGTGCCTATGCTGATCCATGTATGACCTGGCCTGCCTGACTACGATTTAGTTCCAGTATTTCTGTTGCTTTGCTCCGTTGCTGACTGTATCTGGCTGAAGAACCCGCTCCGTTGCTGACTGTATCCTGGCTGAGAACCCGCTCCGTTTCTGACTGTATCCTGGCTGTTAACCCGCTCCGTTGCTGACCGGATCTGGCTGGAGAACCCGCTCCGTTGCTGACCCTATCTGGCTGAAGAACCCGCTCCGTTGCTGACTGTATCCTGGCTGAGAACCCGCTCAGTTGCTGACCGTATCTGGCTGAAGAACCCGCTCCGTTGCTGACTGTATCCTGGCTGAGAACCCGCTCCGTTGCTGACTGTATCCTGGCTGTGAACCCGCTCCGTTGCTGACCGTATCTAGCTGAAGAACCCGCTCCGTTGCTGACTGTATCCTGGCTGAGAACCCGCTCCGTTTCTGACTGTATCCTGGCTGAGAACCCGCTCCGTTTCTGACTGTATCCTGGCTGTGAACCCGCTCCGTTGCTGACCGGATCTGGCTGGAGAACCCGCTCCGTTGCTGATTGTATCCTGGCTGAGAACCCGCTCCGTTGCTGACCGGATCTGGCTGGAGAACCCGCTCCGTTGCTGACTGTATCCTGCCTGAGAACCCGCTCCGTTACTAACCGTAGTTGGCTATCTTCCAATCCACGTGATTACCGTGTATTGTCTGTACCTCTAGGTGACCCCGTGAGGTCACCGGTTTCTAGAGCCTTGCGTTTGTTTCTCGGTGTGCGCCGCGGGGCGCTGTTTCCTTTCGACCAAAGGCTGAGCATTGTGCTCAAGCTGCTCTACTGCCATCTAGGTGGTGTGTACAATTGAAGCACCGGTGCAGTGTTATTCACGCTGACTGAGTGTCATGGTTTGTTATGACTCTCAGACACAGAGTTAGGTAAAAACACAACTTTATTGAAAAGTTAAAGAAAACCCTATTGGGTAGCATACACATACAATATATATAGAGCGAATTACATAGTAGCATAGTACTGATACATGGAATGAGATACAGGCTCTACCGGCCCTGCCAATTCCGGGTAAGGCAACCTTAGTTGGCACAAGATGGTAACAGGTTCTACCGGCCTTACCAATATACCGGGCAGGGCAGCCTGGAGACTAGTGCAATGAAGAAGAGGCTCTACCGGCCTTGCCAATATACCGGGCAAAGCAGCCTGGAGACAGGTACCACGAATAGTGAAGGTTCTACTGACCTTGCCAATATACCGGGCAAGACAGCCAAGAAACTGAGACTGTGAGTAATGAGGCTTTACTGGCCTTGCCTATACCGGGTAAGGCAACCCAAAGAGGAATGGAAACGATCAGGTTCTACCGGCCTTACCAATACCGGGTAAGGCAACCCAAAGAGGAATGGAAACGATCAGGTTCTACCGGCCTTACAAATACCGGGTAAGGCAGCCTAGACTGCTGACAATGGTGGCAGCACAGGTGGCCGAGTTGACTAGCTAGGTGGAGACACCAGTCACCTAAGATGACAAGCAAGGCCCACTGGATATACAGACGGAGTAGACTACCAGCCACACATGAATGGTACAAATACCAGCAGCGTACCACAGTCAGAACTGGTACTTTAGATTAGAGCAATAGCTACCGGTTTAAACAGGGAGCGAACCAGTACCCGCGTACTGGTGGAAACCTTAAATCTGTAGGGCTGTCTAGGACAGAACAGCCTCCGATAAATGGAGCAAACCAGTACCCACGTACCGGAATAACCCAAGTCCCTACCGGTGCACAGCAGCCAGTATAGTGGAGCGAACCAGTACCCGCGTACCGGAATAACCAATGACTCTACCGGTGTGACAGCAGCCGGTTACAGTGGAGCGAACCAGTACCTGCGTACCGGAATAACCAATGACTCTACCGGTGCATCAGCAGCCAGTTACAATGGAGCGAACCAGTACCCGCGTACCGGAATAACCAATGACTCTACCGGTGCAGCAGCAGCCGCTTACAGTGGAGTGAACCAGTACCCGCGTACCGGAATAACCAATGACTCTACCGGTGTGACAGCAGCCGGTTACAGTGGAGCGAACCAGTACCTGCGTACCGGGATAACCAATGACTCTACCGGTGCATCAGCAGCCAGTTACAATGGAGCGAACCAGTACCCGCGTACCGGAATAACCAATGACTCTACCGGTGCAGCAGCAGCCGCTTACAGTGGAGTGAACCAGTACCCGCGTACCGGAATAACCAATGACTCTACCGGTGTGACAGCAGCCGGTTACAGTGGAGCGAACCAGTACCTGCGTACCGGAATAACCAATGACTCTACCGGTGCAGCAGCAGCCGGTTACAGTGGAGCAAACCAGTACCCGCGTAGTGGAGTAAACAGAGATTCTACCGGTGCATCAGCAGCCAGTTACAGTGGAGCGAACCAGTACCCGCGTACTGGAATAACCAATTACTCTACCGGTGCAGCAGCAGCCGGTTACAGTGGAGCGAACCAGTACCCGCGTAGTGGAGTAAACAGAGATTTTACCGGTGCATCAGCAGCCAGTTACAGTGAAGCGAACCAGTACCCGCTTACTGGAGTAAGCAGTGACTCTACAGGTGCATCAGCAGCCGGTTACAGTGGAGCGAATCAGGACCCACGTACCGGAATAACCAGGGACTCTACCGGTGCAACAGCAGCCGCTTACGGTGGAGTGAACCAGTACCCGCGTACCGGAATAACCAATGACTCTACCGGTGCAACAGCAGCCGGTTACGGTGGAGCGAACCAGTACCCGCGTACCGGAATAACCAATGACTCTACCGGTGCAACAGCAGCCGCTTACAGTGGAGCGAACCAGTACCCGCGTACTGGAATAACCAATGACTCTACCGGTGTATCAGCAGCCGGTTGCAGTGGAGCGAACCAGTACCCGCGTACCGGAATAACCAATGACTCTACCGGTGCATCAGCAGCCGGTTGCAGTGGAGCGAACCAGTACCCGCGTACTGGAATAACCAATGACACTACCAGTGCATCAGCAGCCGGTTGCAGTGGAGCGAACCAGTACCCACGTACTGGGAAACCAGCAAGTGAATGAAAATGTCACCCAGTCCACAGGATGAGACAGGCACCCGGTAGATGATACAGCAGGAACCCAGCCGAGGATGAAGAGGTACAGCTCTGCAGACGGTCAACCGGATCTGGAACGGTAGCAGGAAACAGCAACAGGTACAGCAACTCCAACCGGATTGGGAACGGATGCAGAAACCAGGCGACTAGGAAGCAGGAACTGGATAACCACAGGCAAGCAGGAACAGCGACAAGGCCCAGGAAGCTCAGGAACTCAATGCAGGTGCAAACAGCATAAAGACAACACGAAAGGGCACCCAAAGGGTGCTCAAGCTCAGTCTAAATAGGCAATGCAGGGCGGGCTGAAGGCAATCAGCCAATGGAGAGCCCCCTACAGGTAACTGACATGTAAAGGCAGCAATCACGGGCTCCGTGATACTGAGTTACTTTGATCACTCACTGTGTCTGCCTCCCTAGTAGCTCTGGGCTCACTCCCTATGGGAGTTGCAGTTACTATCTGGGCATTGCCATTAACCCTGTATGTACCTGGAGCCTCCAGGTAAAGAGCACTTCCGTTTCTGACTGCAGAGCCTTGGGCTCAAGAGCCAGCGTTGCATTTCTACCTTGCAGGTTGAGAGACACTGGTTGCGTTCCTTGTACTTACCCTATATCGATCCACCGCTAGCGTTCTAGGGATTTCCAGTAGCAGCTGCCTAGGTCTCCTTTAACCCTTTCAGGGTTGATCTGCATATACAAGGTTGCCTCCTGCCAGCGGGGTAAGGACTTGGTCAGAGTTGCCTCGCCTCAGTTGGGTCAGTACCCAGGCGTGTGGGTTGTGCCAGTCCTCCACTGTGGGCTCCCTGCCACAGTAGTCCTGTTGCCATTCCTGGACCCGTTACCTTGCAGATCCTGCCAGAATTCTGTACTGTCAGCCAGGTCCAGTTCATTCTGTTTGCCCTTACGGGTTCCAGTACCCAGGCGTCTGGGTTGTCCTGTCCTATTCGTGGACCTCCTGTGTTGGCACCTACCCATCTGTTCTGGGACTGTACGTTGATCCTCACTGGGTTGCCAGATTCCGATATATATATATATATATATATTATTTCCAGTATCCTGATTGTCTAGTCCAGTCCTGTTCACTGTTCACTTTGTATATATTTTCCTGTTCTGTATTGTGGGTCTTTGGGCCTAACCTCGTGTATGCACTTTATTCTAATAAACTTATTTTAACCTTACCGTTCTGTCTGAGTGTTCATCTAAAAACAGTGACAGTACGAAAGGGCCAATTACCTCAGACAAGTCCGGTGAAGGAAGTTCGGTCAATATCCATTGGAGAATGGATATGTATGAGCAACGTCTTGATCAACTGTCCGTGGCGGTGCAAACTATGCTTGAGCGGACTGCACACTTGGACAGACCGGTTCCATCCTCGGTGCCACAGTTCAGGCACCAACAGTCCAAGATTCCAATGTCTGTATACAGTATAAAGGGCTATCTGCTACGGCACCATTATCGCTAAGATATGATGGGGAACCTTCCCTCTGTAGAGGTTTCCTTAATCAGCTGGAAATATTTCTGGAACTGGCTCCCCAAGCCTTTCCTACGGAGAGAAGCAAAATTGGGTTCATGATATCACTATTGACTGGCAGAGCTCTAGCCTGGGCAGATCTGATTTGGGAAACAGCTAAACCCATTACTACCAACTGTGGCGAATTTGTGAGGGCCTTTCGAAGTGTCTTTGAAATCCCTGGTCGCAATATCTCGGCTGCCAAACAGATCATGAATATCCGACAGGGCAACCGTACAGTTGCTGATTACTCTATTGAGTTTCGTACCTTGGCAGCCGAGTTAGGATGGAACGATGAGGCGCTGGTAGCAGCATTTGCCCAGGGCCTTAATGACCATATCAAAGATGAAATTGCGGCCCGGGAGTTACCCTAATCTTTGGACAAATTCATTGAATTTGTTAATCTAATTGACACTCGGATCAGGGAACGAACGCAGACTAGAGACCGTAAACCAAGGTCTCCTGTAAGTCAGTGGCACAAAAATATTATCCCACCCTTGCCTCCCTCTCCTCCCACGCCTCCTGGTCATGCTGAGCTTGCCGAACCCATGCAGGTGGGCTTTACTAGACTGACTAAGGAGGAAAGGTCATTTCGCTGTAAGAATGGCCTATGTTTGCACTGTGGTAAAGGAGGTCATTTGTTGCGCAATTGGCCAACCCGGCCAGGAAACGCACGCACCTAGGTTTCTTTGGGGACAGGTCCTATGTGGTATTCATTAGTCCCCAGAGGTTGTGCCCTCCAAACCGGTGTTTGATGTGGTTATTTCCTCCTCCAACCTATCCATTACGGTATCCGCGCTGCTAGACTCTGGAGAAGCGGGATACTTTATGGACCAGGAATTTTCTAAATTGCACAATATTTCGCTGGTATTGTTAGACAATCCTTTGTAGATTGAAGCCATTGATTGGCGACCTTTGGTGCCTCCCCAGGTCACCCTTGAAACATGTCTGCTTTCTGTACAGACTGGAACATTACATTTCGAGACCCCATCTTTTCAGATCATCCAGTCCCCTCATTATGCGGTTATTTTGGGGTTTCCATGGTTAAGAATACATAATCACAGAATCAATTGGGACTCCTGTGAGATTGTGGCCTGGTCTGAGCATTGTACGAATCACTGTCTGCGCCAACCTAAGAGAATATTGTGTACCTCTCCCTCCCTACCGCCTGAATACCAATCTTTCAGCAATGTTTTCAGTAAGGGAGAGGCTAGCACTTTGCCCCCTCATAGGGCTTATGACTGTGCTATTGATATTGCGCCTGGTACTATTCCTCCTAGGGGCAGAACTTATCCCCTCTCGTGTGATGAGAATCGGGTCATGGAGGAGTATATCTCTGATGCCCTAGGAAGGGGCATCATTCGCAGATCATCCTCGCCCGCAGGGGCTGGATTTTTCTTTGTGAAAAAGAAGCCTGGGGAATTAAGGCCATGTATCGACTATAGAGGCCTTAATAAGTTGATGGTTAAAAGTGCCTACCCAATTCCACTCATTACCAAGCTGTTCGATCTCCTCAAAGACGAAACGATATTCACCAAATTAGATTTGAGAGCTGCTTATAACCTCATCCGCATCAAGGAGGGTGATGAGTGGAAAACCGCTTTTAATACTCGCAATGGGCACTATGAGTACTTGGTAATGCCATTCGGGTTATGCAATGCCCCAGCAGTATTTCAAGAACTAATTAATGATGTTTTCCGTGACTTGTTGCCGTCCTGTGTAGTTGTCTATCTAGACGACATTTTAGTTTATTCTCTGGATTTGTAAACCCATTGCATACATGTGGCTACCGTACTTCAGAGATTAAGGGAGAATAAATTATTTTGTAAACTTGACAGATGTGAGTTTCATAGATCCGTGGTACCATTTCTTGGATACGTTATTTCGAGTAAGGGCATTTCCACGGATAAAGAGAAATTGTCAGCGGTGCTTCATTGGCCGCGTCCTAAGGGCCTCAAGTCTATTCAAAGATTTATTGGCTTTGCCAATTATTATCGTAAATTTATCCGTGATTTTTCCAGAATTGTCAAACCCCTCACAGACCTGACACATAAGGGCGCTAAGGCATCAGAGTGGTCCAAGGAGGCTGAGGAGACTTTCGAGGCACTCAAAGCAGCGTTTGCCTCTGCACCAGTCCTTTCGCACCCCAAAGTGGGCCTACCATACACACTCGAAGTAGATGTGTCTGATACTGGTATAGGGGCTGTACTTTCTCAGAGGTCTGGTCTGGGTCAACCACTCAAGCCGCGTGGCTTCTTTTCTAAAAAATTAACGAAAGCACAATCGGTATATGAGATCGGTGACAGTGAATTGTTGGCAGTTATCTTGGCCTTTCGTGAGTGGCGTCACTTGTTGGAAGGCACTAGAGTACCGATTCTCATTTTAACCGACCATAAGAATCTGTTGTACCTTTCTGAAGCTAAAAGACTGTCTCCAAGACAAGCCAGATGGGCCCTATTCCTCTCTCGCTTTAACTTTGTTGTTTCTTATTTACCCGGCTCTAAGAATGTAAGAGCTGATACGCTGTCCAGGCAGCATGGTCCTGAATTGGAGTCTGAGGAACAGCCAGTACCCATTATTCCTCAAGATCACATCCTGGCCACCCTGCGGACTAGCATCACGTCTCCTTTGGGTCAAGAGATCTTGGCTATGCAAGCTGAATCTCCCCCTGAAAAACCCATGGGAAAATGTTTTGTAGCTGATCCTTTTCGGGTGAGACTCCTTGAAACATATCATGCCTTATGAGCAGCTGACCATGTGGGCAGAGATCAATTAATTTGGTCATTATCTTATATCTTATGGTGGCCCACACTAAGGGCAGATTGCGCTGATTTTACGGCAGCTTGTGCTGTGTGTGCCCGTTCCAAAATACCCAGGCATCTGCCAGTGGGTCTATTGCAACCTGTTCCGAATGGTGATCACCCATGGTCACATGTGTCTATCGATTTTCTGGGTGAATTACCTGCCTTGAAGGGTTACACATATATATTGATGGTGGTAGACAGATTTTCAAAAATGGCCCATTTCGTGCCCTTGCCTGGTTTGCCTTCACCTAAGGAGTTGGCAATTGTGTTCGCTCGTGAGGTATTCAGACTCCACGGAGTACCTCAGGTGTTGGTATCAGACCGGGGCAGTCAATTTATTTCCAGATTTTGGAGGGCATTCTGCGGCCAAATGGGTATCCAGTTGTCTTATTTGTCTGCATACCATCCACAGACCAATGGAGCTGCTGAACTCTCTAACCAGGGGCTCCAACAATTTATCCGCTGCTTTGTATCCAATCATCATGATGACTGGGCTGAGTTGTTACCTTGGGCGGAGTTTGCGAGAAACTGTGCAATTAATAATTCATCCAGAAGCTCCCCATTTCTTGTCAATTATGGGTACCAACCATCCTTGCTTCCGGATGCCTTTCAGGCACAGCAGATGCCAGCCCTTGATGAACACCTCAGACAGCTTCATTCCACCTGCGCACAAGTGCAGACTTCGCTATGTGAGTCCTTTCAACGTTGTTGTCCTGTCCTATTCGTGGACCTCCTGTTTTGGCACCTACCCATCTGTTCTGGGACTGTACGTTGATCCTCACTGGGTTGCCAGATTCCGTTTTTTATATATATATATATATATATATATATATATATATATATATATATATATTATTTTCAGTATCCTGATTGTCTAGTCCAGTCCTGTTCACTTTGTATATATTTTCCTGTTCTGTATTGTGGGTCTTTGGGCCTATACTCGTGTATGCACTTTATTCTAATAAACTTATTTTAACCTTACAGTTCTGTCGGAGTGTTCATCTAAAAACCGTGACATATGCTCTATAGTGTGGTTGATTTCCCCAGAATTTTTCCAGGTTGTCTTCATGTATATGGCCCTGTGTTTCAGTATTTGATGTTTAGGAAGGTTTATTCTGTTTTCTCTTCCGTCCAGTGTGGACACAGGAACCATGGGGATAAAGTATCCTGCGGCCATGAGGGACGGGCACTTGCCTTTAAAAGGCTCTCTGGAGGAGGAGACTCCCTCCCTGATCCACTTTACCCCACAATCCAGACTGGTTTTAAAAGTCATCTCAAAGGGGTGCATTGAGGCAAAGATTATTTTAGTTAACCTGTCTTTTATTTTCTTAACTCTCATGGGGCTGTGTTATTCCCCCCGTTAGGTGGGCTCCTATCTCTGGCCTCTATGATGGTTATGGACCAGCGTAAGGGCTGTTGCAGGACCTGTGTCTGCTAGACAATGGCCTTTTCTGTTAGATATTTTCATCTCCTCTCTGCTTGGCTAAAGACTGAAGAAGATTCCAGTGTTCAGAGTGCACAGGTCCTGTGGGTATGTCCCTGTCTATATGTCCAGCAGCCACATTCTGATGCTCTGTGGTAGAATCACTAGTTCTGCACTCGGCTCTGTTTTTTGTCAGCCCCACCGAAGCACCAGGGTACTCACCATATATGTCCATTAAAACAGGACAGGTAGAGCCTCCTGTTAGTTCAGTGGTATAGATCTGCTGCTTCCTAATATCAAAGGAATCCTTAAAAGAAATACAAAACAAAGGAACGCAGATGGGGGTGCTGATAAATAATAACAGTACATAATCCAGCAAAGTGGAATGAATATTTAACCTACATATTGATGTGTACAGGCTGTATCAACTCCAAGCCAGTAATATCACTTGCAGGGATGTAAAACCCACCCTGTTTGGGTATCTAGTTCTCTCCAACTTTCTCCAAACTCAAATGTATAAAAAAGAAGACATGTTTTATAAAGAATAATCAATTTTCTCTGTCGTCCAATACAGGTTACTGGTAACTCTGGGTAGGGGATCCGCCCCTTTAATTGTAGGCAGGAAGCCTACCTTCCCTACTTGGCTGCTGCTAGCCAACCATCTCCAGAAAGATTTGTTCCTTGGTGAAGATAACACAGGCAAGCAAACAGTTCTGCTATAGTTTTAGAAGTTAGGCAGATTACCATAACTGACAGTGCCCTTAGATGTGGCTAGCTCAGTGACCAGGTGCTTTTTGTGGACCTTAAGCCCTGAGGGGGAAAATCTTAGGTACAAGTTCTTTCCTCAGGAGTTGCCCACCGAGACTTCTTCTTACTACAAGGTAATCTGAAGACAGAAGATCTGCAGGAAAGGTGAGCAACCCTTTGAGTGCTGCAGGTCCATATGTCCCACAGTGACCCTCTGCACAGGGGTGTCTTCATTTGGAGTTCCCATTGCACACTCCAGCACTCACTGGGTTTATCTGTATGTCTGTTGGGGGCTTGGAGCAGATTTATGTTATACTTAACTCTTTAGCTGCTGGTTTTGCATTCATTTGAGAGGTTTTCTAACACTCTTCCTACTGGTTCAGTGTTTTTGGGTATTCTAACATGTTTTAGTGATGTTTCATGTCTTTCAGTTTTACACTTTCAGTTTTGTAAAATTGAATTCCCGCTTTACCGCATAGACGCCATTGCTCCATTCACTCCTATGGGACTGTACAGTTTGGGACATATCTCTGCAACCGTTTAACCTAGCGACTTCAGAGATGGGTCATTTTACTTGTCTGCCCTTGCTCTGTCACCCGGTTAATGTTTCTAGTGTGTTGTGGGGTCAGGGGGCTTCGGGCACTGTTGGGGTACTTTTCTGGGAAAGCTACATTTCCCATGAGCGATTGCTTTGCGTGCTCGTTTCTGATTGGCTCCCGCTGCGGCAGCCATTTTGTGCTATTTCCAGAATGAGTATCCTATGCAGGGCTTGGACTCTCCTTCTCTCCTCTGCTGATTAACCCTTCGCCTGCCAGATAAGTCTTATTTTAGCGATTTCTGGGGTGAAACTTTAATCATACACACTGTAATTGAGTGATTTATTATGCTGTAAGGTTATTGACACTGTGAGAATGTCTATATCGTTGGGGCTTGGGGCCAGACCTAAGACTAAGGATGCTGGGGTCCTTGTATCCCCTATTGCGTCTTGTTCTTCCTGCCATTCAGGGTTACCTTGAGAATTCTCAGGTCCTTTATGCCCAGTATGTTCTGATGTCCCTGACAGCATTCCAGGGACCTCCAGCCATGCATTAGAACCATTTTGGGTGCAAGTGTTCTAGTCTGCTACTAGGGACCTTAGGTCCACATTGCAACTCTTTCCATCCCAGTTACAGGGGGTATTTCATTCTTGGCAGACCCCTTCCTCCATCAAGTCTTCCCTGCCAAAGTCTCAGGCTGTACCTGATGTGTCAGATTCCTCTGAGAAGGAACTGCTGGTTGATTCAGATGTTGAGGAATGTTCTGCTGTGGGCTCCTCTCAGTTTTTTGGGGATCCCTTTGAGGCTGATCCTGAGCCCTCGGCTGAGGGCCTGATCAGGGCTGTTTTGACTACCCTAAACATTCCCTTAGTTCAAGAGGTTCCTTCTGATCCCTCTGATGTGTTTCAGGAAAAAAAAACCTTACTTGCTTTCCACCTAACCCCACTCTTGACCTCCTTGTGTCTGAAAATTGGAAATCTCCTTCCAGGATACCTTCTGTGTCCAAGAAACTTGCCAAGCTTTATCCCTTCTCTGAGACAGCACTTCCTCAGTGGTTTCATCCTCCCAAGGTGGATGCTTCTATCTCTAGGCTATCTAAGTCTACTGCCTTGCCAGTTTCTGATGTGTCCGCTCTGAAAGACTGGACTGTCCGTCAGGGTGCTCCTACTTCGGATATGTTGCATCTTCTTGCCAACATTTCTGAGGCACAGCACTATGTTTCTGCTGCCTTATTTGATGCCATCCGTTTGGTGGCCAGGGTTTCCACCATGTCTGTGGTTGCCAGACGGGCTCTTTGGTTCAGGATCTGGTCTGCTTACACTGCTTCCAAGAAAGCATTGCTTTCCTTACCTTTTCAGGGTACTTTCTTGTTTGGGCCAGAGTTTAAAGATCTGATCAGTGAGGCCACTGGGGGTAAGAGTACCCTTCTACCTTTGGTCCCCAGGAAGAAAACGCTGCTTAAGCGTAATCGGTATTTTTGTTCCTTTCAGACTGAGACATGTCCGGTGAACCAGACTGTTTCCTCAGCTCCGCGTGCCTCCTCCAAGCCCAAACAGCAATGGTAGACCAAGTTCTCCTCCAAGCCCAAGGCTTCCAAGCCTTCCTCGGCATGACTCACCGAACCCAGGTCCCCACTCTGCTGCGTCACTACCACAGTGTCTGGGAGGATTCAGTGGTGGACCCATGGGTTTTACAGGTGGTGGCGGAAGGATACAGGATCCCTTTTGTCTCTTTTCCTCCCTTTCGTTTCTGTCCTTCTCATACGCCTCAGGGCGCAGTGAAACACCGGCTGTTCAACAGCACTATTCAAGCTTTTCTGGACAAGGATGTTCTAGAGTCCGTTCCAGTGCAGTACAGAGGTATGGGTTTTTACTCAAACCTCTTTGTGGTCTCCAAAAAGGATGTCGGTTGTCGCCCTATTTTGGATTTGAAGGATCTCAATTCCTTTGTGATCCGGACTCATTATCACCAGGAGTCTCTAAGGACGGTGATTGCTGCTGTGTCACCCGTGGAATTCCTTGCTTCTCTGGACCTTCAGGACACATATCTACACATCGCCATTCATCCAGAGAGCCGGCAGTATCTCAGATTTGCCTGTGACCGAGGGCACTTTCAGGTTTCAGCTCTTCCCTTTGGTCTGACTACAGCTCCTCAAGTTTCAACCGTGTCCTGGGAGCCTTAGTGTCCGTCCTCCACCGGGAAGGCATCAGAGCTACTCCATACATGGATGACCTGCTTCTGAAAGCCCCCTCTGTGGAACTTCTTCATTAGCAGGTTCAGCTATGCATTCACGCTCTCACCCATCACGGGTGGATCATCAATGTGGACAAGTCAGATCTTATCCCATCCCAGAAAAGCATGTTGTTTCTCATGGATGAGGTAGCTCACCAGATCGCCCACAGGGTTTCTGCGGTCCTGGCTCAAGATCCAGTTCCAGCCAAGAAGCTGTCCTATTTAGTGGAGAAATTCATCTCCACCATAGAAGTGGTCCCGTTTGCCATGGCACACATCAGGGAACTCCAGAGGTTTGTGATCCAGGTGTGCAAGGGTCAGCCGGACCTTCTGAAGATGTCACTGTCCCTCCCTCTTCATGTGGAACTGAGTTTGTCATGGTGGCTCGACCTCTCCAATCTTCTGAAGGGAAAGTCCTTCCTGGTATCCTTCTGGACCACGGTGGCGATGGACACCAGGCTCTCTGGCTGGGGAGCAGTCCTTGGTTGTCTGAGTGCTCAGGGTCGGTGGTCTCCGGAGGATTCTCTCCTTCCCATCAACGTGTTGGAGCTTTGGGCGATATTTCATGCCCTTCGTCATTGGACATCTCAGCTGGAAGACTGTCCAGTCCGGGTGCGGTCTGACAACGCTACGGCCGTGGCTTATATCAACAAGCAGGGTGGAACAAGAAGTCTCGCCGCTTGGTTAGAGGTCAAGGCTATTTTGTCCTGGGCAGAAGAACACGTTCCTGCCATATCCACAGTTCACATTCCTGAAGTAGACAACGTCATGGCAGACTTCCTCAGTCAACACACAGTGGACAACGGAGAGTGGGAACTGCACTCAGAGGTGTTCACCCTCCGACCTGATGGCGACAAGACAAAACAGGAAGGTTCCGAAGTTCTGCTTTTGGTGGAGGGACCCTCTAGCTCTGGAGGTGGATGCACTGTCCATTCCTTGGTTGTTTCCTCTGGCCTATATCTTTCCTCCCCTCCCAATGTTGCACAGGGTGTTAAGGAAATTGCGACTGGAACGCTGTCCAGTCATTCTGATTGCTCCGTACTGGTCTCGCCAAGCTTGGTTTCCGGAGTTGCTGGGTCTGTCAGTGACAAAGCTATTCCGGCTCCCTTACCGTCCGGATCTTCTTCTACAGGGTTACCTGTGGAAAGAGGATGTTCATCGGCTAGCTTTGATGGCTTGGAAATTGATTCCTCAATATTGAAGAGAGGTTTTTCTTCTGGGATGGTGGCTACTATGCTCTGTGCCCGCAAACCTGTTTCTTCCAAGATCTACCATAGTGTCTGGTCGACCATTCTATCTTGGTGTGCTGACAAGGACCTGTTTCAGGAATATGATCTGCCTACGATCCTGGCCTTTTTGCAGGACGGTGTGGATAAGGGCCTCAGTTTGAGTTCCCTTAAGGTTCAGACTTCTGCTCTGTCTGTTTTCTTTCAGAGGCGCATTGCCATCCTTCCTGATGTCAAGGTTTTCTTCAGGGCGTTGCTCATACTCGTCCTGCCTTCAAGAATCCTGCTGCTCCGTGGGATCTTAACTTGGTTTTGGGCGTTCTTCATCGCCCTCCATCTGAGTTCTTGGCTACTATTCCTCTACGCCTGTTGACATGGAAATTGGCCTTTTTCCTGGCGATTGTGTACATTTGCCATGTCGCAGAGTTACATGCTCTGTCCTGTAAACCACCTTTTTTTGGTGTTTCACAAGGACAAGGCGGTGGTTCGCACATGTCAGGAGTATCTTCCGAAGGTGATGTCGGAGTTCCACATCAATCAGGAGATTGTGGTGCCTTCTTTCTGCCCTGACCCCACCTCTGACAAGGAGAGGTATCTCCACTTGTTAGATGTGGTGCGTTGTCTCAAGTTTTATGTACATCGCACTGAGTCTATCAGGCAATCTGACGCACTGTTTGTCATTCCTGAGGGTCCCAGGGCAGGAAGACCAGCATCCAAAGTGACTATTGCTTCTTGGATCAAGTTCACTATTTGTAAGGCTTACGAGCTGAGGATGAAGCCTGTCCCTTTCGGGTCACGGCTCATTCTACAAGATCTATTGGGGCTTCTTGGGCTTACAAGAATCAGGCCTCTGCTGATCAGTTGTGCAAGGCTGCCACTTGATCGTCTGTGCACACCTTTTCGAAGCACTACTGTGTTGATGTGCTGGCATCGGCTGATGCCAGTTTTGGGAGGAAGATCCTGGAGGCAGTCTTGCCTGTCTAGGATCTTCTTCGGTTCTTGGTGCTTCCTTCACTTTTGAGCCCTGTTGGCTCTAGTTCAATGTGCTGTGTAACAGTTTGGGGTGTTGTTACCCCTGTTCAGTGTCCGTTGACACTTCATTGTTTTGTTGGGCTATCTCTGATCTGCACTGGTGACTTTGGGGGCCTTGTGTCTGGTCCTTGCCTTTCTTCCCGCCCTGGGGAACTTAATGGTTGGACATCCCAAAGTTACCAGTAACCTGTATTGGACGACAGAGAAAAGAGGATTTTAGTCTTACCTGTTAAATCCTTTTCTCTTAGTCCATGCAGGTTACTGATCTCCCACCCTGTCAATGGACCATGCTTGGCTGTCCTGTGGCAGACTGTGGGGGTCCTTCGGGGTCATGCTCACATGAGTCTTCTTTCCCTTCACTATCTAGTAAATAGTTAGTGTCTCAAATCTTACTGGAGCTGGTTGGCTAGCTGCAACCAAGGAGGGAAGGTAGGCTCCACCCCCTGCATACAATTCTATAATTGTTCCTGCCTACAATTAAAGGGGCGGATCGCCTACCCAAAGTTACCAGTAACCTGTATTGACTAAGAGAAAAGGATTTAACAGGTAAGACTAAAATCCTCTTCTATGCATATTCCCATTTATGCAGCTCATCAGTGCTTCCTGCGGTTTTCTGTTCAAGACCATCACTTTCAGTTCATTGCTCTTCCTTTGTGCAGTGGGCTTTTACAACTGTCTTAACAGCTTTGGCTGCTCACATTTGCTCTCAGGGATTTCTTACTCCCTATCTGGACAACCTTTTGTTAAAAGAGTATTTTACTCTTACCTGTTAAATCCTTTTCTCTTAGTCCATACAGGTTACTGGTAACTTTGGGTAGGCGATCAGCTCCTTTAAGTAGGCAGGAACAATTCTGAGAAGTGACTGCTGGGTGGAGCCTACCTCCTCTCCTTAGCTTGCAGGTAGCCAATCCCCATCCAGTAAGATTTGAAAACTAACTATTGACTAGGTAGTAAGAAGGTAAAGGAAGACTCCTGTGAGCATGAACCCGAAATGAGCCCCACATTCTGCCACAGGAGAGCCAAGCATGGTCCCTTGATAGGGTGGGAGATCAGTAGCCTGTATGGATTAAGAGAAAAGGATTTAACAGGTAAGACTAAAATCTTCTTTTCTCTGTTGTCCAATACAGGTTACTGGTAACTTTGGGATGTTCAACCATTATGTTCCCTAGGGCGGGAAGAAAGGCAAGGACCAGGCGTAGGCCCCCAAAGTCACCAGAGCACCAATGAACCAACAGATCATGAATAGCTCAACATTAACCACAAATGTCAACAGACACCGAACAGGGGTAAAACAGACCCCAGGAACCGTCACACAGCACACGGAACTAGAGCCAGCAGGGCTCAAAAGTGAAAGAGTGCTGAGAGACTAAAGAGATCCTAGACAGTCAAGGCTGCCTCCAGGATCTTCCTCCCAAAACTGGCAACAGCCGATGCCAGCACATCCACACGATAGTGTTTGAGAAAAAGTATGCATAGACGACCAAGTGGCTGCCTTGAACAACTGATCAGCAGAGGTCTGATTTTTTTAGGCCCAAGATGCCCCAATAGACCTCATAGAATGAGCCGTGACCCGAAAGGGAACAGGTTCGTAAGCCTTACGAATAGTGGACTTGATCCAAGAAGCAATGGTTACCTTGAAAGCAGGCTTCCATGTCCTGGGACCCTCAGGAATGACAAAAAAAGTGTAAGACTGCCGCAAGGGCTCAGTGCGATGCACATAGAACCTGAGACAATGCACAACATCCAACGGGTGAAGATCCTTCTCCTTGTCAGAAGTAGGGTTAGGGCAGAAAGAAGGAACCACAATCTCCTGATTAATGTGGAACTCTGATACCACCATTGGGAAAAACTC
Source organism: Rhinophrynus dorsalis (assembly GCA_037306005.1). NCBI lineage: Eukaryota > Metazoa > Chordata > Amphibia > Anura > Rhinophrynidae > Rhinophrynus > Rhinophrynus dorsalis. Next base: position 97,681 of record JBBDGT010000046.1, on the reverse strand, counting down.
TTGCGTAGCACCGCCTTGTCCTTGTGAAACACCAAAAAGGGTGGACTACAAGACAGGGCATGCAGCTCCGCAACACGGCGAACATATACAATCACCAGGAGGAAATCCACCTTCCACGTCAGCAGACGGAGAGGAATAGTGGCCAAGGACTCAAAGGAAGGGCACTGAAGGACACCCAAAACCAAGGTAAGGTCCCACTGAGGAGCGGAAGACTTAAACACAGGACGGGTATGACCAGCGCCTTGGAAGAAAACCTTGACATCAGGAAGAATAGCAAGGCACCTCTGAAAGAAAACAGAGAGAGCAGAAGTCTGAACCTTAAGAAAACTCAGACTGAGACCCTTATCCACACCATCCTGGAGGAAGGAAAGGACCGTAGGAAGATCAAATTCCTGAAACAGGTCCCTATCAGCACACCAAGATAGAAAGGTAGACCAAACTCGATGGTAGGCCTTAGAGGAAACCGGCTTACTGGCATTAAGCATGGTAGCCACCACACCGGAAGAAAATCCCTTCTTCTTCAAAATTGAGGATTCAATCTCCATGCTGTCAAAGCCAGACGATGAACAGCCTCCTTCCACAGGTAACCCTGTAGAATAAGATCTGGACGGGAGGGAAGCCAAAAAGGTTCCACCACTGAGAGATCCAGAAGCTCTGGAAACCAAACCTGCCGAGGCTAGTACGGAGCAATCAGAATGACTGGGCAGCACTCCAGCCGCAGGTTCCTTATCTCTCTGTGCAGCAGGGGAATAGGAGGAAAGATGTATGCCAGAGGGAAATTCCACGGGATCGACAAGGCATCCAATGCTAGAGCCAGGGGATCCAAACGTTAGATCCTTCCTGTTGTGTCTTGTTGCCATCAGGTCAATGCACGTAAGACCCCACAACTGGACAATGAGGCCGAACACCTCTTGATACAGATTTGTCTAGCTGTGCTGCATTGGTCTCGGTGACTCCAGGGTTTGCAAGTGCAGATTCAGTCCAGCAATGCAATTGCGGTAGTCTACATCGTCTGCTAGTGAGGGGCCAGGTGTGCAGCCAGGTGGTGTGAAGTTCAACTGATTCTCATTTGGGTTGAACCTCACATGCAGGTTCTCTCCATTGTTCACATTCTAGAGATAGACAATGTTTTGGCAGACTTTCTCAGTTGCCAATATCTAATAGTCTCTCTGTTGAACCTCAAGGTTCCCCTGTTTTGCTCCATATCCCGAAGCCCTGTCACTCTTTCCGTGCAAGTTATGGTCATTCCTTGGCAGTTCCCCTTGGTGTGGGTGTTTCCTCCATTCTCTCTGATTCTCAGATTATTGAGAAAAGTCAGAATGGAGCTGGTTTATCTCATTCTGATCACCACATTCTGGCCTCACCCCTCTTGGATCTTCTCAATCTGTCTGCAGCAGAGCTATTTCAGCTTCTACTCCTTCTGGACCTCTGTGTCACCCAAAGGTGGGGAAGTTGGCTTTGACAGCTTGGCTCTTGAAGATGGTATCCTGAGGAAGAGACATTTCTCTTATTCTGTCATTGCCACTATGGTGAAGGTTCACAAGATGTATTATAGGGTACCAGCTGAAGAGCCCGTGTACACAGGCAACAGTCCCGGCCGGTCGCGGTGCAGTCATGTGCATTAGAGACTGCCTGTGACGCTGCTGATACGGAGCGGGGGGCTACAAATGCAGACTGTGGTCCTCTCTGTGCACCCTTCGGTGTGCAGAGATGACCACGGTCTGAATTCGAGAGAGCCCCGCTCCATATCAGTCGCATCACGGACAGTCTCTACTGAGCATGACTGCGTTGTCACAAACTTTTAGTGAATTATTATATAGGATGGTCCTTGTTCTACAAGTGGAGTGAAGACCAGGGTCTCAGCTACACCCCTCATGATAGCCTTCAGAAAGGGCTTAGTCTTAGCTCTATTAATGTCCAGATTTCTGCTCTGTCTGTACATTATCAGAGGTATATCCCCTTATTACCAGATGTGAAGGGGGTGGGTAATGCCTACCCAGTCTTTTGGGATCCCACTCCTTAACGGAACTTGATCCTGGAAGTGCTTCAGAATGCTTCCGTTGATCTTTTGTCCTCTTTTTCCCTTCAGTTTTTGGCACTTAAGACAGCTTTCCAGCTGATGATTGTGTCTGTTTAGTGCGTTATCAAACTTCAGGCTTCATCCTATAACACCCCCCCTTTAGGGTTTCTCCCTTATTTAGAAATTTCACATTAGCCAGGAAATTGTCCTTCCTTCTCTTTGTGTGGCTCCATCTAACAGACAACAGTAGCAACTTCATCTTTTGGATGTGACTAGATGCTTGAAGTACTACTTTCATCAGGCGTAGCCTTTCCAAAAATCAGACTCACTTTTTCTCATTCCTGAGGGGCCTCATGCAGGCCGAGCTACATCTAAGGTGACAGTAGCTTCCTGTATTAAAGCAACCATTCCATTCACCAGATCTGTGTTTGCAGGGGTCACAGCTCATTTCACCAGAGCAGTGGGTGCCTCCTGGACGTACAAGAACCAGACCTCCACATTGCTGCTGTGCAAGCTGGTACAGTAGTTGTCCCTTCACACATTTGTTAAATTCTACTGTGTAAGTGTTCTGGCTTTGGCTGAAGCTAGTTTTGAACAGAAGGCCATAAGGCCATTGTACCAATGTAGGTATCCTTCTTATGTTTATTACCAGTAACCTGTTTAGTTCCTGTTACTTGTTTTGGTTTTGTCACAATACCTAGCGGCGGCTGCTCGGTCCAAATGCAGCATCCTCCTGCGGCTTCGGCGGCTCCAGCTGCAGCTTATCTGGCGGCTCCAGCCGCAGTCTTATCCGGAGGCTTCAACCGCATCATGTTAATGGTGGAAGCCACATATGCTGACAGCTTGCTCAGCGCTGCTTCCGTATCAGGTTTCTATATTATGGGCGCACGTCCAAGGCTTGGACGTGCATTCCATTTAAAGGTACAGTGTACCTTTTTGAGACTCCTCCTCTTCCTGGCCCTTTTCCTTAAAAACTGCCTGGACACTATGTTCAGTCGCCCTTGCGTGGTGTCCAGTGCAGTTGGTTTGTGTTCTGGTGCTTACCTAGTTTGTCTGACTACCCGTCCTGGTGACAACCTTTGGTTCTGTCTGACTACCCGCTCAGTGTATGACCCTGGCTAGGCTGACATTCCTTCTGGTGTGGACCTGCGGCTCTGGTAGACTAACTCCTCTGTGCATGACCCTTGGCCTGGCTGACTACCTGTTCTGGTGCTGACCTGTGGCTGTGTCCGACTACCCGCTTTGTGTATGACCCTGGCTAGTCCGATAACCAATCTGGTGCAGACCTGTGGCTCTTGTTCTCATTCTGGCTTCTGATTACCCACTTGGGGGTTACCTGGGGTTGTCCATTGCGCATCCAGCATACCAACGCTTCAGTGGATAACTGACTGGTGCCCATGGTGGCTCTGGCAGACTTCTCCTGATTCCAGTTATTATTACTGTGCCTCACAGGTGCAGACCTGTAGTACCGTTTCCATTTCCGTTATGTTGTACATACAGGTGCGGACCTGTAGCCGTTCCCTTCTCCAGTACCTATTCTCTACAGGTGTGGTCCTGTAGTGCTGTTTCCTCCTTTGGTGGTTTTCCTATACAGGTGCGGACCTGTAGTACATTCACAGGTACGGACCTGTGGTGGCCTCTCTACTTGGCTTCTGAACTCCATCTGTACCATTACAGCAGCACTTTCCCTCCTGACTTCGTCCATATTGTATGGTGTACTTGCTGTATTGTTGTTATGTGCATTGTGTATTAATAAACATTGTGTCCGTGACAGGTTTACAGATGTCAATTGACCCATATTTGTTCCAGTTCATCTCTGTTGGAACTGGTTTGTGTTTTGATGGGTCTTTCTCTTTCTGTCCCTAGACCCGTGGTTGATAGGTTTATTACATTTCCATGGTTCCTGTGTTCCAGACTGGGCAAAAGAGAAAAGGGTTTTTTTGTGCACTTACTGATAAATCCTTTTCACTTAATCCATGTGGCACACAGGACTTCCCTCCTAGGGAAAAAAACAGTTGTTTGAGATCTGGGCGGGGGTCCTTCGGTTCCTCTGGTTCAGTTACCCCCTTTCCTGTCTCACTTCTGTTTTTTCTATCTTTGATATTCATTAGAAGCATGAATGGTGGGAAAAATTGGAATACGGAGGGAGACTCCACGTATAGAGAGCCTTTTAGCAAGTGCCCTGCCCTCCTGGCCAGAGGATAATAATTTTCAAAGTTTAATTTTTTAGGTGAAATATCACAGTGGCCTGAAATTGTACAGTGGCGCTGTTGCTACACCATCCTATGGACAGCTCTGGTCCTGGGACCATAAATCTCTATAGGATGGTGTAGCAACAGCCCACTGTACAATTTCAGGCCACTGTGATATTGCACCTAAAAAATTAAACTTTGAAAATTAATAACTTTTGAATGAAACACCTTTCAGCAGTGGGAGCACTCTTGTTTTACTCAGGGGGATAAACCCTACAACATATTTTTTTTTACATTTTAAGTATTACTATCCCTTTAATAGTTTTTTTATCAATTAAAATGAAGGCGAGTGAACAGAAGAAAAATGTAAATCAAATCGGTATTTGGTGTGACCACCCTTTGCCTTCAAAACAGCATCAATTTTTCAAGGTATGCTTGCACAAAATCAGGGATTTTGTAGGTATATAGTCAGGTGTAGGATTAAACAAGTATACCAAACAGGAGCTAATGATCATCAATTTAATATGTAGGTTGAAACACAATCTTTAACCGAAACAGAAACATCTGTGTAGGAGGAATAAAACTAGGTGAGGAACAGCCAAACTCAGCTAACAAGGTGAGGTTGCTGAAGACAGTTTAATGTCAAAAGCCATATACAATGACAAGACTGAGCATAGCAACAAGATATACAGAACAAAGGTGTGCAGACCCATCTAACAGTGTGACTGTGTTACAAGGGTAAATCAAATAAGACCCCCTGTCAAATGCTCACCAAACTTAGATGGTAGTAATGGCGCACACACACAAGTTCCTGTTATGATGGCTTTCCCCAACAGGTTGCACACACAGTAGTCTGATGTCCTTGCTCCGTTCAAAAAGATAATTCAGCGATTCATCACATTTTTGCATAGATTTCCACTTTATTTGAATGATAAGTATGCATATAAAATACAGGTGGCTAGTGCCGCTCTATAGTGATATTGGAAAGACAAAAGCACAGACCAAATTGGGCAATTTCATCTGTGCCTTTGTCTTTCCAGTATCACTATAGAGCGGCACTAGCCTCCTGTATTTTATTTTATTATTATTATTGCTTTTATTACAAACATATAATTTTCTGCATAATTCAAACAGTGACCTTTTTAGTCTACATCTCATATCTTCTGCCCATATCCATGACCCCATTACTTTTCCATTTTTTTGTGATCATTAATTTACCCGCCAGGAACACCTGAACCATCAGACATCTTGTCCCTGTCAGCCGTCCTGTTAATCCAATGTGTAGGAGAGCACATCAGGATTTGGATTTATTTCCTTTCCCACCAGTTTTGAAATATCTATAAATCTCTTATCCCACATTAATCTAATTTTTTTCACAATCCCACCATATATGCAACATGTTACCTACCTGTTTATTACATCTCCAACATTTTGTATCACCATTTGGATAAATCTTCCCTATTTTGCTTATGGTAATGTACCATCTGTATAACACTTTGTAGTGAATCTTCCATACATGTATACAGTGGGTTTACCCATGCTGTTTCTTCATATTCTTTCCTTAGGTCAATTTCCCACTTTCTTATGACCAATTTTGATTTTAAAGGCTCCTTATCTCTAACTAGGTGTAAAGATCTTTACATATTTGTTCTCCTATTTACCCAATAAAAGGGAATCTCGATCCTCGTCCTCTTTATGACATTTATTTAGAATGTTTCTTCATACATAACTCTTTACTCATAAATATTGACATTTTTCTTTCTGCATTACCTCATATTCCTCACCAAATCCTCAAATGGCATCACCCCTTTCCAGTTATAATTTGGCTCACACAACAGTGAACATGGTGGAGGTTCCTTGCAAGTTTGGGACTGCATTTCTGCAAATGGAGTTGGGGATTTGGTCAGAATTAATGGTCTCCTCAGTGCTGAGAAGTACAGATACTTACCCATCATGCAGTACCATCAGGGAGGCATCTGATTGGCCCCAAATTTATTCTGCAGCATGACAAGGACCCCAAACTATCCAGTGTCATTAAAGTGTTAGTTATGTCACAGAATAAATATTTATCATCTTGTAGAGCTTAATAAGTTGAGCTAAATGCAAAAAAAATCTATCTCTCAAGCCGCTATGGTTTGAGAGATATTCCTATTCAAAGTTCACCCCTCCCTCCCCTTCCCCTGACATCAGCGCTGTGCTGACAGCAGGGGAATCCTGTCCGGGGGCCAACTGGCGGCTCTGCAGCAAAACCGCAAACACGTTATTTAAAACTATTTACTTAATTGGGAAGGTCTACAAAGTATGCCTGGTTTGCAAGCACACTTTGTAGACCATTTCAATGAAGTAATTAATTTTAAATAACGCGATTGTGGCTCTGCTGAAGAGCCTCATAATTTCGGCCAACACTGATCTGCTGTCAGTTATAAACCTGATTTACAACTGACAGCAGGAAACTTCAAACTTTCACAGTGAATATCTCTCAAACCATAGTGGTTAGAGAGATAGGGTGTTTTGCATTTATCTCAACTTATTTAGCACTACAAGATGATAAATATTTATTCTGGGACATTACTAACACTTTAAGAACTCTCTTCAGTGTAAAGAAGAACAAGGAGTCCTGGAAGTGATGGTATGGACCCCACAGAGCCCTGATCTCAACATCATCCAGTCTGTCTGGGATTACATGAAGAGAGAGAAGCAACTGAGGCCTAAATCCACAGAAGAACTGAGGTTAGTTCTCCAGGATGTTTGGAGCAACCTACCTGCCAAGTTCCTTACAAACTGTGTGTAAGTGGACCTAGAGGAACTGATGTGTTTTGAAGGCAAAGGGTGGTCACGCCAAATATTGATTTGATATAGATTTTTCTTCTGTTCCCTCACTATGCATTTTGTTATTTGATAAATATAAACTATTAACATGTCTATTTATGAAAATATTCTTACTTTTCAGCATTTTTTCACACCTGCCTAAGACTTTTGCTCATTACTGTGTATATATTATATACGGCAGTACTCTCACTTGTAAGGGATGAAAGCCTGGGTGCACAGACAAGCAATGTGCCGCAACCCAAGATTTCTGGGTTATAAAGAGATAATCCACTGAACACTCTGTAGTTTGGATCCACTAAACTGTAAAGAGCATTAAGGACAAGTGAATCTTTTAAATGAAATATATCTCATTCCTATATGATATAGAATAGAACTTTTCCTGCTGTGTAAAACAAAGGTGCCTCCACAGCTGGGAAGTACACTGTTCCAAAGTTATTACATTACAAATTGCTTGGTTATTTACAACAGCAGTGCCCTCTAGTGTCCAGAAAGTTCCCCTGATGTTTATGTGGTGTTCAGACAGTTATTCTGTCCCATTTTATGGGAGTAGTGAGTCCTTGTCTGCACTTCTCCATAGAATGTGATAGTAACAGCTGACTCACTTCCTGTCAGTTTGAATTGTCAGGATTTAATCTCTTTTTTCCAGAGAGTAGAACTGCTGTAACTTCTGAATAAAACAACTGTCAGCAATGGGAAATCTCTTGTTTTACTCAATGGGCACATCATTTCAGAAAAACAATTTTACTGTTTCATTAACACTCTACAAACTGACTAAATATCCACTGCTTTCCATACATTTCTTGTACAGAACCTCAACACTGACCATTCATGTCTGACCCATTTTAACCTTTTACTTATACAGTAGGCAGGAAAACCATGATACAAAATTTATTTCATGCTAGATTTTTGCATAACATTATGCATGCATCTTTGCTGAATAAGTAAAATTGCATACAATACTGTTCTTGGTTCTATTTTTGACAAGAATTTCCTGTTTTCCTGATTTTATACGTCAAGTCCCAGTACTAAATTAACACATTTTAATTTTTAAATCCATATTGATTATTTAATAAGAACAATCTTTTATGAAGGATATTCATGTTGGATCTTTACACCAATAAAATACAATAGACCCTTGTATGGGAGATAAATCTAACCAGCTGTTTCCAGGTCAAATCTAAGTCCCCTGTTTCACAAGCATGCCAACAAAAACATTAAATAAGTAGTTCTCCAAATGTACACGACTGGATACAAGTTCTTGGTGTCGATATATTGATGATATACACGTAGGCATGGTCAATATGACCGATGACTTGCCGGTTGCACTTCTTTTATGATCTGTGTACAAAAAACCAACTCATAGCGAATAAATGTACAGTCTTTAAATGTTTCACATTTTGCTACATACTGTATGTAAAATTAAAGAGCTTTAAAAGAAAATATATGCTTTTAGATTTAAGGGAATTGTACAATTCCATTTTTTTTTATTTTGTCTTATTTTTACATCATGCAATCCATGCAAAAAAAGAAAGAAAAGATTCTTCTACAGTTTGTTACATTTTGGCCGTAGAAAAATCCTGCACCTCTGCACCGAATACGTGACTCCCCCGATAGTCAGAGAAGGGTCCATAACACCTGTGTGAAGTAGATTTGCTTCTCCGAGTGCAGAGGTACTTTGTGTCTGCACGGGCTCCATCGAGGTGACAGTAAGTCCTTCTCCTGCTACTTCACCATTCCTGTAACTGCCACTGTTTGCATATATTTAGCAATGACAAGACGCTCTTTGCAAAAACATTCCTGTAAAGAATACAATCAATACTTAACATCCCTTCATGTTTTCTCTCAAATCAACCTTGTTGTTTACTTTTAGAGAAGATGTGCATGCAGAGGCATCCATATTCCTCTCCCGGGAGCTTCCCATGCAGTCAGCCAGAACTCATTTCATCTTAATATTGCTTTCTACTTTAATAGGTGCCCATGCAACAATTCATCTTACTGTGCTTGTGCAGACTCTTGCAGGGTTCCTATGGCTCAAAAAATATCCTGAGTAATAGCGAATCTTCAATTGTTTCCAATTTTCCTCTTTGACATAATGGTATTCACCCATTCCATAGCAGCAAGTGGATCCAACATCAGCCAAGATCAAAGCATTGTACTAGAATGATACATTTTATCTGAACAGAAAATACTTGGTGCATTCACCCTTTTCCTCTATAGCCAAATCATGCAGCTTATGGCCCGCAGTAATGTGTAATGCCCATTGTACGTCATCTTTTTCTATTGAATACTTTAGTGCCCAGTTATCAGCAGTGACATGCCCATGAAGAAGCCAACATGAGACATGACATCTTGACAGTTAGTCACCTGAAATATACCCACTGAGATGTGGTTGATTAATCACATAAGCTTATTATTTAGACCATTCAGTGCTACTGATCCATGCTACGTGATGAATGGAATGATGGCCCAAGAACCTCTCCCACAGAACAGGAAACGTTTCATGGACTTCAGAGAAGGTTCTAAGTCAGAATGTGTGAACTAGGCTGGCGCCTCGCAATTTGGAGCCGTTTGTTGGGAACATGGAATGCACAGAACAGCAGTGGATCATAAACGGAATGGACTAAGAATGGAAGCCAACAGAGGAGCGGAGAGCAGCGGGGTCCATGCACTCTCATGCTGGGAGTCGTATCACTTGGCAACATTATCCACAGGGACATCTAAGCAAAACTATAGAGAAATTAAAAGCATTTGTTTTACTGGATCAAACATCACAAAGGCTATTAAACTCCGTCCAAGAACAGGGGGTGTGCGATGCTCTGCAGAGCTGTGGGGCATAGTCATAAAGACAAAAGTGGGGAAATAGATTAATACTGTAGTTGTATTGCTGGGTTACATAATGGTACATTATCCTGGGAAGAGTATTTCACTCAGAGGTCTCAATGCTTTGCAAATAAACAAGTTGGAGACCTCTCTAGCATTCAAGGGGTTAATAAAAGCCATATTTAAATCATGAGAAAGATGGAGACCTCTATAGCATTCAAGTGGTTAAAGAACCTTTACTGTAATGTATCTTTCTTTCACTACTGTAATGTATCTGTGTTTCACTACTGTCCTTTCACTACTGTAATGTATCTGTGTTTCACTACTGTAATGTATCTGTGTATCACTACTGTAATGTATCTGTGTTTCACTACTGTCCTTTCACTACTGTAATGTATCTGTGTATCACTACTGTAATGTATCTGTGTTTCACTACTGTAATGTATCTGTCCTTTCACTACTGTAATGTATCTGTCCTTTCACTACTGTAATGTATCTGTGTCACTACTGTAATGTATCTGTGTTTCACTACTGTAATGTATCTGTGTGTCACTACTGTAATGCATCTGTCCTTTCACTACTGTCCTTTCACTACTGTAATGTATCTGTGTCACTACTGTAATGTATCTGTCCTTTCACTACTGTAATGTATCTGTGTATCACTACTGTAATGTATCTGTGTTTCACTACTGTAATGTATCTGTGTGTCACTACTGTAATGCATCTGTCCTTTCACTACTGTCCTTTCACTACTGTAATGTATCTGTGTCACTACTGTAATGTATCTGTCCTTTCACTACTGTAATGTATCTGTGTTTCACTACTGTAATGTATCTGTGTGTCACTACTGTAATGCATCTGTCCTTTCACTACTGTCCTTTCACTACTGTAATGTATCTGTGTCACTACTGTAATGTATCTGTCCTTTCACTACTGTAATGTATCTGTGTATCACTACTGTAATGTATCTGTGTTTCACTACTGTAATGTATCTGTGTGTCACTACTGTAATGCATCTGTCCTTTCACTACTGTCCTTTCACTACTGTAATGTATCTGTGTCACTACTGTAATGTATCTGTCCTTTCACTACTGTAATGTATCTGTGTTTCACTACTGTAATGTATCTGTGTGTCACTACTGTAATGCATCTGTCCTTTCACTACTGTCCTTTCACTACTGTAATGTATCTGTGTGTCACTACTGTAATGTATCTGTGTTTCACTACTGTAATGTATCTGTGTGTCACTACTGTAATGTATCTGTCCTTTCACTACTGTAATGTATCTGTGTATCACTACTGTAATGTATCTGTGTTTCACTACTGTAATGTATCTGTGTGTCACTACTGTAATGCATCTGTCCTTTCACTACTGTCCTTTCACTACTGTAATGTATCTGTGTGTCACTACTGTAATGTATCTGTGTGTCACTACTGTAATGTATCTGTGTGTCACTACTGTAATGCATCTGTCCTTTCACTACTGTCCTTTCACTACTGTAATGTATCTGTGTGTCACTACTGTAATGTATCTGTGTGTCACTACTGTAATGTATCTGTGTGTCACTACTGTAATGTATCTGTCCTTTCACTACTGTAATGTATCTGTGTTTCACTAGTGTAATATATCTGTGTTTCACTACTGTCCTTTCACTACTGTAATGTATCTGTGTTTCACTAGTGTAATATATCTGTGTTTCACTACTGTCCTTTCACTACTGTAATGTATCTGTGTTTCACTACTGTCCTTTCACTACTGTAATGTATCTGTGTTTCACTACTGTAATGTATCTGTCCTTTCACTACTGTAATGTATCTGTCCTTTCACTACTGTCCTTTCACTACTGTAATGTATCTGTGTTTCACCACTGTCCTTTCACTACTGTAATGTATCTGTGTTTCACTACTGTCCTTTCACTACTGTAATGTATCTGTGTTTCACTACTGTCCTTTCACTACTGTAATGTATCTGTGTTTCACTACTGTCCTTTCACTACTGTAATGTATCTGTCCTTTCACTACTGTAATGTATCTGTCCTTTCACTACTGTCCTTTCACTACTGTAATATATCTGTCCTTTCACTACTGTCCTTTCACTACTGTAATGTATCTGTCCTTTCACTACTGTCCTTTCACTACTGTAATGTATCTGTGTTTCACCACTGTCCTTTCACTACTGTAATGTGTCTGTGTTTCACTACTGTAATGTATCTGTGTTTCACTACTGTCCTTTCACTACTGTAATGTATCTGTCCTTTCACTACTGTCCTTTCACTACTGTAATATATCTGTCCTTTCACTACTGTAATGTATCTGTGTTTCACTACTACAATGTATCTGTCCTTTCACTACTGTAATGTATCTGTGTTTCACTACTGTAATGTATCTGTCCTTTCACTACTACAATGTATCTGTCCTTTCACCACTGTCCTTTCACTACTGTAACGTATCTGTCCTTTCACTACTGTCCTTTCACTACTGTAATGTATCTGTCCTTTCACTACTGTAATGTATCTGTGTTTCACTACTGTCCTTTCACTACTGTAATGTATTTGTCCTTTCACTACTGTAATGTATCTGTGTTTCACTACTGTAATGTATCTTTCTTTTCACTACTGTCCTTTCACTACTGTAATGTATCTGTCCTTTCACTACTGTAATGTATCTGTGTTTCACTACTGTAATGTATCTGTGTTTCACTACTATAATGTATCTGTGTATCACTACTGTAATGTATCTGTGTTTCACTACTATAATGTATCTGTGTTTCACTACTGTAATGTATCTGTCCTTTCACTACTGTAATGTATCTGTGTTTCACTACTGTCCTTTCACTACTGTAATGTATCTGTCCTTTCACTACTGTCCTTTCACTACTGTAATGTATCTGTGTTTCACTACTGTCCTTTCACTACTGTAATGTATCTGTGTTTCACTACTGTAATGTATCTGTCCTTTCACTACTGTAATGTATCTGTGTTTCACTACTGTCCTTTCACTACTGTAATGTATCTGTGTTTCACTACTGTAATGTATCTGTCCTTTCACTACTGTCCTTTCACTACTGTAATGTATCTGTGTTTCACTACTGTCCTTTCACTACTGTAATGTATCTGTGTTTCACTACTGTAATGTATCTGTCCTTTCACTACTGTAATGTATCTGTCCTTTCACTACTGTAATGTATATGTGTTTCACTACTGTAATGTATCTGTCCTTTCACTACTGTCCTTTCACTACTGTAATGTATCTGTGTGTCACTACTGTAATGTATCTGTCCTTTCACTACTGTAATGTATCTGTCCTTTCACTACTGTAATGTATCTGTGTTTCACTACTGTAATGTATCTCTCCTTTCACTACTGTAATATATCAGTGTTTCACTACTGTCCTTTCACTACTGTAATGTATCTGTGTTTCACTACTGTCCTTTCACTACTGTAATGTATCTGTCCTTTCACTACTGTAATGTATCTGTGTTTCACTACTGTAATATATCTGTGTTTCACTACTGTCCTTTCACTACTGTAATGTATCTGTCCTTTCACTACTGTAATGTATCTGTGTTTCACTACTGTAATATATCTGTGTTTCACTACTGTCCTTTCACTACTGTAATATATCTGTGTTTCACTACTGTAATGTATCTGTCCTTTCACTACTGTAATATATCAGTGTTTCACTACTGTCCTTTCACTACTGTAATGTATCTGTGTTTCACTACTGTAATATATCTGTGTTTCACTACTGTCCTTTCACTACTGTAATGTATCTGTGTTTCACTACTGTAATGTATCTGTCCTTTCACTACTGTAATATATCAGTGTTTCACTACTGTCCTTTCACTACTGTAATATATCAGTGTTTCACTACTGTCCTTTCACTACTGTCATGTATCTGTGTTTCACTACTGTAATGTATCTGTCCTTTCACTACTGTAATGTATCTGTGTTTCACTACTGTAATGTGTCTGTGTTTCACTACTGTCCTTTCACTACTGTAATGTATCTGTGTTTCACTACTGTAATGTATCTGTCCTTTCACTACTGTCCTTTCACTACTGTAATATATCTGTCCTTTCACTACTGTAATGTATCTGTGTTTCACTACTGTAATGTATCTGTCCTTTCACTACTGTAATGTATCTGTGTTTCACTACTACAATGTATCTGTCCTTTCACTACTGTAATGTATCTGTGTTTCACTACTGTCCTTTCACTACTGTAATGTATCTGTCCTTTCACTACTGTCCTTTCACTACTGTAATGTATCTGTCCTTTCACTACTGTCCTTTCACTACTGTAATGTATCTGTCCTTTCACTACTGTAATGTATCTGTGTTTCACTACTACAATGTATCTGTCCTTTCACTACTGTAATGTTTCTGTTTCACTACTGTCCTTTCACTACTGTAATGTATCTGTGTTTCACTACTGTAATGTATCTGTGTTTCACTACTGTCCTTTCACTACTGTAATGTATCTGTCCTTTCACTACTGTAATGTATCTGTGTTTCACTACTACAATGTATCTGTCCTTTCACTACTGTAATGTATCTGTCCTTTCACTACTGTCCTTTCACTACTGTAATGTATCTGTGTTTCACTACTGTCCTTTCACTACTGTAATGTATCTGTCCTTTCACTACTGTAATGTATCTGTGTTTCACTACTGTAATGTATCTGTCCTTTCACTACTGTAATGTATCTGTCCTTTCACTACTGTAATGTTTCTGTTTCACTACTGTCCTTTCACTACTGTAATGTATCTGTGTTTCACTACTACAATGTATCTGTCCTTTCACTACTGTAATGTTTCTGTTTCACTACTGTCCTTTCACTACTGTAATGTATCTGTGTTTCACTACTGTAATGTATCTGTGTTTCACTACTGTCCTTTCACTACTGTAATGTATCTGTCCTTTCACTACTGTAATGTATCTGTCCTTTCACTACTGTAATGTATCTGTGTTTCACTACTACAATGTATCTGTCCTTTCACTACTGTAATGTATCTGTCCTTTCACTACTGTCCTTTCACTACTGTAATGTATCTGTGTTTCACTACTGTCCTTTCACTACTGTAATGTATCTGTGTTTCACTACTGTAATGTATCTGTCCTTTCACTACTGTAATGTTTCTGTTTCACTACTGTCCTTTCACTACTGTAATGTATCTGTGTTTCACTACTGTAATGTATCTGTGTTTCACTACTGTCCTTTCACTACTGTAATGTATCTGTCCTTTCACTACTGTCCTTTCACTACTGTAATGTATCTGTGTTTCACTACTGTCCTTTCACTACTGTAATGTATCTGTCCTTTCACTACTGTAATGTATCTGTCCTTTCACTACTGTAATGTATCTGTGTTTCACTACTACAATGTATCTGTCCTTTCACTACTGTAATGTATCTGTCCTTTCACTACTGTCCTTTCACTACTGTAATGTATCTGTGTTTCACTACTGTCCTTTCACTACTGTAATGTATCTGTGTTTCACTACTGTAATGTATCTGTCCTTTCACTACTGTAATGTTTCTGTTTCACTACTGTCCTTTCACTACTGTAATGTATCTGTGTTTCACTACTGTAATGTATCTGTGTTTCACTACTGTCCTTTCACTACTGTAATGTATCTGTCCTTTCACTACTGTCCTTTCACTACTGTAATGTATCTGTGTTTCACTACTGTAATTTATCTGTCCTTTCACTACTGTCCTTTCACTACTGTAATGTATCTGTGTTTCACTACTGTAATGTATCTGTCCTTTCACTACTGTAATGTATCTGTCCTTTCACTACTGTCCTTTCACTACTGTAATGTATCTGTGTTTCACTACTGTAATTTATCTGTCCTTTCACTACTGTAATGTATCTGTGTTTCACTACTGTCCTTTCACTACTGTAATGTATCTGTGTTTCACTACTGTCCTTTCACTACTGTAATGTATCTGTGTGTCACTACTGTAATATATCTGTGTATCACTACTGTAATGTATCTGTGTTTCACTACTGTAATGTATCTGTGTGTCACTACTGTAATGTATCTGTGTTTCACTACTGTCCTTTCACTACTGTAATGTATCTGTGTTTCACTACTGTCTTTTCACTACTGTAATGTATCTGTCCTTTCACTACTGTAATATATCTGTGTTTCACTACTGTAATGTATCTTTCCTTTTGCTACTGTCCTTTCACTACTGTAATGTATCTTTCATGTACTACTGTCCTTTCACTACTGTAATGTATCTGTGTTTCACTACTGTAATGTATCTGTCCTTTCACTACTGTAATGTTTCTGTGTTTCACTACTGTAATGTATCTGTCCTTTCACTACTGTCCTTTCACTACTGTAATGTATCTGTGTTTCACTACTGTAATGTATCTGTGTGTCACTACTGTCCTTTCACTACTGTAATGTATCTGTCCTTTCACTACTGTAGTGTATCTGTCCTTTCACTACTGTCCTTTCACTACTGTAATATATCTGTGTGTCACTACTGTCCTTTCACTACTGTAATGTATCTGTCCTTTCACTACTGTAATGTATCTGTCCTTTCACTACTGTCCTTTCACTACTGTAATGTATCTGTCCTTTCACTACTGTCCTTTCACTACTGTAATGTATCTGTGTTTCACTACTGTAATGTATCTGTGTGTCACTACTGTAATGTATCTGTGTTTCACTACTGTCCTTTCACTACTGTAATGTATCTGTCCTTTCACTACTGTAATGTTTCTGTGTTTCACTACTGTCCTTTCACTACTGTAATGTATCTTTCCTTTCACTACTGTAATGTATCTTATATGCACTACTGTAATTAATTTGTCCTTTCATTCACTGCTGTAATATAGATGTATCTTTTATGCAGGACTGTAATATATCTTTTATGCACTGCTGTAATGTAAATGGATATTTTATGCACTACTGTAATGTATCTTTAATGCACTGCTGTAAGATGTTTTTCATGCACTGCTGTAATGTATCTTATATTCACTACTGTAATGTATATTTTATGCACAGCTGTAATATATCTTTTATGCACTACTGTAATGTATCTTATATACACTACTGTAATGTATATGTTTCTTTTATGCACTACTGTAATCTATCTTTTATGCACTGCTGTAATGTATATTTTATGCACTGCTGTAATATATCTTTTATGCACTGCTGTAATGTATATTTTATGCACTGCTGTAATATATCTTTCATGCGCTGCTGGACTCCCCATTCAGCTGACACTCTGCTTTTTCTTTACAATAATCAGTTTTATAATGTGATACTCTGGGATGCAGATTTGCACGGCAGTGCTAAACCGAAGCATGTACCACCATAATTTAATGAGTAGCGTAATAAAAGGAGTGCTAACAGTTCTGCCGTTTTATATGCATGGAAACCATTAGTGCACGATTATTGTATAAGGAGGAGAGAACCAGGTGATATAGTTAATTTCTGCCAGGACAATTTGCATAAAAATAGCTGCCATTTCATTTCCTACATAAAACTCATTCACTCAAAACAGAACTAGTAAACTCTTCTAAACCACGGCCTCTTTTCATTGCTGTGTGTAAAACAAGGGCAAATGGCTACTGACAAAAATATGCATAATTCATTATTTATTAGATGCTTCATTTTTGTTGTTGTTTTGGTTCAAAGTAGATTTTTTGAAGCAACTTATTTCATGCATTTTGCCATTGAAATACAAATTAATATTGTAACTGTGGGGCACAAATAGATTTATTTTGTTATGTCGGGGTACAGATTAATATTGTAACTATGGAGTACATATAGATTTGTATTTTTGTGTTGCGGTACACACTTATATTGTAACTCTAAAGCACATATAGATTTGTAGTGTTATATTGGGTACAGACTCATATTGTAAGTCTGGAGAACAAAGATATGTGTTTTGTTATTTTGGGGTACAGATTAATATTGTATCTTTGGGGTGCAGACAGACTTGGATCTGATCGTTTTAGTACTTTGCATTCACACGTGATTGGATTAATTACTCCTGTTGCCACAGTGATACACTCCATTAGCTTGCAGCTGAAGTCACTATAGCATGCAGTCCTAGTCTGGTCCCCGACATGCACGGAAATGCATCTCAGCAAGTTCACACAGTCGCAGACAATGGAATTACATTTGGGACAAAAATAACAATGTTTTTTTTGTTTTTTTTTAACATACATTGGATGAACAACAAAGTGAGGACATTTACCATTGGGACTCTCATTTTCTGCACAGAGATTGCTTCTTGGAAGATACAGTATAGGACATAAATCGCTTACATCAAGAGATATGTCATTTGGAGACATGTCCTAATGAACTGAACATCCAAGAACAAGCTGAGACTGAAATAAAAGGCCCTCTGTGTGGTAGAACAAAGAAACAGGACATATTGGGGTGTTATATGAACACACAGAAAAGTATTTGTTTCCAGACCTAAGAAATGTATCTATGGGTCTTAGAAATCAAAAGAAGTGCAATTCTGAAGTGAACCAATTGCACCACTGGAGGGGGATGATGAACATTCCAGTTGATTTAAATGGACTTTTAACTCCCTTAAAATATAGAGAGTGCTCAACGCATTTCACAGTGATAAACTGTAGACCGTCTGGCATTTAAACCAAAGAGAATTTGGGAAAATGTTTTGGTGCAGTTACAACAAAATTGCTCATCTTCTGTTTTCTTTGAAAGGTGCGGTGTTTGGGATGTGGTGTATTGTCCGTGCCCCTGACTGTGTCTGCTGTGAAGTGAGTGTGTGTTACAGACATCAGTGCTGAGCTCTCTGTGTTGGAGATAGCGTCATGTTGTCTGGTGTGAATATTGTCTACCCTGACCAGGTGGACTGCACCGGATCTTCACCATCAGGAACCAAACGAATGAGAATTTACATTTCTCTCTGGGAATACTCCAGCCAGTAGTTTATTATTAATGTAGTAGTGTTGGACAAGTGATGAAATGTTCTGTGTTTTCTGTATGAAATCTCAGGTTGGACCCACAGGAGAAACATGATAGACTAAGGTGAGCCAATCCACAGGCACTGATCGCTTTTAGGATCAAATTATCCTTAATGCAGAATTGGATGGAGATTTTAGCCCTTGGATGTTAGAAACGTCCCCAACACATAGCTTCATCTCTAGAATTCAAGGGCTCAACTTCTCCAGCAATAAGACATTAAAGCCCTCAAGGTGGGTGAAACTAAAAATAATTCCTAAAATGAAATAATCTCATTTATAGTGCACGACTAATGGAAGACAGGACCTATTTGTAGAGATACACTGAGTGCATTTCAATGTCCTTTCAGTCTGTTCCTAAGCAATAAGCTCTCAAGGTCAACACTGTCTAATAGGAATAAGCGCACATGAGGCCTTCCAGCTGTGTGAGCTGCCACTCTCATCAACTCCTGTCTGGGGATGATGGGAATTATAGTTCTCAACAGCTGCCAGCCAAAGGTAGCCTACCTCTGCACTGACGTGTAGAGACCTTCAGTTGGGGTGTGTGCACTATGTTTTGGAAGCTGTATCCTCCTAAAGTGATGAGAGATGTTGATTCCACAGAAGCATTGAGCAGATAACATTGTTCTGATTGTATTCGGTCTGGTTCAGTGTCCTCTGCTTTTCATAATGATGATGGGTCCGGACAGTGACCACCCCATTGTGTCTCCGCTACAAGGCATGTAGAGTAACTAATACTGTTTAGTGTTGGGTGCTTCTCAGCCTTAGTCCTCAGGCCTGTTAACCTTTTGAGTGCCAGAGGGGTACACAACGCATTGCAAAGCAATGTGTTGTGTACCCCTTTGGCACTCAAAAGGTTAACCGGTAAGGAATGGAGGATTTCCTTGCTGGATCATTGGTGAATTAATCCAAGACACTGTCATTTTAATTGAAAGGACATTATCACCTAAAAATTAAGTGTTCATACCCTTTTAAATACCATGTTTTCCTAGCCAACATTTCTTAACCCCTTAAGGACCAGCGGTCCTGGGGTGTGCAGTCCCTTAAGGACACATAGGAAACTTTGACGTGCCGTCCCACGTGACTGATAACGTGGGGCAGCACGCTGAACGGGGGACTGAAAGAGATCGCTCCGGTCTTGGAGCGATCAACATGAGTCCCCGGTATTACTCACGGTGAGTAAAAGTACATGATGTGCCAGGACCGTCACTGGTCATTAAGTGCCAGACCAGCGTGACGGTCCTGCCACGTCAATGGTCCTTAAGCGGTTAAAATCTATTCCTCAGACACATAAGCATCAAAATATGTTATAAACACGTTGATCCCCTTTATATGTAGGGGGCTGTGCTGGACCTTCTGACCCCTGATCGGGGCCAGTTGCAGCGTATGACAGGACTGAGGAGGAGAGTGTATCAGTGAACTGGGCTGGGTGGGTTCTGATCTCAGAACCATTACTTCCTTTTATGGCTTTATCTGTTCTGGGATTTTTTTTAGCCATTTTGCACTTTTTATTTTGAAAGTAGCACTAAAAAAATACTTGAAAAAATGTTGACTAGGAATAAATTATATATTAATGGATATGAGCCACTGCACTTTTGAGGGAATAATATCCTAATAACTGACCAGTGCGCTAACATAAAAATCCTCAAATCCTGGCCTGTCCCTGAGCACTGAGGGGAAGGCAGAGAGCTAACAATCTACAAGATATTGTTCTTTGCTCACATATCGATATTGTTTTACTTAGCACTGAATGGTGTCTCCATCTAACACATCACAGCTCATCTACATACCCTTTCTTATGCCTCCATCGGGTGGGCTCGGGTACTCCTCTGGTGAAAGGAGAAAGTACGGCCCGCCTTTCTCCCGAGTGCTAGACTGCGTAAAGGACAGGCCCTCATCGGGCGTAATTGTCTGGTCTATATGGGGACAGTCTTCATTTGCCAATGCCGCCTTGGATACTTCTCCATTTAGTTTGGAATCTTCAAACATATAAGCAGAAGGGCCATTGGAAACACTGTATCGTAGTCAAGAGGTTACAATTTGGAGCTATTTGTAGCAAGAAGAGGTTTAAAGGGGAATTATACCCTAAGAATGTGACTCGATGTATACACATTAATTTACCTATCGATGTGTCCATTATACAACATTCTGGTATTACCAACAATATACTGCATTATGTCCACTGTATACTGTCTATATCTCTATTGAAATCTCCCTTGTATTACACATCTCCTTACATCAAACAACTGAGCTTCATTTGTGCCTCAATATATCTGAAAAGCTTATAGGAGTCACATAACTTTAACAAGGAGAGCACTGAACTACAACAGAGTTAAATTAAAATAAGAACGTGATGTAAAAATAATTGGCTGCTGTGTGATGGACTCCTACCTAGGTAAGTGCTTCTGTTACACACAGTAATTATATAGATACACCTGACTGCTGTACGATGGACTCCTACCTAGGTAAGTGCTTCTGTTACACACAGTAATTATATAGATACATCTGACTGCTGTGTGATGGACTCCTACCTAGGTAAGTGCTTCTGTTACACACAGTAATTATATAGATACATCTGACTGCTGTGTGATGGACTACTACTTAGGTAAGTGCTTCTGTTACACACAGTAATTATATAGATACATCTGACTGCTGTACGATGGACTCCTACCTAGGTAAGTGCTTCTGTTACACACAGTAATTATATAGATATACACCTGACTGCTGTGCGATGGACTCCTAGGTAAGTACTTCTGTTACACACACTAATTATATACATACACCTGACTGCTGTGTGATGGACTCCTACCTAGGTAAGTGCTTCTGTTACACACAGTAATTATATAGATACACCTGACTGCTGTGTGATGGACTCCTACCTAGGTAAGTGCTTCTGTTACACACAGTAATTATATAGATACACCTGACTGCTGTGTGATGGACTCCTACCTAGGTAAGTGCTTCTGTTACACACGGTAATTATATAGATACACCTGACTGCTGTACGATGGACTCCTACCTAGGTAAGTGCTTCTGTTACACACGGTAATTATATAGATACACCTGACTGCCGTGTGATGGACTCCTACCTAGGTAAGTGCTTCTGTTACACACGGTAATTATATAGATATACCTGACTGCTGTACGATGGACTCCTACCTAGGTAAGTGCTTCTGTTTCACACAGTAATTATATAGATACACCTGACTGCTGTGTGATGGACTCCTACCTAGGTAAGTGCTTCTGTTACACACAGTAATTATATAGATGCACCTGACTGCTGTGTGATGGACTCCTACCTAGGTAAGTGCTTCTGTTACACACAGTAATTATATAGATACACCTGACTACTGTATGCTGGACTCCTACCTAGGTAAGTGCTGTTACACACAGTAATTATATAGATACACCTGAGTGCTGTGTGATGGACTCCTACCTAGGTAAGTGCTTCTGTTACACACAGTAATTATATACATACACCTGACTGCTGTGTGATGGACTTCTACCTAGGTAAGTGCTTCTGTTACACACACAGTAATTATATACATACACCTGACTGCTGTGTGATGGACTCCTACCTAGGTAAGTGCTTCTGTTACACACAGTAATTATATAGATATACACCTGACTGCTGTGTGATGGACTCCTACCTAGGTAAGTCCTTCTGTTACACACAGTAATTATATAGATACACCTGACTGCTGTGTGATGTACTCCTACCTAGGTAAGTGCTTCTGTTACACGCGGTAATTATATAGATACACCTGACTGCTGTGTGATGGACTCCTACCTAGGTAAGTACTTCTGTTACACACAGTAATTATATAGATACACCTGACTGCTGTATGATGGACTCCTACCTAGGTAAGTGCTTCTGTTACACACAGTAATTATATAGATACACCTGACTGCTGTGTGATGGACTCCTACCTAGGTAAGTGCTTCTGTTACACACAGTAATTATACAGATACACCTGACGGCTGTGTGATGGACTCCTACCTAGGTAAGTACTTCTGTTACACACAGTAATTATATAGATACACCTGACTGCTGTGTGATGGACTCCTACCTAGGTAAGTGCTTCTGTTACACACAGCAGTTATATAGATACACCTGACTGCTGTGTGATGGACTCCTACCTAGGTAAGTGCTTCTGTTACACACAGTAATTCTATAGATACACCTGACTGCTGTGTGATGGACTCCTACCTAGGTAAGTGCTTCTGTTACACACGGTAATTATATAGATATACACCTGACTGCTGTGTGATGGACTCCTACCTAGGTAAGTGCTTCTGTTACACACGGTAATTATACAGATACACCTGACTGCTGTGTGATGGACTCCTACCTAGGTAAGTACTTCTGTTACACACAGTAATTATACAGATACACCTGACTGCTGTGTGATGGACTCCTACCTAGGTAAATCTATAAGAGAAACCAAGAGAGCCACTTATCTTCAGGGTATATTTCCTCTCTAAAAGGAAGAGCGCATGATCCAATTACACTATCCGCTGTACAGTGTAAAAATAATGTGATTAAAAATATATTGAAATGATTAGTATTCTACTTAGACAAAACAAACCACACTGGATTACTAGCAACGTTCTATAGAAAGAAAAGGAAATTACATCAGTGGTTTTGCCTTGGAAAGAAACACAAAGGAACTCGGCATGAAGAGAGTATTTGTGATTAAAAAGAAAATAAGCATATGTTACTGGGTAGAGAAAATGCTATTTCATAAGTGTGATGTGTTTGTAGAGCTAAATCAGATCGTGCTGGCATGGAGGTGACGCGTTTGCACAGGTGTTAGTTTTCTGAATGTGTGATGCTCCACGGGAACCCAAAACTAGAAAACATGAATTTCCCTGACATTTCAACATTTTCAAGTGAATAATGCTTAATGAAATGGGAATCACCTCAAGGTGGGTTTCAGTGATATGTCGTTATGGGAGTCAATTAAGGTAACTAGGTGTTTTTTGCAGTGCTGATGCAACGCTGGTGAAGTAGAGAGCACAGTTAACCCTTGGCACACCATGTTCAAAAGAAAAGTCAAATTATTCTGGAATAACCCAACTGCACCATAGGGGACAAATACAAATTCCTGCAAATTATCACTTATTTAAGTAGGAATTGTAACTCTTTCAGTACTAGATAGCTCTCCAAAGCATGCAGAGGGTTAAATATCTATTCACATAAATGGGGATTTCATTGGAGCCATATGGTGACATTTCTTTTCTGCAGAATTATTCCACATTGTTTTGAACACGGGGCCCTTTGAGTTTTGTGCAGTTAAATGTAGATGGATGACTGCATGTATTGTCATGTGCTTGATCTGTGTGTGATGGAAGTGCGGTACTGCTGGTGTGTGGATCTGTGTATGATGGAGATGCGGTACTGCTGGTGTGTGGATCTGTGTATGATGGAGATGCGGTACTGCTGGTGTGTTGATCTGCGTGTGATGGAGGTGCGGTACTGCTGGTATGTGGATCTGCGTGTGATGGAGATGCGGTACTGCTGGTGTGTTGATCTGCGTGTGATGGAGGTGCAGTACTGCTGGTGTGTGGATCTGTGTATGATGGAGGTGCGGTACTGCTGGTGTATGGATCTATATGGGATGGAGGTGCAGTACTGCTGGTGTGTGGATCTGTGTGTGATGGAGGTGCAGTACTGCTGGTGTATGGATCTGTGTATGATGGAGGTGCGGTACTCCTGGTGTGTGGATCTGTGTATGATGGAGGTGCGGTACTGCTGGTGGTGTGGATCTATATGGGATGGAGGTGCAGTACTGCTGGTGTGTGAATCTGCGTGTGATGGAGATGCAGTACTGCTGGTGTGTGAATCTGCGTGTGATGGAGATGCAGTACTGCTGGTGTGTGGATCTGTGTGTGATGGAGGTGCAGTACTGCTGGTGTGTGGATCTGTGTGTGATGGAGGTGCAGTACTGCTGGTGTGTGGATCTGTGTGTGATGGAAGTGCGGTACTGCTGGTGTGTTGATCTGCGTGTGATGGAGGTGCAGTACGGCTTGTGTGTGGATCTGTGTGTGATGGAGGTACGGTACTGCTGGTGTGTGGATCTGTGTGTGATGAAGGTGCAGTACTGCTGGTGGTGTGGATCTACATGGGATGTAGGTGCAGTACTGCTGGTATGTGGATCTACGTGGGATGGAAGTGTGGTAGAGCTGGTGTGTGGATCTGTGTGTTATGGAGGTGCGGTACTGCTGGTGGTGTGGATCTGTGTGGGATGGAAGTGCAGTACTGCTGGTGGTGTGGATCTGTGTGTGATGGAGGTGCAGTACTGCTTGTGTGTGGATCTGTGTGTGATGGAGGTGCAGTACTGCTGGTGTGTGGATCTGTGTGTGATGGAGATGCGGTACTGCTGGTGTGTGGATCTATATCGGATGGAGGTGCAGTACTGCTGGTGGTGTGGATCTATGTGGGATGGAGGTGCAGTACTGCTGGTGGTGTGGATCTATATGGGATGGAGGTGCAGTACTGCTGGTGTGTGAATCTGCGTGTGATGGAGATGCAGTACTGCTGGTGTGTGGATCTGTGTGTGATGGAGGTGCAGTACTGCTGGTGTGTGGATCTGCGTGTGATGGAAGTGCGGTACTGCTTGTGTCTGGATCTGTGTGTGATGGAAGAGCGGTACTGCTGGTGTCTGGATCTGTGTATGATGGAAGTGCAGTACTGCTGGTGTCTTGATCTGAATGTGATGGAGGTGCAGTACTGCTGGTGGTGTGGATCTATATGGGATGGAGGTATGGTACTGCTGGTATGTGGATCTACGTGGGATGGAGGTGCAGTACTGCTGGTGGTGTGGATCTATATGGGATGGAGGTATGGTACTGCTGGTATGTGGATCTACGTGGGATGGAAGTGTGGTAGAGCTGGTGTGTGGATCTGTGTGTGATGGAGGTGCGGTACTGCTGGTGTGTGGATCTGCGTGTGATGGAGGTGCAGTACTGCTGGTGGTGTGGATCTGTGTGGGATGGTGGTGCAGTACTGCTGGTGTGTTGATCTGCATGTGATGGAGGTGCAGTACTGCTTGTGTGTGGATCTGTGTGTGATGGAGGTACGGTACTGCTGGTGTGTTGATCTGCATGTGATGGATGTGCAGTACGGCTTGTGTGTGGATCTGTGTGTGATGGAGGTACGGTACTGCTGGTGTGTGGATCTGTGTGTGATGGAGGTGCAGTACTGCTGGTGGTGTGGATCTACATGGGATGGAGGTGCAGTACTGCTGGTATGTGGATCTACGTGGGATGGAAGTGTGGTAGAGCTGGTGTGTGGATCTGTGTGTTATGGAGGTGCGGTACTGCTGGTGTGTGGATCTGCATGTGATGGAGGTGCAGTATTGCTGCTGGTGTGTGGATCTGTGTGGGATGGAAGTGCAGTACTGCTGGTGGTGTGGATCTGTGTGTGATGGAAGTGCAGTACTGCTGGTGGTGTGGATCTGTGTGTGATGGAAGTGCAGTACTGCTGGTATGTGGATCTGCATGTGATGGAGGTGCAGTACTGCTGGTGTGTGGATCTGCGTGGGATGGAGGTGCGGTACTGCTGGTGTGTGGATGTGCATGGGATGGAGGTGCAGTACTGCTGGTGTGTGCATCTACGTGTGATGGAGGTGCAGTACAGCTGGTGTCTGGATCTGTGTGTGATGGAGGTGCAGTACTGCTGGTGGTGTGGATCTACATGGGATGGAGGTGCAGTACTGCTGGTATGTGGATCTACGTGGGATGGAAGTGTGGTAGAGCTGGTGTGTGGATCTGTGTGTTATGGAGGTGCGGTACTGCTGGCGTGTGGATCTGCATGTGATGGAGGTGCAGTATTGCTGCTGGTGTGTGGATCTGTGTGGGATGGAAGTGCAGTACTGCTGGTGGTGTGGATCTGTGTGTGATGGAAGTGCAGTACTGCTGGTATGTGGATCTGCATGTGATGGAGGTGCAGTACTGCTGGTGGTGTGGATCTGTGTGTGATGGAAGTGCAGTACTGCTGGTATGTGGATCTGCATGTGATGGAGGTGCAGTACTGCTGGTGTGTGGATCTGTGTGGGATGGAAGTGAAGTACTGCTGGTGGTGTGGATCTGTGTGTGATGGAAGTGCAGTACTGCTGGTGTGTGGATCTGCATGTGATGGAGGTGCAGTACTGCTGGTGTGTGGATCTGTGTGGGATGGAAGTGAAGTACTGCTGGTGGTGTGGATCTGTGTGTGATGGAGGTGTAGTACTGCTGGTATGTGGATCTGCATGTGATGGAGGTGCAGTACTGCTGGTGTGTGGATCTGCGTGGGATGGAGGTGCGGTACTGCTGGTGTGTGGATGTGCATGGGATGGAGGTGCAGTACTGCTGGTGTGTGAATCTACGTGTGATGGTGGTGCAGTACAGCTGGTGTCTGGATCTGTGTGTGATGGAGGTGCGGTACTGCTGGTGTGTGGATCTGCGTGTGATGGAAGTGCGGTACTTCTGGTTTCTGGATCTGTGTGTGATGGAGGTGCTGTACTGCTGGTGTGTATGATGGAGGTGCAGTATTGCTGGTGTGTGGATCTGTGTATGTGATAGAGAAGTAGTACTGCTGGTGTGTGGATCTGCATGTGATGGAGGTGCAGTACTGCTGGTATGTGGATCTGCGTGGGATGGAGGTGCTGTACTACTGGTGGTTTGGATCTGCATGGGATGGAGGTGCTGTACTGCTGGTGTGTGTGATGGAGGTGCAGTATTGCTGGTGTGTGGATCTCTGTGTGTGATGGATGAGTAGTACTGCTGGTGTGTGGATCGGTGCGGGCTGGAGGTGCTGTACTGCTGGTGTGTGGATCTGTGTATGTGATAGAGAAGTACTACTGCTGGTGTGTGGATCTGCATGTGATGGAGGTGCAGTACTGCTGGTGTGTGGATCTGCGTGGGATGGAGGTGTTGTACTGCTGGTGTGTGGATCTGCTTGTAAAGGAGGTGCAGTACCGCTGGTGTGTGGATCTGCGTGTAAAGGAAGTGCAGTACTGCTGGTGTGTGGATCTGCGTGTAAAGGAGGTGCAGTACCGCTGGTGTGTGGATCTGCGTGTAAAGGAAGTGCAGTACTGCTGGTGTGTGGATCTGCGTTTAAAGGAAGTGCAGTACTGCTGGTATGTGGATCTGCGTGTGATGGAGGTGTGGTACTGTTGGTGTGTGGATCTGTGTGTGATGGAGGTGCGGTACTGCTGGTGTCTGGATCTGTGTGTGATGGAGGTGCGACACTGCTGGCATCTGGATCTGCGGGTGATGGAGGAATGGTACTGTTGGCGTCTGGATCTGTGTGGGATGGAGGTGCGGTACCGCTGGTTGTCTGGATGTGCATGTGATTGAGGTGCAGAACCAGTGGTGGTCTGGAATCCTAGTACCCAACTAAGCAGTGAAAAGGGGCAGAGCATTCCCCATCCTATCAGTTCCTGCTCTTAGCTCACCCCTACAAATCTCATGAGAAACACACGACTCACCAGCTGTCGTATTACAGCATGCATTGTGCATAGCCTGCCATTGGCTTGCTGACAATGATGTGCACTGGAGTCCAATAACCACTGAAGAGCCACATGTTTTCCCCCTGTTTTGTCTGTGTAAACTCTAGCTGCTCGTGTCACTGACTGTTGGTGACATCTGCTGCTGTAAATATTTTGTACTGATATATTGCTCTGGGCAAATGATAAAAATCCCCCCTAAGTTGTTTTAAGACTTGCAATTCTAAGGTCAGTTGTTGTAACAGATAGTGCCTTGTAATGTAAGACTATAAACCCCAACATGCATTGCTCTACACCCATTCCCCACCCTGAGGTGCGTCTGAGAGACTAATAGAAAATGTCACATGATGTGCAATATCAGAGGATTTTAGTCTTACCTGTTAAATCCTTTTCTCTTAGTCCATATAGGTTACTGGTAACTTTGGGTAGGAACCGCCCCTTTAAGTAGACAGAAACAATTCTAGAACTGAACTCTTGGTGGAGCCTACAACCTCTCCTTAGCTGCAGCTAGCCAGTCCCCTCCAGTAAGATCTGAGACACTAACTATTGACTAGGTAGTAAGAAGGGAAAGAAGACTCCTGTGAGCATGAACCCAAAAGGACCCACATGTTCTGCCACAGGAGAGCCAAGCATGGTCCCTTGACAGGGTGGGAGACCAGTAACCTATATGGACTAGGAGAAAAGGATTTAACACTTAAGACTAAAATCCTCTTTTCTCTGTCGTCCAGGATAGGTTACTGGTAACTTTGGGATGTCCAACCATTGAGTTTCCCAGAGGTGTGAAGGAAGGCAAGGACCAGGCGCAGGCCCCCAAAATCACCATAGCAGATATGAACCATCAGATCAGAGACAGCCCAACAATAACAAAGTGTCAATGGACACAAAACTTGGGAAGCAACCCAGGAAGTGATACACAGCACACTGAACTAGACCCAACTGGGCTCAAAAGTTAAGGCGTACTGAAGAGATGAAGGAGATCCTAGACAGGCAAAACTGCCTCCAGGATCTTCCTCTCAAACCTAGCATCAGTCGATTCCAGCACATAAACACGATAGTGTTTAGAGAAGGTGTGCACAGACGACCAAGTAGCAGCCTTGCACAACTGATCAGCTGAGGCCTGATTCTTGTAAGCCCAAGATGCCCCAATGGATTTTGTGGAATGAGCCATGATCTGAAAGTGAACAGACTTCTTCCTCAGTTCGTAAGCTTTACGAATGGTAGACTTAATCCAAGACGCAATGGTCACCTTGGATTCGGGTATACCTGCCCTGGGACCCTCAGAAATGACGAAAAGAGCATCAGACTGGCGAATAGACTCAGTGCGATGCACATAGAACTTAAGGTAGCGCACCACATCTAACAAGTGAAGATCCCTTTCCTTGTTAGATGTAGGGTCAGTACAGAAAGAAGGTACCACAATCTCCTGATTAATGTGGCATTCAAAGACCACCTTCAGGAGAAACTCCTGCGAAGTGTGGTGAAGCACCGCCTTGTCTTTGTGAAACACCACAAATGGAGGTTTACAAGACAGGGCATGCAACTCTGTGACATGGCGAACAGACACGATCGCCAGGAGAAAAGCCATTTTCCAAGTCAGCAGGCGTAGAGGAATAGTAGCCAAGGACTCAAATGGAGGAAAACCAAGTTAAGATCCCACTGAGGAGCAGGATTCTGAAACACAGGACGAGTATGAGCAATGCCCTGGAAGAAAACCTTAACATCAGGAAGGATATTGATACGTCTCTGAAAGAAGACACAGAGCAGAAGACTGAACCTTATCCACTCCATCCTGCAGAAAGGACAGGACCACTGGTAGATCAAATTCTTGGGAAAAATCCTTATCAGCACACCAAGAGTGAAAAGTAGACCAGACTTGATGGTAGGCCTTAGAAGAAACAGGCTTGCATGCACAAAGCATAGTAGCCACCACGCCAGATGAGAAACCCTTCTTCTTCAGTATTAAGGATTCAATTTCTGTGCTGTCAAACCCAGACAATGGACATCTTCCTTCCACAGGTATCCCTGTAGAAGAAGATATGGACGGGGGAAGCCAAAAGGGTTCTGCCACTAAGAGATCCAGAAGCTCCGGAAACCAAGCCTGCCGAGGCTAGTACAAAGCAATCAGAATGACTGGACAGCACTCCAGTCACAGTTTCCCCAGCGCCTTGTGTAACATGGGAATGGGAGGAATGATGTATGCCAGATGAAAGTGCCAAGGTATTGACATGGCATCCATTGCTAGGGCTAGAGGATCCCTCCAGTGAGAGCAGAACGTTGGGACTTTCCGGTTGTGTCTTGTTGCCATCGGGTTGATGCACAGAAGTCGCCACCTCTGTACAATGAAGTTGAACACTGCCTGATGCAGTTACCACTCTCTGCTGTCCACTGTGTGTCAACTGAGGAAATCTGCTAGAACGTTTCTACGTCAGGAATATGAACTGCTGATATGGCAGGAACATTTTCTTCTGCCCGGGACAAAATAGCTTTGACCTCTAACCAAGCTGCGAGACTTCTTGTTCCGCCTTGCTTGTTGATGTAAACCACTGCCGTGGTGTTGTCGGACTGGACACTAACTGGGCATCAGACCAGCTGGTGTGTACAGTGGCGAAAGGCATGAAATATCGCCCGAAGCTCCAACATGTTGTTGGGAAGGAGAGATTCCTCTGGAGACCACCGTCCCTGAGCATTCATGTGGCCCAGAACCGCTCCCAAGCCGGACAGGCTGGCATCCGTTGTCACTGTTGTCCAGAAGGACCCCAGAAAGGACTTGCCATTCAGCAGATTGGAGATGTCGAGCCACCACGACAGACTGAGTTCCACATGAAGAGGGAGAAACACCATCTTCAGGAGGTTCGGCTGTCCTCAGCACACCTGGATCACAAACCTCTGGAATTCCCTGGTGTGAGCCATGGCAAACTGGACCGCTTCTCTGGTGGAGATGAACTTCCCCACCAGAGAGCTCAACTTCTTGGCTGGAATGGATCATGAGCCAGAACAGCAGACACTTTGTGGGTGATCTGGTGAGCTACTTCATCTGTGAGAAACACCATGCCCTGGTGGGTGTCGAAGAGAAGTCCCAGGAATACCAGCCTCTGAGATGGTACAAGATCCGACTTGTCCATGTTGAGGATCCACCCCTGATGGGTGAGTGCATGAATGCAGTCCTTGACCTGCTGATAAAGAAGGTCCAGAGAGGGTGCCTTCAGAAGCAAGTTGTCCATATAAGGAGTGACTCTGATGCTGTCCCGATGGAGGACAGACACTAAAGCTCCCAGGACTCGATTGAAGACTTGGGGGGGCTGTAGTCAGACCAAAGGGAATAGCAGAGAACTGTACATGTCCTTGGTCGCAAGCAAACCTGAGGTATTGCCGGCTCTCTGGATAAATGGCGATATGCAGGTACGCATCTTGAAGATCCAGAGAAGCAAGGAGTCCCCCAGAAGACATGGCCGCGATCACCGACCGTAGAGACTCCTGGTGATAGTGAGTCTTGACCACAAAGGAATTGAGATCATGTAGATCCAAAATTGGAAGACAGCTACCGTCCTTCTTCTTGGAAACCACAGAGAGGTTTGAGTAAAAACCCAAACCCATGTCCTGTACCAGGACCGATTCCAGAACCTCCTTGTCCAAAAGGGTCTGTTTGGTGCCACTGAACAGACGGAGTTTTTCTACACCCTGAGGAGTGTGAGAAGGAAAGAACCTGAAAGGAGGAAGAGAGGTGAAAGGGATCTTGCACCCCTCTGACACCACCTGCAAAACCCACGGATCCGCCACAGTGTCTGTCCAGACACTGAGGAAGTGGTGCAAAAGACCACCCACTGGAGCGTGGGGACTGGGGTTCGGTGAGTCATTCTGAAGGAAGTTTGGAAGCCTTGGGCTTGGAGGAGGGCTTTGGTCTCCATTCCTGTTTGGGCTTGGAGGAGGAACGTGGAGCCTGGGGAACAGACTGGTTTGCCGGGTGTGTCTCAGCCTGGAAGGAACAATTACGTTTAGAAGGGGTCTTCTTCCTAGGGACCATGGGCAGGAGGGTACTCTTTCCCATAGTGGCCTCACTAATGAGGTCATTAAGCTCTGGCCCAAACAGAGAGGTGCCTTGAAAAGGCAACGAGAGTAAGGCTTTCTTAGATACAGTGTCTGCAGACCAGGTCTTGAGCCAAAGAGCC
The DNA here is from genome assembly GCA_037306005.1 of Rhinophrynus dorsalis. Classification (NCBI taxonomy): domain Eukaryota; kingdom Metazoa; phylum Chordata; class Amphibia; order Anura; family Rhinophrynidae; genus Rhinophrynus; species Rhinophrynus dorsalis. The sequence continues at coordinate 65,197 of JBBDGT010000046.1, read as the reverse complement.
CGTCTGGCAACCACAGACATAGTGGAGACCCTGGCCACCCAACGGATGGCATCAAACACAGCAGCAGAAACATAGTGCTGAGCCTCAGAGATGTTAGCAAGAAGCTTTAACATCCCAGCAGTAGGAGCTCCCTGGTTGAGAGCCACAGTTCGCTGTTCAGTCCAGACTGCAATGGCCCTGTTCACCCAAGCAGAGGCAAACGTAGGGCGTAGGGAAGTACCAGCAGTAGCAAAGATGGTCTTGAGGGAAGTCCGATCATAAATGGCAGAAGCGTCAGTTACAGGCAAAGCAGTGGACTTAGAGAAACAGGGGTGTCAACCTTAGGTGGATGAACCCACTGAGCTAACGCTGCTTCTGAGAAGGGATATAGCTTAGCAAACTTCTTACAGACAGAAGACTTTTTGTCGTGATACTTCCACTCATCAGACACTAGACGGTCAAGAGTGGGGTTGGTTGGAAAACAAGTATATGGCCTCTTAGGCTCCTGAAACACATCAGAGGGGTCTGAAGGAACATCTTGTACCAAGGGGATGTTAAGGGTATTCAAAACAGCCCTGATCAGGCCCTCAGCTGAAAGGTCCCCCAAAAATAGTGAGGAGACCACAGCAGAACACATCAGAATCCACCAACAGTTCCTCCTCAGAGGAATCTGATACGTCAGGTACTCCCTACTGTTTTGGCAGGGAAGATCTGACAGGAGTATGGGGCTGCCAAGACTGGAAGACCCCCTGTAACTGGAATGGGATGACTTGTAAGGTAGACCTAAGGTCTCTGGTAGTAGCCTTAAACTCTTGCATCCATATTGGCTCTAGTGCATGACTGGAGGTCCCTGGGGGAGACACATAAATCACCTGCGTATTCTCTAGGTAACCCTGAATGACATGAGGAGCAATGCACAATGGGGGATACAGGTGCCCCAGTATCCTTAGTCTTAGGTCTGGCCCCAAGCTCTAACGGAGTAGACATTCTCACAGTGTCAAAACATTTAAAGTATAAGGAATCACCTGAATACAGTGTGTATGATTAAAATTTCACACCAGAAATCACTAAAATTAACTTATCTGACAGGCGAAGGGTTAATCTGCTGAGGAAAGAAGGAGAGTCCAAGCCCTGCGTAGGATACTCATGAACGATGGGAGCCAATCAGAAACAAGTGATTGAAGTAAGTGCTCATGGGAAATGTAGTTTTCCCTGTAAAAGTACCCCAACAGTGCCCTGAGCCCCTCAACACACACAAAACATTGACCAGATAGCAGAGCAAGGGCAATCAAAATGAGCCGTCTCTGAAATCACTACGTGGAGCGGTTGCAGAGATATGTCCTAAAATGTAAAGTCCATAGAGGTGAATGGAGCAATGGCGTCTATGCGGTAATGCGCGGAACTCAGATTTGGCAGAGTTTTACCATGAAATAAAATACAGCCAAAAAACACCAGAACACGTCACCAGACCCAATATACACTGAACCCAGTAGGGAGAGAGCCAACAACCCCCAAAAGCTGCTAAACCAGCAACCAAAGGGTTACGTTAACACAGAAACTTGCTCCAAAACACCCAACAGACATACAGATAAACCCAGTGAGTGCAGGAGCGTGCAATAGGAACTCCAATAGAGACCCCTGTGTGGAGGGGAAGCGTGGGACATGTGGACCTCAGCACAGATCTTCTGTCTTCACATTACCATCAGGGCCGGCGCTACCATTAAGGCAGCACAGGCAGCTGCCTTAGGGCGCCGCATCGGAGGGGCGCCGGAAAGGGAGAAGCTGAGAAATATTTTTTATTTTTTTTTAACTATATCTGCCACGAGGGAGCGCTCGTTTACACGACCAAGCGCTCCCTCGCGGCGTCTATGGGACGCTCACAACGCAGAGCGACCCCAGGCTCTGTAGTAATACAGAGCGCTGGAAGATGACATCATCTCCCAGCGCTCTGCATTACTGAGAACAGCGCTGGGAGGCTGAGCTCTGTGCCGAAGGAGGCACAGAGCTCTCTTAGAGCTAGACCACCAGGGACTCAAGGTAGGGAGCATTGTGGAAATGAAGGGGCATAAAGGAAGGAGCAATGTGGAGCTGAGGGGGGCATTATGGAAGGGGCAGATGAAGGGGCATTATGGAAGGGCAGTGTGGAGCTGAAGGGGCATAAAGGAAGGGGCAATGTGGAGCTGAGGGGGCATTATGGAAGGGGCAGATGAAGGGGCATTTATGGAAGGGCAGTGTGGAGCTGAAGGGGCATAAAGGAAGGGAGCAATGTGGAGATGAAGGGGCATAAAGGAGGGAGCAATGTGGAGATGAAGGGGCATAAAGGAGGGAGCTGAGGGGGCATTATGGAAGGGGCAGATGAAGGGGCATTATGGAAGGGCAATGTGGAGATGAAGGGGCATAAAGGAAGGAGCAATGTGGAGATGAAGGGGCATAAAGGAGGGAGCAATGTGGAGATGAAGGGCATAAAGGAGGGAGCTGAGGGGGCATTATGGAAGGGGCAGATGAAGGGGCATTATGGAAGGGCAATGTGGAGATGAGGGGCATAAAGGAGGGAGCTGAGGGGGCATTATGGAAGGGGCAGATGAAGGGGCATTATGGAAGGGCAATGTGGAGATGAAGGGGCATAAAGGAAGGAGCAATGTGGAGATGAAGGGGCATTATGGAAGGGCAATGTGGAGATGAAGGGCACAAAGGAAGGAGCAATGTGGAGATGAAGGGGCATTATGGAAGGGCAATGTGGAGATGAAGGGGCACAAAGGAAGGAGCAATGTGGAGATGAAGGGGCATTGTGGAAGGGGCAATGCTGAGATGAAGGGGGCATTGTGGAAGGTGCAATGTGGAGATGAAGGGAGCATTGTGGAGGTGAATATGTGGGCGGGGGCAGGGGACTGTGGTAAGGTCAGGGGGGGCAGGTGGATTGTGTCGGGGGGGCATCAAAATGCACCTTCGCCTGTGTATATAAAAATCCTTGCACCGGCCCTGATTACCATATATAAAGAAGAAGCCTCAGTGGGCAACTCCTGGGGAAAGAATTTGTAATCCAAGATTTCCCCCCCAGGACTCAAGGTCCAACAAAGCGCCTGGAAACTGAGCTATCCACTAGGGGATGTCAGTGATGGTAATCCACCTAATGCTGGTATTCCATATCTCACAGAAAACAAAAAATAAGCTAAAACTATAGCAGAACTGTTCTCTTGCCTGTATCTTCATCAAGGAACAAATCTTACTGGAGGGGACTGACTAGCTGCAGCTAAGGAGAGGAGGTAGGCTCCACCCTGCATTCACTTCTAGAATTGTTCCTGCCTACTTAAAGGGGCGGTTGCCTACCCAAAGTTACCAGTAACCTGTATTGGACGACAGAGAAATATTATTCCAGTGTTCACAGTAAGTCCCGTACAGAGCACAGTCCCAGTACAAACACAGCATTGCCATGTGGGTAGGTGCACCCCCAGTGAGGGAAGCGGGTTATCAATGGAGCCGCCTCCCTCTTACTGCTGCCAACTGAGTGAACTGCTTCCCAGTAATAAAAAGGTTGGGGTTCCCCAGATTTAGGGAGCAAGTTGTTCATGACAATATATGAAGCTGAAATAATATATTCCAAAATTATAAACTGATTTTTATACATAACAATACTTTGGGGGATGTACAAATATGATTAATATGATTAATTGTAAGAATAAGTGGAATTGACTTTATACCCCACGCCATCCTAAAGCCAAGTTACAAAGCTATTAATACTGAACATTCTCCTCTTAATGCCTATTGGGCTGGGGAGAGGGGATGGGTCATCTGTGGGCATTTCAGTGATCCAAGCCTCTCCATCTTGTATAAAGCTGTGTACCAAACAAGGCACAGCGGGTGCCGTCTTCCTGCCATATCCATATCCCTGCATACGCTACAGGGAGTTGTTCAGTACTGGCTGCCATTAAAATCCTAGACAGCAGAATGTGTGCTGGAATGTCCCCTCTCATCAGTGTCTGATCACCCCCATTCCCTCTCCTCAGTGTCTCATCCCCCCATCCCCTCTCCTCAGTGTCTCATCCCCGTATCCCCTCTCATCAGTGTCTCATCCCCCCATCCCCTCTCCTCAGTGTCTCATCCCCCCATCCCCTCTCATCAGTGTCTCATCCCCCATCCCCTCTCCTCAGTGTCTCATCCCCGTATCCCCTCTCATCAGTGTCTCATCCCCCCATTCCCTCTCCTCAGTGTCTCATCCCCCCATTCCCTCTCATCAGTGTCTCATCCCCCATCCCCTCTCCTCAGTGTCTCATCCCCCCATCCCCTCTCCTCAGTGTCTCATCCCCCCATTCCCTCTCCTCAGTGTCTCATCCCCCCCATCCCCTCTCCTCAGTGTCTCATCCCCCCATTCCCTCTCCTCAGTGTCTCATCCCCCCATCCCCTCTCCTCAGTGTCTCATCCCCGTATCCCCTCTCATCAGTGTCTCATCCCCCCATCCCCTCTCCTCAGTGTCTCATCCCCCATCCCCTCTCCTCAGTGTCTCATCCCCCCATCCCCTCTCCTCAGTGTCTCACCCCCGTTCCCTCTCCTCAGTGTCTCATCCCCCCATCCCCTCTCCTCAGTGTCTCACCCCCGTTCCCTCTCATCAGTGTCTCATCCCCCATCCCCTCTCCTCAGTGTCTCATCCCCCCATCCCCTCTCCTCAGTGTCTCATCCCCGTATTCCCTCTCCTCAGTGTCTCATCCCCCCGTTCCCTCTCCTCAGTGTCTCACCCCCGTTCCCTCTCATCAGTGTCTCATCCCCCATCCCCTCTCCTCAGTGTCTCATCCCCCCATCCCCTCTCCTCAGTGTCTCATCCCCGTATTCCCTCTCCTCAGTGTCTCATCCCCCCATCCCCTCTCCTCAGTGTCTCATCCCCCCCATCCCCTCTCCTCAGTGTCTCATCTCCCCCATCCCCTCTCCTCAGTGTCTCATCCCCCCATCCCCTCTCCTCAGTGTCTCATCCCCGTATTCCCTCTCCTCAGTGTCTCATCCCCCCATCCCCTCTCCTCAGTGTCTCACCCCCGTATTCCCTCTCCTCAGTGTCTCATCCCCCCATCCCCTCTCCTCAGTGTCTCACCCCCGTATTCCCTTTCCTCAGTGTCTCATCCCCTCTCCTCAGTGTCTCATCCCCCCATCCCCTCTCCTCAGTGTCTCATCCCCGTATTCCCTCTCCTCAGTGTCTCACCCCCGTTCCCTCTCCTCAGTGTCTCATCCCCTCTCCTCAGTGTCTCATCCCCCCCATCCCCTCTCCTCAGTGTCTCATCCCCCCCATCCCCTCTCCTCAGTGTCTCATCCCCCCATCCCCTCTCCTCAGTGTCTCATCCCCCCCATCCCCTCTCCTCAGTGTCTCATCCCCCCATCCCCTCTCCTCAGTGTCTCATCCCCCCCATCCCCTCTCCTCAGTGTCTCATCCCCGTATTCCCTCTCCTCAGTGTCTCATCCCCCCATCCCCTCTCCTCAGTGTCTCATCCCCGTATTCCCTCTCCTCAGTGTCTCATCCCCCCATCCCCTCTCCTCAGTGTCTCATCCCCCCATCCCCTCTCCTCAGTGTCTCATCCCCGTATTCCCTCTCCTCAGTGTCTCATCCCCCCATCCCCTCTCCTCAGTGTCTCACCCCCCCATCCCCTCTCCTCAGTGTCTCATCCCCCCGTCCCCTCTCCTCAGTGTCTCATCCCCCCGTTCCCTCTCCCCAGTGTCTCATCCCCCCATCCCCTCTCCTCAGTGTCTCATCTCCCCAATCCCCTCTCCTCAGTGTCTCATCCCCCCATCCCCTCTCCTCAGTGTCTCATCTCCCCAATCCCCTCTCCTCAGTGTCTCATCCCCCCATCCCCTCTCATCAGTGTCTCATCCCCCCCATCCCCTCTCCTCAGTGTCTCATCCCCCCATCCCCTCTCCTCAGTGTCTCATCCCCATATTCCCTCTCCTCAGTGTCTCATCCCCCCATTCCCTCTCCTCAGTGTCTCATCCCCCCATCCCCTCTCCTCAGTGTCTCATCCCCCCATTCCCTCTCCTCAGTGTCTCATCCCCCCATCCCCTCTCCTCAGTGTCTCATCCCCCCATCCCCTCTCCTCAGTGTCTCATCCCCTATCCACAGTGTCCCATACCCTTGTCCCCTCTCCTCAGTGTCCCATACCCTTGTCCCCTCTCCTCAGTGTCCAATTCCCCTGTTCTCCTCAATGTACCCTCCCCCTGTCCCCTCTCCATCCCCCATCCCCTATCCTCAGTGTCTCATCCCCCGTCCCCTCTCCTCAGTGTCCCATACGCCTGTCCCCTCTCCACAGTGTCCCATCCCCCTTCCCCTCTCCACAGTGTCCCATCCCCCTGTCCCCTCTCCTCAGTGTCCCATCCCCCGTCCCCTCTCCTCAGTGTCCCATCCCCCGTCCCCTCTCCTCAGTGTCCCATCCCCCGTCCCCTCTCCTCAGTGTCCCGTCCCCTCTCCTCAGTGTCCCATCCCCCTGTCCCCTATCCTCAGTGTCTCATCCCCCGTCCCCTCTCCTCAGTGTCCCATCCCCCGTCCCCTCTCCTCAGTGTCCCATCCCCCTGTCCCCTATCCTCAGTGTTCCGTCCCCTGTACCCTATCCTCAGTGCCCCATCCATGTCCCCTCTCCTCAGTGTCCCATACCCCTGTCCCCTATACTCAGTGTCCCTTCCCTCCGTCCCCTATCCACAGTGTCCCATCCCCCTGTCCTCTCTCCTCAGTGTCCCATACCCTTGTCCCCTATCCTCAGGGTCCAATTCACCTATTCCCTCTCCTCAATGTACCCTCCCCCTGTCCCCTCTCCATCCCCTGTCCCCTTTCCTCAGTGTCCCATCCCCTTTCCTCAGTGTCCCATGTCCCCTCTAAGCAGCGTCCTGTGCCCCGTTCATTCTCCATCATGTACTATATATATATAATATGTGTGTGTGTGTGTGTATATATGTGTCTGTGTGTACGTGTCTTTGTGTGTGTATAGGTGTGTATGTGTCTGTGTGTGTATCAGTGTACTCATGGATGTGTGTTCTGGGGCTTTTCTTTCTGAGTAAAACAAGGTTACCCTCACTGCTGGTACATCTCCTAAACATACACGTACACACACGCATTTATGTACAGTAATGTGCAAAAGTGTTAGGCAGGTGTGGAAAAAAATCTGTAAAGTAAGAATGCTTTTGAATATAGACATGTTGTTTATTCTTATCAATTATCAAAATGATAGGGAACAGAATAAAAATCTAAATCAAATCAATATTTGGTGTGACCACCCTTTGCCTTCAAAACAGCATCAGTTCTTCTAGGTCCACTTGCACAAAGTCAGGGATTTTGTAGGCATGTAGTCAGGTGTAGGATTAAACAAGGAACTAATAATCATCAATTTAATATGTAGGTTGAAACACAATCATTAACTGAAACAGAAACTGTGTAGGAGGAATAAAACTAGGTGAGGAACAGCCAAACTCAGCTAACAAGGTGAGGTTGCTGAAGACAGTTTAATGTTATAAGTCATACACCATGGCAAGACTGAGTACAGCAACAAGACACAAGGTAGGTATAGTGCATCAGCAAGGTCTCTCACAGGCAGAAATTTCAAGGCAGACAGGGGTTCCAGATGTGGTGTCCAAGCTCTTTTGAAGAAGCACAAAGAAACAGGCAACGGTGAGGACCGTAAATGCAGTGGTCGGCCAAGGAAACTTAGTGCAGCAAATGAAAGACACATTGTGCTTACTTCCTTTCACAATCGGAAGATGTCCAGCAGTGCCATCAGCTAAAAATTGGCAGAAAACAATGGGGTCCAGGGACACCCTTCTACAGTCTGAAGACGTCTGATCAGAAGTGGTCTTCATGGAAGACTTGTATTCGAAAAGCCATACCTCTGACATGGAAACAGGCCAATGACTCAACTATGCCTGAAAACACAGGAACCAGGGTGCAAAAAAATGTCAGCAGGTGCTCTGGACTGATGAGTCAAAACTTGAAATATTTGGCTGTAGCCGAAGGCAGTTTGTTCTCCGAAGGGCTGGAGAGTGGTACAAGAATGAGTATCTGCATGCAACAGTGAAGTATGGTGGAGGTTCCTTCAAAGTTTGGGGCTGCATTTCTGCAAATGGGGTTGGGGATTTGGTCAAAATTAATGGTCTCCTCAATGCTGAGAAGTACAAACACATATCTATCCATCATGTAATACCATCAGGGAGGAATCTGATTGGCCCCAAATGTATTCTACAGCATGACAAGGACCCCAAATATACAGCCAAAGTCATTATAAACAATCTTCAGTGTAAAGAAGAACAAGTAGTCCTGGAAGTGATGGTATGGCCCCACAGAGCCCTGATCTCAACATCATCCAGTCTGTCTGGGATTACATGAAGAGAGAGAAGCAACTGAGGCCTAAATCCACAGAAGAACTGTGGTTAGTTCTCCAGGATGTCTGGAACAACTAACCTGCCGAGTTCCTTACAAACTATGTGTAAGTGGACCTAGAAGAACTGATGCTGGTTGAGCAGACATTAGACTACCACAAAGGGAGTCATCCCTGACCAGGAAAATATAATTCCACAAGCAACATTCTCTTAGAAGAACAAAACCTAATTGAAAAAACAAAAAAAAACATCATTATCTGAGCTGTCTCTAGTTATGTGCAAAAAATTAAAGCTTCCAAACAGTCCTGTGCTGTTCCAATGGATCTGTGACCTCAATGGAACAAATTATATGGGTCAGGGATACATGCTTGAAAGCTGGAAGAATATCTACCTGCACAAGAAGGTGAAATGGTGGTGCTAGGGGCTGATAGCTGCCCATCCATGGCACCTGATCTGCAGTTGGTAATCCTGGTGACTGAAGATGGGCAGATCTGTGCTTATGAGGATGAAGAACTGCATCTACTTGCCAAAAATGTAAAAGAATTTGCACAGGATGGTATTAAAGATCCTTATGAGGTCTATGAGTGTCCTCATTATGTAAGTGATGAGGGTTAGGAAACTCTAGAAACAGGTCTAGCGATTCAGGAGATCAGGAAAAGAACAAGGGCATTTGTGGATAAGAGCATGGAGGATTCACTCACCAGGCCAGGGGCGACAAAGAAACACTTAAAGCAGGAATGGTGTTTTGTCACCCTGGCACCACATCCAAATAAAGAGCACATTTCAGTGGAATGCCAATCCTAGTAATGACTAGTAAGATTAACAGAGATTTACACTAAACCAGCTGACTGCGGTCTACAACTCCTAGACGGTTCTTCATGTAGTAACACTGTCATCTAACTGGGTTGTGAGAACTTTCCTGCTGGATTCGTGTACTTTTTGGATTCCTAATTGGAGATTTCTGGTTCGTGAGTTAGACTTGAATCTCTTCTTACCAAGGGTGTAATCAATCTTTTGGGTCGATGTGACTAAGAAAACACACAAATAAGTAATAATAATAATAAAAATATATTATGTACAAAATTAAAAAAGAAGAATTGATGCTGTTCTGAAGGCAAAGGGTGGTCACACCAAATATTGATTTGACTTAGAGTTTTCTTCTGTTCGCTCACTATGCAGTTTGTTAAATGATGACTAAACTATTAATGTGTATTTTTTTAAAGCATTCTTACTTTACAGCATTTTTTCACACCTGCCTAAAACGTTTGCACAGTAGTGAATATATATATGTGTGTGTGTATATATATATGTAGATATAGATAGATATTTAATCCAACTGTAAGGAACAGCACCACGTGGTGTGTGAAATCCATTTGTGCTGACAATGTTGTGGGCTTGGCACAGGAAGCTTAGTAAATTAGACTCCGGCAGGCAGTGGGTCTAAAAACAACCCCAGCTCCTAATTTAGAGCAAAATCCTCTTCACCCCAATTAGGCTGATTTCCTAAGAAAACTGGAGCAATTCTGGGGCCGATCGGCTGCACCACACTGACTAAATAAAACGTTTAACCTGCTCAATACTAGTGACATCTCCATTGTATTGCAAAGCATTATGTTGGATACCACTGACACTCAAAAGGGTTAATATTCCCATGTCATTAAAATGTAATGTCCATTTGTCCCCTAAGGTGCAGTTGGTTTAATCCAAAATTGCTTCACTGTTTGGTAGTACATCATCCTCTTTGTACTGACATGTTACGTACCCCTCAAACTGCCGCAAAGATGTGTCGTCTCACCAAGCACCTCGTCACATAAACACTGATATATAAATTATATATCATATAAATAAATCACCTCGTCACATAAACACTGATATATAAATTATATATCATATAAATAAATCGCTTCTTCACAATTATATATAAATTATATATCATATAAATAAATCACCTTGTCACATAAACACGGATATATAAATTATATATCATATAAATAAATCACTTCTTCACATAAACACGGATATATAAATTATATATCATATAAATAAATCACTTCTTCACAAACAATTATATATAAATTATATATATAATATAAATAAATCAGTTCTTCACATAAACACCGATATATAAATAATATATAAATCAGTTCTTCACATAAACATTGATATATATAATATGTGAGTGAAGGCGTGAGTGTGAGCCGACACTTGGAATAAGATAATAACTCCCGTCCTTTACAGGGAGAAAAACAGCTCACATGTAAAATACAGATCTGGTAGAAAAATTAGAATTCTCACTGCTGGGAAATGCTTCACTGGAAAGTTATTGCAGAGTGGAGTATATGACTGGGGGGATCTAGCTGAAGAGCCGCTGTGGTCCTGGTAATTGGCTGCAGGTAGGTGGGTACCTGGTTACAGAATTCTTTTAAAAGGTCACAAGAAAAAGAGCGTGCGATCTTTCAACACAGTAACCATGTCGCCATGGTGACATGACTGTCATGTCTCATAGTCAAGCATCGCATAACCGTAACTACAAGTCCCATCATGCTCACCTGCGCAGTAATCTGTAATGGCATTAACATTTATTCATGGCATTAATGCTCAGCGCTGCTCCGGGTTCTCGCTCACCTTCTTGTCAGTTTGCACACATTACAGGGGTCTCTTCTGACACTGAATATCAAGACGTGAGGATTAGTATGTATATGTGAAGGGTGGCAGCACCCACACATCTTGCGGATTTGTATCCGATGCGCAGGTGAGTATGAGAGCATGATGGGAGTTGTAGTTATGGTTATGTGATGTTTGAATGTGCGTCATGAGATTCTCGTGCATTTGTTGCCATTTTAACTATGGCGACATGGTTACTGTGTTGAAAGGTTGCCCGCTCTTTTGCGTGCCACCTTTTAAACGTTAACCCCTGGTGACGTAGCTGTAGACAGGACCATAAAGTGACCCCTTGGACTGAACCGCAGGACCCTCACATCACACATGGGGTCAGTTCTGTACCCATCCAAATAAGCATTCTTACCATTCCCATTCGTTTAACCCCGGAGTTCTGTGGAGGTCGTGCTTTGCAATGTGTCGGAGATCTCTCTCTCACATTCAGGAGTTTAAATGCTCTATTTAATTCATTGGGAATTGTTATTTGCTCCCTGTGGTGCAGTTGGTTTGCTCCAGAATTGCGCCTATATATAGACAAATCAAATGTACCCTAGAAAAGAATTCCATTCATTTAAATGTGGCTTTTAACCCCTTGAATGCTAGAGAGGTCTCCATTGCATTGATGACATCTTTATCATCTGAGAAGTTAAAAGCCACATCAGGTCTGGTCTGTCCCAGTACTGCTGTGATTTTGTCTTTACACACGGTGCCCATACATATATCTATACAATAATTCGCTAATGTGTGTTTGTCAGAAGCAGTCATGCACAGTACAGACTGCCTGCGCCACGGCTGATAACGGAGCTGGGCGCTCTGCATTCTGACCGTAGTGGTGCGCAGAGAGGACTACGATCTGAATTCGGGGCGCCCCGCTCCATTATCAGCCACGGTGCGAGTAGTTTGTACTGTGCATGACTGCCCCGCGGCCGTTGCTGCCTGGCACTGTGGCCTGTGTACACGGGCTGTTCAACTAGTGTATAATAATTCGCTAGGATGTTTGTCACGATGCAGTCATGCGCAGTGCCCACGTTCGGCCAGTCTCTACTGAGCATGACTGCATCCCGTGAGTGAGGCGACGCAAGGCTGCATCTCGTGGAGCAGTGAGGTAGCGGCCTCTTAACCCTTTGAGTGCCAGAGGGGTATGCGACACATTGCAAAGGAATGCATGCGCACCCCTCTGGTACTCAAAGGGTTAACATTACCTGGACATTGGCCCATGTGCATGGGCTTTTACACTGATATATTAATATATTTATATAATACAAAATGAGAATAATTCAAAGAGAAAGAATAATTATATAACTTGTCCCATTACACTCTGCAGGTTTATCTGTTCTTGTATTTTTGGATTTGGAGACCAGGGGTTTATGTACTAACCAAGGCGTGATAAAGAGGTGATAAAATGGAGCTGATTTCTCCAGGGATATCCCTCCTCCAGTTCCTATGTTATTATATGGAACCAATGCATTGCGTTTTCTCCATCTTTAGAGATATTAGTGCATAGGATCCATAGACCAACATAGGAACTGGAGAAGTGTTATCAATGGAGAAGTCACCTCCACTTCATCACCTCTTTATCACCTCTTCATCACCTCTTCATCACCTCTTTATCACGGCTTAGTGCACCTCCCCCTCTCGGGATCTTTTATGGATATTCCTCTACACAAATTAATATCCCAAACTACCCACAAAGCCCTGAGCTGCGCTAATTCCTGTGTCAGCGGCTTCTCTGAATGACCCCAAGTTAAACCTCTGGAGTGTGTGCTGCTGTGCACGTGTGTAGCTAGATATGTCTAGAAAACCCCAAATAAGGTCATTTATGTACAGACACACATAGATGTCATAGACTGATATGATGACATGATCGCTTGATGATGACTTTAATGTCTCCCCCATGAGAAAGACAAAGATACACCATCTGCATCCTCTTCTTTTTATAAACAATATACTTCTTCCCACACATGGGACACAACACCAGACCCTACTGAAGGAACACTATGACCTAAAAATTAAATCAGGCCACATCATTTTAAATGTTGTGTACTTGCAGCTCACATCTGTAAAATTATTTTACTTTAGGTCCCTAGAATATAATCCTAAACTGTCTGTGTTTAGTTCCTGTGTACACTGTCCTACAAAGACACAATTTGATTAATTTATGAAGATTAGTAACACCTGCCACTTACGTATTCAGAAAGGCTGTGAAAATATCCCAGTCCATTTACAGACAATAGGGAACTATCACTTCAGAGACACCTATCAAGACTGCTGTGATAGTGGGAGTCAGAAAGCCCTGGAAGAGTTGGGAATGGCTGCCCCAATACAAGATACGTAAGACTAGATTTTTAGGCCCAGAAAGTGGATAGATAATTTGTACAAACACTAGTAAAGGGCATTAAAGGGATAGTAATGTTTCACAAATACAGCAGCTCCAGTTAATCTTCATAGTATCCGAGCCATAGAGAGTGTTATTTCAATACTGTCAGCATTGTAGTTCAAGAGTAATTGAATGAAAAAGTTTCCCCCTCCCACCCCTTTTACCTAGTGTAAGCCACCTCTTCTCAGATGAGGAATCCAGTCCATAGACCAGACAGATAACAGCAGGGGACAATCTTCTTCCTATGAGAACAATGAAAGCCCTGCCCCCCTTTTACCTAGTGTAAGCCACCTCTTCTCAGATGAGGAATCCAGTCCATAGACCAGACAGATAACAGAAGGGGACAATCTTCTTCCTGTGAGAACAATGAACGCCCTGCCCCCCTTGATAAATTGTTCAGGTTTTTCCCTTATCTTAATTGAAGATTGTCCCTCTCTGCATTCTACCTGGACACTCCCTTCTGATCTGGCTGAACAGTGTTACATCAGTAAAAGGGGCAGGAGGGGGATACTTTATCATTCAATTACTCTTGTACCACAACTCTGACAGAACTGAAATAACACTCTCCAAAGTCCAAATACTATGATGATTAATTAGAGCTGCTTTTATTATGAAACATTACTATCCCTTTAAAGTATATATTAACTGCAGATCGTGGTTAGGTCGTGTTCCTTTAAAGCCTGGGTAGGAGATGTTTTCTACAGTCCACTGGACTATTCAATTATAACATTCATTGTACAAATTTCCTAGAAATTTCACACTAAATTATAGGGTTCAGAATTTGGAAAAATTTAGGAGAGAATGGCCACTTGTGTTTCTTTGATGTTCTCAGGGGTAAAACAGCATGCGATGATATGGGAACAAATAGTGACATTCAGTGATTGATCAGAATACGATAAGGATTCAGTGATTGATCAGAATACGATAAGGATTCAGTGATTGATCAGAATATGATAATGAGTCATTAATTGATCAGAATAAGATAATGAGTCATTAATTGAACATTATAAGATAAGGATTCAGGGTTTCCTGATCAGTGTAAATTGCCAGCGTTACATTCACGGTTAATCAGGGACATAGTCTGCTGCTGGATTAGTTCATCTCTGGGGGAAGTATTTACAAATACAAAGTGGAGTAATTCTGGGGCAAACCAACTGCCCTCTAGGAGACACTAAACACCCCCTGACTTAAAATGGCTTTTAACCCCTGAATAAAAAACAGATCTCTGGGACACTGTGAAGCGTCCCGGGGGTAAAAGCCCATTTAAATCAATGAGAATTTTAGGGATATTTACATGTCCCCTGTGGTACACTTGGATTGCTCCAGGATTCCTCCGGCACACGCACAGTATTCAGGAGGTTAACGAGGTGCAATTCTGGGGCAAACAAACAGCATTAAGGGGGGGGGGGTGAAAATTCCTGTTGGTTTAAATGGGGGTTTTAACCCCCTGGTCACTGCAGTGCACTGGTGTCCCCTCTATCATTGAAGAGGTTAAAAACGGTATTTAAATCTGGCAATTTGCGGAACTTTAAGTTCATTCCAATGATGCCGTTTGTCCAGAATTGCACCTTGTTTATGGTCCCTTCCAGTCACGTTACAGATACAATCCTGCACATGGTTCTGTGGACCCTTTCAGTGCTGGGTAGCTGCACAAAGCTATACCCCCCATCTGTCACTCAAAGAGTTAACCTTGTATTGGTTGTTATGTTGGTTATTCCATTCAATACAAAGAGTTAACCTTGTATTGGTTGTTATGTTGGTTATTCCATTCAATACAAAGGGTTAATCTTGTATTGCTAGAATACATAGGGTTAATCTTGTATTGATTTGTTATGTTGATAATTCCATACAATACAAAGGGTTAATTTTGTATTGGTTGTTTTGTTCATAATTCCATACAAAATAAAGGGTTAACCTTGCATTGCTTATATTGATAATTCCATAGAATACAAAGGGTTAACCTTGTATTGAATGTTATGTTGCTAATTCCATACAATACATAGGGTTAATCTTGTATTGTTGTTATATTGGTTATTCCATACAATAGATAGGGTTAATCTTGTATTGATTTGTTATGTTGGTAATTCCATAGAATAGGAAGAATATTCTATATTAAGAGGTAGGTTCTGGGGTTAGAAAACAAGCACAAAACTGTAAATAATTCTCATAAAACTGAGAATTCCAGTACTGACCACTAGCCGTGGCATCTCCTCCACGTAGGGTTAAACGCCTGGTGAACCAGCTGCTGTTTAAGACTGGCTGAGATTGGGCATATTGCTGGCATGAATCAGATCGTACAGGAGATTATCACACGGGTCCCGTCCTTTTCCTGAAGGGGTTAAGATATCTTTGCCTTAAACAGCTCTTTATTTCTTTAGGCCGTGTTAAAAATCTGTACCCCTGTACCCCTCTGTCCGCTTACACTCCCTCACAAGTGTTCTAATCTACAAGCTAATCTCTAAGTGTTACACGGTATAGATTTCCTTGCATGCTATTGAGTACGACCCTCTAGATTCGCTCCTAGTGAGACGATTGTGCTGTCGGTACATTAATCTAAAGATCTAGTTAGATGTATAAAAAGGTTCCCCTAATGCAGCCAACACCCCTACAATTTAGTTCATCCATATTCTATTATCTTTTTCACCTGAACAGCTGAAGTGTCAGCCGTGAAATCTTACAATTCCAAATCCCCAGCCTGTGTCTGAGCTATGAGGAGCTGTACCCATTTCTCCTTTCAATTATTCTAATCTTAATAGAATTCAGTCATCATCATCCAGGAATCACGGGTGCAGAGTCTAAACTTTCTTCCACCAAACTCATTATTGGTCATCGTAACTGCACTGATCATGTTTCCTTCCTACTATAAAAACATAAGGCTCTCAGAATGAGGACTGCACCCCCTAATACCACCGGGCAGCCTTTACTGCCTGCCTTCCGTGTCCCAGAAATCTAAACTTCATAATCACACCAAGATCATGTGTGGTATGGAGAGTGCTGCAAACACAGCTGATTTTCAACCAGGTCAGCGACCTTGTACCATGTGTCGGTGAACCTTTTATCAATGGCCCTGTACATTTTTTGGCACTTTGTCCACCAAGAATAAGGTGACTTGGTACCTTTCCTTTTAGAAGGTCACCCCTGGATGGATAAACGAACTACCCATTTGCTAGTAAAGGAGCTTGGCTGGAATTTAATGCTCTACAAGGAATGGAGGTTAAACATCAAATGGACATTCCTCTAAGTGGTTTCCTACCTGCTCTGTTAATTTCTAAAATCTCTTCCTGCGCGAGCGGGCATGTGTCGCTCTGCGTGCTGTGGTGTGGAGAGTTTACAACGGATTTACAATAATTGGGGGATCCCAGTTGGGGCGGCCGTGGGATATGCTTCTTTTTTTTCTTTGGTAGTTTCTGTTTAGCCATAGCTAAAGAATAATACATTCCAAAATTGTTCACAATGACGGGTACAGGCATGGCAATGGTCAGTACACCAGCCAGAGCACAAAGCGCTCCCACCAGCATACCAGACCAGGTCTGAGGGTACATATCTCCATAGCCAAGGGTAGTCATGGTCACAACAGCCCACCAGAAGCCAATCGGGATGTTTTTGAAGTGCGTGTGTTCGCTGGCACTGGGATCGTTTGGGTTAGCACCTATTCTCTCAGCATAATAGA
Organism: Rhinophrynus dorsalis; assembly: GCA_037306005.1. Taxonomy (NCBI): domain Eukaryota; kingdom Metazoa; phylum Chordata; class Amphibia; order Anura; family Rhinophrynidae; genus Rhinophrynus; species Rhinophrynus dorsalis. Next base: position 48,179 of record JBBDGT010000046.1, on the reverse strand, counting down.
TCATTGTGGCAAAGATGAGGACGCCCAATGCCAAGAATATGATGAGCAGCAAGAACTCGTTCGTACTGGCGCGGAGGGTGTGCCCTAGGACCCTCAGGCCTACAAAATGCCTTGTCAGCTTGAAAATTCGAAGGATTCGCACAAATCGAACAACTCGTAAGAAACCTAAAACATCCTTAGCAGCTTTGGAAGACAGGCCACTAAGTCCAACCTCTAGATAGAAAGGCAGAATAGCCACAAAGTCGATGATATTCAAAGTGTTCTTGATAAATTCCACCTTATTTGGGCAGAATGTGATCCTCATTAGAAACTCAAATGTGAACCAGACCACGCAGACACCTTCAATGTAGGTCAGGAAGGCTTCAGTCTCGGTCTCCCGGTAGATTCGCTGCTGGGTCTCATTACCAACTATCTCAGTCTCTGTTTTGTTCACGATGGGGTTAAAGCGTTCATGTGTCTCCAGGCAGAAGGTGGTTATTGAGACCAGGATGAAGAAGAGGGAGGCAAAAGCCACGTACTGTAAGGAAAAAGAAGAGCGATGTTAGAAAGGAAACACTTTCTCTTTCTGCCCTGTGTTTACAAATTCTGATGTAAATTTAAAGCAATTTTTAACATCATACAAATTTTAGACCAGACCGTTCAAAAGGCATAACACCAATTTGTCCTGAAACAGTGAAAAGAGACATTCTTTGAAAGTCTGCAGCTATGGCATTTACACAGACATTTTAGCACCATATGTTTCAGTGATTTGTGCAGTTGAATCAAGTTAATACAATCAGACCAAATGGTAGGACAACCTGATACTCTGAACCATGTTAATGCCAGAGAGGTACCGCAGTGCATTGTATTCCAATATGGGATTCACATGGTGACTCTCAAGACTGACGTTATCTGTGACACAAGAGTGAAATATATATCTCCTGTAATAAAGACACAGAGGGTATAAGAAGCGGCTGGTCCATCCCACCAGCCCAGGGTCCAGTATAGGGCACAGGCTTCACTACGTCTCACTGTATACCCAGCAGGGCCTACTACCACTTACCATTCCACCGGATAGTGATAATACTAGTGATCTGTGGGCTGTCTCTTTATAGTGCTAATACTAGTGATCTCTGTGCTGTCTCTTTATAGTGTTAATACTAGTGATGTCTCGGCTGTCTCTTTATAGTGATAATTCTAGTGATCTCTCGGCTGTCTCTTTATAGTGTTAATACTAGTGATGTCTGTGCTGTCTCTTTATAGTGATAATTCTAGTGATCTCTGGGCTGTCTCTTTATAGTGTTAATTCTAGTGATCTCTGGGCTGTCTCTTTATAGTGTTAATACTAGTGATCTCTGGGCTGTCTCTTTATAGTGTTAATACTAGTGATCTCTGGGCTGTCTCTTTATAGTGTTAATACTAGTGATCTCTGGGCTGTCTCTTTATAGTGTTAATTCTAGTGATCTCTGTGCTGTCTCTTTATAGTGATAATTCTAGTGATGTCTGTGCTGTCTCTTTATAGTGATAATTCTAGTGATCTCTGGGCTGTCTCTTTATAGTGATAATTCTAGTGATCTCTGGGCTGTCTCTTTATAGTGTTAATACTAGTGATCTCTGGGCTGTCTCTTTATAGTGTTAATTCTAGTGATCTGTGGGCTGTCTCTTTATAGTGTTAATACTAGTGATCTCTGGGCTGTCTCTTTATAGTGATAATTCTAGTGATGTCTGGGCTGTCTCTTTATAGTGTTAATACTAGTGATCTCTGTGCTGTCTCTTTATAGTGATAATTCTAGTGATGTCTGGGCTGTCTCTTTATAGTGATAATTCTTGTGATCTCTGTGCTGTCTCTTTATAGTGATAATTCTAGTGATCTCTGTGCTGTCTCTTTATAGTGATAATTCTAGTGATGTCTGGGCTGTCTCTTTATAGTGATAATTCTAGTGATGTCTGTGCTGTCTCTTTATAGTGATAATTCTAGTGATCTCTGGGCTGTCTCTTTATAGTGATAATTCTAGTGATCTGTGGGCTGTCTCTTTATAGTGATAATTCTAGTGATCTCTGGGCTGTCTCTTTATAGTGATAATTCTAGTGATCTCTGGGCTGTCTCTTTATAGTGATAATTCTAGTGATCCCTGGTCTGTCTCTTTATAGTGATAATTCTAGTGATGTCTCGGCTGTCTCTTTATAGTGATAATTCTAGTGATGTCTCGGCTGTCTCTTTATAGTGTTAATACTAGTGATCTCTGGGCTGTCTCTTTATAGTGATAATTCTAGTGATCTCTGTGCTGTCTCTTTATAGTGATAATTCTAGTGATCTCTGGGCTGTCTCTTTATAGTGATAATTCTAGTGATCCCTGGTCTGTCTCTTTATAGTGATAATTCTAGTGATGTCTGTGCTGTCTCTTTATAGTGATAATTCTAGTGATCTCTGGGCTGTCTCTTTATAGTGATAATTCTAGTGATCTCTGTGCTGTCTCTTTATAGTGATAATACTAGTGATGTCTCGGCTGTCTCTTTATAGTGATAATTCTAGTGATCTCTGGGCTGTCTCTTTATAGTGATAATAATTCTAGTGATCTCTGTGCTGTCTCTTTATAGTGATAATTCTAGTGATGTCTGGGCTGTCTCTTTATAGTGTTAATTCTAGTGATCTGTGGGCTGTCTCTTTATAGTGATAATTCTAGTGATCTGTGGGCTGTCTCTTTATAGTGATAATTCTAGTGATGTCTGTGCTGTCTCTTTATAGTGATAATTCTAGTGATCTGTGGGCTGTCTCTTTATAGTGATAATTCTAGTGATCTCTGTGCTGTCTCTTTATAGTGATAATTCTAGTGATGTCTGGTCTGTCTCTTTATAGTGATAATTCTAGTGATGTCTGTGCTGTCTCTTTATAGTGTTAATTCTAGTGATCTCTGTGCTGTCTCTTTATAGTGTTAATTCTAGTGATCTCTGTGCTGTCTCTTTATAGTGATAATTCTAGTGATCTCTGTGCTGTCTCTTTATAGTGATAATTCTAGTGATGTCTGTGCTGTCTCTTTATAGTGTTAATACTAGTGATCTCTGTGCTGTCTCTTTATAGTGATAATTCTAGTGATCTCTGTGCTGTCTCTTTATAGTGTTAATTCTAGTGATCTCTGTGCTGTCTCTTTATAGTGATAATTCTAGTGATCTCTGTGCTGTCTCTTTATAGTGATAATTCTAGTGATCTCTCGGCTGTCTCTTTATAGTGATAATTCTAGTGATCTGTGGACTGTCTCTTTATAGTGATAATTCTAGTGATGTCTGGGCTGTCTCTTTATAGTGATAATTCTAGTGATGTCTCGGCTGTCTCTTTATAGTGATAATTCTAGTGATGTCTGGGCTGTCTCTTTATAGTGATAATTCTAGTGATGTCTGTGCTGTCTCTTTATAGTGATAATTCTAGTGATCTCTGGGCTGTCTCTTTATAGTGATAATTCTAGTGATCTCTGTGCTGTCTCTTTATAGTGATAATTCTAGTGATCTCTGGGCTGTCTCTTTATAGTGATAATTCTAGTGATCTCTGTGCTGTCTCTTTATAGTGATAATTCTAGTGATCTGTGGACTGTCTCTTTATAGTGATAATTCTTGTGATCTCTGTGCTGTCTCTTTATAGTGATAATTCTAGTGATGTCCGGGCTGTCTCTTTATAGTGATAATTCTAGTGATCTCTGGGCTGTCTCTTTATAGTGATAATTCTTGTGATCTCTGTGCTGTCTCTTTATAGTGATAATTCTTGTGATCTCTGTGCTGTCTCTTTATAGTGATAATTCTAGTGATGTCTGGGCTGTCTCTTTATAGTGATAATTCTAGTGATCTCTGGGCTGTCTCTTTATAGTGATAATTCTTGTGATCTCTGTGCTGTCTCTTTATAGTGATAATTCTAGTGATCTCTGTGCTGTCTCTTTATAGTGATAATTCTAGTGATCTCTGTGCTGTCTCTTTATAGTGATAATTCTAGTGATCTCTGTGCTGTCTCTTTATAGTGTTAATTCTAGTGATCTCTGTGCTGTCTCTTTATAGTGATAATTCTAGTGATCTGTGGACTGTCTCTTTATAGTGATAATACTAGTGATCTCTGGGCTGTCTCTTTATAGTGATAATTCTAGTGATGTCTGTGCTGTCTCTTTATAGTGTTAATTCTAGTGATCTGTGGACTGTCTCTTTATAGTGATAATACTAGTGATGTCTGGACTGTCTCTTTATAGTGATAATTCTAGTGATGTCTGTGCTGTCTCTTTATAGTGATAATACTAGTGATCTCTGGGCTGTCTCTTTATAGTGATAATACTAGTGATGTCTGTGCTGTCTCTTTATAGTGATCATTCTAGTGATGTCTGGGCTGTCTCTTTATAGTGATAATTCTAGTGATGTCTGTGCTGTCTCTTTATAGTGATAATACTAGTGATGTCTGTGCTGTCTCTTTATAGTGATAATTCTAGTGATCTCTGGGCTGTCTCTTTATAGTGTTAATTCTAGTGATCTCTGTGCTGTCTCTTTATAGTGATAATTCTAGTGATCTCTGTGCTGTCTCTTTATAGTGATAATTCTAGTGATGTCTGTGCTGTCTCTTTATAGTGATAATTCTAGTGATGTCTGTGCTGTCTCTTTATAGTGATAATTCTAATGATCTCTGGGCTGTCTCTTTATAGTGATAATTCTAGTGATCTCTGTGCTGTCTCTTTATAGTGATAATTCTAGTGATCTGTGGACCGTCTCTTTATAGTGATAATTCTAGTGATCTCTGGGCTGTCTCTTTATAGTGATAATTCTAGTGATGTCTGGGCTGTCTCTTTATAGTGTTAATTCTAGTGATGTCTGGGCTGTCTCTTTATAGTGTTAATTCTAGTGATGTCTGGTCTGTCTCTTTATAGTGATAATTCTAGTGATCTCTGTGCTGTCTCTTTATAGTGATAATTCTAGTGATCTCTGTGCTGTCTCTTTATAGTGTTAATTCTAGTGATCTCTGTGCTGTCTCTTTATAGTGATAATTCTAGTGATCTGTGGACTGTCTCTTTATAGTGATAATTCTAGTGATCTCTGGGCTGTCTCTTTATAGTGATAATTCTAGTGATGTCTGGGCTGTCTCTTTATAGTGTTAATTCTAGTGATGTCTGGTCTGTCTCTTTATAGTGATAATTCTAGTGATGTCTGGGCTGTCTCTTTATAGTGATAATTCTAGTGATCTCTGTGCTGTCTCTTTATAGTGATAATTCTAGTGATCTCTGTGCTGTCTCTTTATAGTGATAATTCTAGTGATCTGTGGACTGTCTCTTTATAGTGATAATTCTAGTGATCTCTGGGCTGTCTCTTTATAGTGATAATTCTAGTGATGTCTGGGCTGTCTCTTTATAGTGTTAATTCTAGTGATGTCTCGGCTGTCTCTTTATAGTGTTAATACTAGTGATGTCTGGGCTGTCTCTTTATAGTGTTAATTCTAGTGATGTCTGGTCTGTCTCTTTATAGTGATAATTCTAGTGATGTCTGTGCTGTCTCTTTATAGTGATAATTCTAGTGATCTGTGGGCTGTCTCTTTATAGTGATAATTCTAGTGATGTCTGGGCTGTCTCTTTATAGTGATAATTCTAGTGATGTCTCGGCTGTCTCTTTATAGTGTTAATACTAGTGATGTCTGGGCTGTCTCTTTATAGTGTTAATTCTAGTGATGTCTGGTCTGTCTCTTTATAGTGATAATTCTAGTGATCTCTGTGCTGTCTCTTTATAGTGTTAATTCTAGTGATGTCTCGGCTGTCTCTTTATAGTGATAATTCTAGTGATGTCTCGGCTGTCTCTTTATAGTGATAATTCTAGTGATGTCTCGGCTGTCTCTTTATAGTGATAATTCTAGTGATGTCTCGGCTGTCTCTTTATAGTGATAATTCTAGTGATGTCTGGGCTGTCTCTTTATAGTGATAATTCTAGTGATGTCTGTGCTGTCTCTTTATAGTGATAATTCTAGTGATCTCTGGGCTGTCTCTTTATAGTGATAATTCTAGTGATCTCTGGGCTGTCTCTTTATAGTGATAATTCTAGTGATCTCTGGGCTGTCTCTTTATAGTGATAATTCTAGTGATCTCTGTGCTGTCTCTTTATAGTGATAATTCCTGTGATGTCTCGGCTGTCTCTTTATAGTGTTAATTCTAGTGATGTCTGTGCTGTCTCTTTATAGTGATAATTCTTGTGATCTCTGGGCTGTCTCTTTATAGTGTTAATTCTAGTGATGTCTGGGCTGTCTCTTTATAGTGTTAATCCTAGTGATGTCTGGGCTGTCTCTTTATAGTGTTAATTCTAGTGATGTCTCGGCTGTCTCTTTATAGTGATAATTCTAGTGATGTCTGTGGGCTGTCTCTTTATAGTGTTAATACTAGTGATCTCTGTGCTGTCTCTTTATAGTGATAATTCTAGTGATGTCTGGTCTGTCTCTTTATAGTGATAATTCTAGTGATGTCTGGTCTGTCTCTTTATAGTGATAATTCTAGTGATGTCTGTGCTGTCTCTTTATAGTGATAATTCTAGTGATCTCTGTGCTGTCTCTTTATAGTGTTAATACTAGTGATGTCTCGGCTGTCTCTTTATAGTGATAATTCTAGTGATGTCTGGACTGTCTCTTTATAGTGATAATTCTAGTGATGTCTGTGGGCTGTCTCTTTATAGTGATAATTCTAGTGATGTCTGTGCTGTCTCTTTATAGTGATAATTCTAGTGATCTCTGGGCTGTCTTTTTATAGTGTTAATTCTAGTGATGTCTGGACTGTCTCTTTATAGTGATAATTCTAGTGATCTCTGGGCTGTCTCTTTATAGTGATAATTCTAGTGATGTCTGGACTGTCTCTTTATAGTGATAATTCTAGTGATCTCTGGGCTGTCTCTTTATAGTGATAATTCTAGTGATCTCTGTGCTGTCTCTTTATAGTGATAATTCTAGTGATGTCTGGGCTGTCTCTTTATAGTGTTAATACTAGTGATCTCTGGGCTGTCTCTTTATAGTGATAATTCTAGTGATCTCTGGTCTGTCTCTTTATAGTGATAATTCTAGTGATCTCTGGTCTGTCTCTTTATAGTGATAATTCTAGTGATCTCTGTGCTGTCTCTTTATAGTGATAATTCTAGTGATCTGTGGACTGTCTCTTTATAGTGTTAATACTAGTGATCTCTGGGCTGTCTCTTTATAGTGATAATTCTAGTGATCTCTGGTCTGTCTCTTTATAGTGATAATTCTAGTGATGTCTGGGCTGTCTCTTTATAGTGACAATTCTAGTGATGTCTCGGCTGTCTCTTTATAGTGATAATTCTAGTGATCTGTGGGCTGTCTCTTTATAGTGTTAATACTAGTGATGTCTGGGCTGTCTCTTTATAGTGTTAATTCTAGTGATGTCTGGGCTGTCTCTTTATAGTGTTAATACTAGTGATGTCTCGGCTGTCTCTTTATAGTGATAATTCCTTGTGGTCTCTTAGTGTTTTCCTGTCTGGTACATGGAGGGTGGAGGCCGATCCTCTGTGTTTTTTGTGCTAAATTCAGTTTCCATAGAAACAGGACAAACCGCCAAAGATGCCGAATCAACACGGATCAGATTTCCTGCAAAGATGCTGCATTTTGGGGTCAGCGTCCTGTTAATGGTGAAGGTTATTGTGAATATTGTGCAGGAGTAATCATGTCCCCCTTCGGTCAGCGTGTCCTGTAGTGTCAGGAACACGTCCTTCAGATAATTCATTTCTACCTCTATATTAATAGGGAATTCTGATAAATAAATCACTGAAAATCCTGCTTTTTCCTCAGATGGAACCAAAACGTGTTTCCTTAGAAACCAGCGCATCAGCTAATGTGCAGATATGAGGTCCCGGAGGAACGGGAATCTCTATTAGTGATAAACCGACACAAACGTGCGCTGGAGGTCATCAGAGAACTGCCCAGAAGCTGGACCTGCGGGACAATAGGACCAGGGAAATGCTGGACTAACGGGAAGCAAGGCTTCTGAGACCTCTCTAACATCCAAGAGGTTAAAAGTCCGATTTAAATTAACCCCTTAAGGACTAGTTGTCATGCTATGACTGTCATGGTATTTATACCCCTAAGATCTGGTGAAGGTCATGTCACATGCAGGAGGGCTGTAAGTAAAATGGGGTATGAAAATGACCATTCCAAGACTGGAGCGGTCACTCTCAGTCCCCAAAGCGACATGCAAGCACACATAACAGGTCACGTGTACCTGGGCGTCAAATCCGACCTTAAGGAAAGGTCACTTCCCTGCACTGCTGGTCCTTAAGGAGTTAAATGGTCAAATCAAATTCTCCAGCAATGGTCAAATCAATCAATCATCCTAGTGGACATCAGGACAGACCTCACACCGCACTCATCCTAGTGGACATCAGGACAGACCTCAAACACCTCACTCATCATCCTAGTGGACATCAGGACAGGTCTCTCACACCGCACTCATCATCCTAGTGGACATCAGGACAGACCTCACACACCACACTCATCATCCTAGTGGACATCAGGACAGACCTCTCACACCACACTCATCATCCTAGTGGACATCAGGATAGACCTCTCACACCACACTCATCCTAGTGGACATCTGGACAGACCTCACACCACACTCATCCTAGTGGACATCTGGACAGACCTCACACTGCACTTATCCTAGTGGACATCAAGGCAGACCTCACACACCACACTCATTCTAGTGGACATCAGGACAGACCTCACACCACACTCAGTCTAGTGGACATCAGGACAGACCTCACACTGCACTTATCCTAGTGGACATCTGGACAGACCTCACACTGCACTTATCCTAGTGGACATCTGGACAGACCTCACACCACACTCATCCTAGTGGACATCTGGACAGACCTCACACACCACTCATTCTAGTGGACATCAGGACAGACCTCACACTGCACTTATCCTAGTGGACATCAGGACAGACCTCACACCACACTCATCCTAGTGGACATCTGGACAGACCTCACACACCACTCATTCTAGTGGACATCAGGACAGACCTCACACTGCACTTATCCTAGTGGACATCTGGACAGACCTCACACCGCACTAATCCTAGTGGACATCTGGACAGACCTCACACCGCACTCATCCTAGTGGACATCTGGACAGACCTCACACCACACTCAGTCTAGTGGACATCTGGACAGACCTCACACTGCACTTATCCTAGTGGTCATCAGGACAGACCTCACACTGCACTTATCCTAGTGGACATGAGGACAGACCTCACACAGCGCTCATCCTAGTGGACATCTGGACAGACCTCACACAGCACTCATCCTAGTGGACATCTGGACAGACCTCACACTGCACTTATCCTAGTGGTCATCAGGACAGACCTCACACAGCACTCATCCTAGTGGACATCAGGACAGACCTCACACAGCGCTCATCCTAGTGGACATCTGGACAGACCTCACACTGCACTTATCCTAGTGGACATCTGGACAGACCTCACACTGCACTCATCCTAGTGGACATCTGGACAGACCTCACACTGCACTAATCCTAGTGGACATCTGGACAGACCTCACACTGCACTAATCCTAGTGGACATCTGGACAGACCTCACACTGCACTAATCCTAGTGGACATCTGGACAGACCTCACACTGCACTAATCCTAGTGGACATCAGGACAGACCTCACACTGCACTAATCCTAGTGGACATCTGGACAGACCTCACACCACACTCAGTCTAGTGGACATCTGGACAGACCTCACACTGCACTTATCCTAGTGGACATCAGGACAGACCTCACACTGCACTTATCCTAGTGGACATCAGGACAGACCTCACACCACACTCAGCCTAGTGGACATCTGGACAGACCTCACACTGCACTCATCCTAGTGGACATGAGGACAGACCTCACACTGCACTTATCCTAGTGGACATCTGGACAGACCTCACACCACACTCATCCTAGTGGACATGAGGACAGACCTCACACAGCACTCATCCTAGTGGACATCTGGACAGACCTCACACTGCACTTATCCTAGTGGACATCTGGACAGACCTCACACTGCACTTATCCTAGTGGACATCAGGACAGACCTCACACAGCACTCATCCTAGTGGACATCTGGACAGACCTCACACTGCACTTATCCTAGTGGACATCTGGACAGACCTCACACCACACTCATCCTAGTGGACATCAGGACAGACCTCACACCACACTCAGCCTAGTGGACATCAGGACAGACCTCACACCACACTCATCCTAGTGGACATCTGGACAGACCTCACACTGCACTCATCCTAGTGGACATGAGGACAGACCTCACACCACACTCAGCCTAGTGGACATCTGGACAGACCTCACACTGCACTCATCCTAGTGGACATCTGGACAGACCTCACACCACACTCATCCTAGTGGACATCAGGACAGACCTCACACCACACTCAGCCTAGTAGACATCTGGACAGACCTCACACTGCACTCATCCTAGTGGACATCTGGACAGACCTCACACCACACTCATCCTAGTGGACATCAGGACAGACCTCACACCACACTCAGCCTAGTGGACATCTGGACAGACCTCACACTGCACTTATCCTAGTGGACATCAGGACAGACCTCACACCACACTCAGTCTAGTGGACATCTGGACAGACCTCACACTGCACTTATCCTAGTGGACATCTGGACAGACCTCACACCACACTCATCCTAGTGGACATCAGGACAGACCTCACACCACACTCAGCCTAGTGGACATCTGGACAGACCTCACACCACACTCAGTCTAGTGGACATCTGGACAGACCTCACACTGCACTTATCCTAGTGGACATCTGGACAGACCTCACACTGCACTTATCCTAGTGGACATCTGGACAGACCTCACACCACACTCAGCCTAGTGGACATCTGGACAGACCTCACACTGCACTTATCCTAGTGGACATCTGGACAGACCTCACACCACACTCATCCTAGTGGACATCAGGACAGACCTCACACCACACTCATCCTAGTGGACATCAGGACAGACCTCACACCACACTCAGCCTAGTGGACATCTGGACAGACCTCACACTGCACTTATCCTAGTGGACATCTGGACAGACCTCACACCACACTCATCCTAGTGGACATCAGGACAGACCTCACACCACACTCAGTCTAGTGGACATCTGGACAGACCTCACACTGCATTAATCCTAGTGGACATCAGGACAGACCTCACACCACACTCATCCTAGTGGACATGAGTACAGACCTCACACCACACTCATCCTAGTGGACATCAGGACAGACCTCACACCACACTCATCCTAGTGGACATGAGTACAGACCTCACACCACACTCATCCTAGTGGACATCAGGACAGACCTCACACTGCACTTATCCTAGTGGACATCTGGACAGACCTCACACCACACTCATCCTAGTGGACATCAGGACAGACCTCACACCACACTCATCCTAGTGGACATCAGGACAGACCTCACACCACACTCAGCCTAGTGGACATCAGGACAGACCTCACACCGCACTCAGTCTAGTGGACATCAGGACAGACCTCACACCACACTCAGTCTAGTGGACATCAGGACAGACCTCACACTGCACTCATCCTAGTGGACATCAGGACAGACCTCACACCGCACTAATCCTAGTGGACATCTGGACAGACCTCACACCACACTCATCCTAGTGGACATCAGGACAGACCTCACACCACACTCATCCTAGTGGACATCAGGACAGACCTCACACTGCACTCATCCTAGTGGACATCAGGACAGACCTCACACCACACTCATCCTAGTGGACATCAGGACAGACCTCACACTGCACTTATCCTAGTGGACATCAGGACAGACCTCACACCACACTCATCCTAGTGGACATCAGGACAGACCTCACACTGCACTTATCCTAGTGGACATCAGGACAGACCTCACACCACACTCAGCCTAGTGGACATCTGGACAGACCTCACACTGCACTCATCCTAGTGGACATCTGGACAGACCTCACACCACACTCATCATCCTAGTGGACATCAGGACAGACCTCTCACACCGCACTCATCCTAGTGGACATGAGGACAGACCTCACACTGCACTCATCCTAGTGGACATCAGGACAGACCTCACACCACGTTCATCATCCTAGTGGACATCAGGACAGACCTCACACCGCACTAATCCTAGTGGACATCTGGACAGACCTCACACCGCACTAATCCTAGTGGACATCTGGACAGACCTCACACCGCACTCATCCTAGTGGACATGAGGACAGACCTCACACCACGTTCATCATCCTAGTGGACATCTGGACAGACCTCACACCACACTCAGCCTAGTGGACATGAGGACAGACCTCACACCACACTCAGCCTAGTGGACATCTGGACAGACCTCACACCACACTCAGCCTAGTGGACATCAGGACAGACCTCACACTGCACTTATCCTAGTGGACATGAGGACAGACCTCACACCACGTTCATCATCCTAGTGGACATCTGGACAGACCTCACACCACACTCAGCCTAGTGGACATCAGGACAGACCTCACACTGCACTTATCCTAGTGGACATCAGGACAGACCTCACACTGCACTCATCCTAGTGGACATCTGGACAGTCCTCTCCCCTTTAACTCCACAATTCCTGCACTCTTGTATCTTACAGACTAGACACTGAATAATAACCAGTTTATTAATCGGTATGTTTTATGATTTAAAGGAGAATATGGCCCTCTAATAATAACCCCGCACTCACCGTACTATGATGAGAACATCCCACTGGTCTCCTATTCATTTTGCCCCATTTAACCCAATGAGTGCCAGAGGGAGGGAGGCAATGCATTATGTTGCAAAGTGTCAGATGCCTTCTGTCACACTAACAGTTAAGAATCCTGATGATTTACATAGATTTATTTGCCCCAGTAGCTTGCTGAGCATCCAAGGGTTAATGGGTCTGACTTGCAGGTTTTCTAAGGGGATTTAATGTGTAGGGCTGCTTTAAGAACCCCTGAGGCCTGCAGCAAAAAACTAAATAGCTGCCCCCCCGATATAGGATCCTGTTACCTTTACTTCTCACACTCATTTATTCCTGACACCCGCAGTGGCGCTGCTCTTACAGTCTATGACAGTGGTTCTCAAGTTGTTTTGCTCAAGGGACCCCTAACATGCAGACTGTAATTTTTTGGGCACACCTAACATTGCGTGTCATTTGTCAAGGGTGTAATGAAGGTTAAAATATATATATATACAGTTATTCTTCAATCACACAACTACAATAAACATATTGTGCATAGTCCTTTCTATAAACAGACAGGTGTAACTCTAAATTCACATTCTTGTCACAGCATTATAGATATAATGGGGCACCCTAAGTGGATGTGGTGTGCCACGGCACCCTGGGTTGAGTTTCACACTTTACATCCATGGAATCATGTTACTGCGTCCCCTAGTGTTCACATCCGGGATCATTTCCCAGGACAGCGACTTGAACGTTTTGCCAGATCAGATAAGGACATGTGAGCAGGGATCTGTGTGTCTCCTGGATATGAAATTATTGGTTTGATTTAAAGCACTTGTTTTATCGCTTTAACCAGAGTGTCCATTTAATCTGTTTATTTCCAATAGTCAAGACATTCCTGGCCTGCTGAATCTCCTACATTTATTGGACTAATCTGATAAACTGCACAGGAATTGATCTTCATTCCGTCTACCAGAATTACCCTCATAGCCAGGGGCAATTGTGGACTAGCTGTCCAAAGCGTTGGTGTTTGTGAGGCTTTACCCTGTGATGTGTCGTTCGAAAACATCCTGGGCCATATTTATTATGTAGGAATGGAGAAATTCTGTTGCAAAGCAACAGCATTAAAATTCCTAAAAGTCCCATTGATATAAGGCAGTGGTTCTCAACCCCGGTCCTCGGGACCCACTAACAGGCCAGTACTTAGGGATTTCTCTGCTAGAGCACAGGTGTGGTGATCAGAGGCTCAGTCACATTGATTAACTCACCTGTGTTCTAACAAGGAAATCATGTGATCAGAGTCTCATTCACATTGATTAACTCACCTGTGTTCTAACAAGGAAATCATGTGATCAGAGGCTCATTCACACTGATTAACTCACCTGTGTTCTAACAAGGAAATCATGTGATCAGAGGCTCATTTACATTGATTAACTCACCTGTGCACTAACAAGGAAATCATGTGATCAGAGGCTCATTCACACTGATTAACGCACCTGTGTTCTAACAAGGAAATCATGTGATCAGAGGCTCATTCACATTGATTAACTCACCTGTGCTCTATCAAGGAAATCATCAAATCCTGGCCTGTTAGTGGGTCCTGAGGACTGGAGTTGAGAACCACTGATATAAGGGAACTCTAACATAAAAAACGTAACATAATGTCATACAATTTGTGATACCGGTACACCCTTTTACTACCCGGAAAAGTCTGGTCAGAAGTGGTCTTCATGGAAGACTTGTAGCCAAAAATCCATACCTCTGACATGGAAACGAGGACAAGCGACTCAACTATGCATGAAAACACATGAACTGGGGGGCAGAAAAATGGTAGCAGGTGCTCTAAACTAAGGAGTCAAAATTTGAAATATTTGGCTTTATCAGAAGGTAGTTTGTTCTCCGAAGGGCTGGAGAGCGGTACAAGAATGTATGCAGGCAACAGTGAAGCATGGTGGACGTTCCTTGCAGGTCTGGGGCTGCATTTCTGCAATTGGAGTTTGAGATTTAGTCAGAATTAATGGTCTCCTCAATGACGAGATGTACAGATACTTATCCATCATGTAATACCATCAGGGAGGAATCTGATTGGCCCCAATTTTTTCTGAAGCATGACAACGACCCCAAACATACAGCCAGTGTCATTAAGAACTATATTCAGTGTAAAGAAGAACAAGGAGTCCTGGAAGTGATGGTACGGACCCCACAGAACCCTGATCTCAACATCATCCAGTCTGTCTGGGATTACATGAAGAGAGAGAAGCAGCTGAGGCCTAAATCCACAGAAGAACTGTGGGTAGTTCTCCAGGATGTCTGGAACAACCTACCTGCCGAGTTCCTTACAAGTGTACCTAGAACAATTGATGTGTTTTGAAGGCAAAGGGTGGTCACACCAAATATTGATTTGATTTAGTTTTTTCTTCTGTTCGCTCACTATAATTTTGTTACTTGACAAATATAAACTATTAACATGTCTATTTTTAAAGCATTCTTACTTTACAGCATTTTTTCACACCTGCCAATTAATTCTGCACAGTAGTGTATATATGGTACAGCTTCCCAGCAGAGATAGTAGAGGCTAATACTGTTAGGAGATTCAGTAGTGCCTGGGTCAGACATACTTCTATTCTGAGGCACTTAAAGGGATAGTAACACTTAATATGTAAATATATATATATATATATATATATGTAAAACAAGGTACTCTCTCTACTGAGAGATGTTTTATACATCAGTTATTATCACTCAGACTTGAGTTTTTTAGGTGTAATATTTCAATGGCCTGAAATTGTACAGTGGCGCTGTTGCTACACCATCCTAAGGAGATTTATGGTGACTGACCAGAGCTGTCTATAGGCTAGTGTAGCAGCAGCGCCACTGTACAATTTCAGGCCACTGTGATACTGCACTTAAAAAACTGAGCGGTAATAACATTTGAACAAAACACCCCTCAGCACTGGGAGTTCCCTGTTGTACTCGGGGGATAAACCTTGTAATATAAATTTTACTATCTATTTAGAATTACTATCCCTTTAATACTGAGTATTTTTTGGGCAGACTGGATTGGACTGATTGCTAACAGAAAGTGCCCAACGTGTAATGAGAATTAACTCCTTGAGTGCCTAAGTGGTCTCCAGCGCATAGCAAAGTAATACCTTGATGTCCTCTATAGTATCCAAGTGGTTAATGGAACCATCACAAGTGAACTCCATCCCATTAATAACAATCACTTTTCCTTTACAAGGGAACTCCATCCCATTAATACCAATCACTATTCCTTTACATGTGAACTCCATCCCATTAATAACAATCACTATTCCTTTACATGTGAACTCCATTCCATTAATACCAATCACTATTCCTTTACGAGTGAACTCCATCCCATTAATACCAATCGCTATTCCTTTACAAGTGAACTCCATCCCATTAATACTAATTCTATTCCTTTACATGTGAACTCCATCCCATTAATACCAATCGCTATTCATTTACATGTGAACTCCATCCCATTAATACCAATCACTATTCTTTTACAAGTGAACTCCATCCCATTAATACCAATCACTATTCCTTTACGAGTGAACTCCATCCCATTAATACCAATCGCTATTCCTTTACAAGTGAACTCCATCCCATTAATACTAATTCTCTTCCTTTACATGTGAACTCCATCCCATTAATACCAATCGCTATTCATTTACATGTGAACTCCATCCCATTAATACCAATCACTATTCTTTTACAAGTGAACTCCATCCCATTAATACCAATCACTATTCCTTTACAAGTGAACTCCATCCCATTAATACCAATCACTATTCTTTTACAAGTGAACTCCATCCCATTAATACCAATCACTATTCCTTTACAAGTGAACTCCATCCCATTAATACCAATCACTATTCTTTTACAAGTGAACTCCATCCCATTAATACCAATCACTATTCTTTTACAAGTGAACTCCATCCCATTAATACCAATCGCTATTCCTTTACAAGTGAACTCCATCCCATTAATACCAATCACTATTCCTTTACATGTGAACTCCATCCCATTAATACCAATCACTATTCTTTTACAAGTGAAGTCCATCCCATTAATACCAATCACTATTCTTTTACAAGTGAACTCCATCCCATTAATACCAATCACTATTCCTTTACATGTGAACTCCATCCCATTAATACCAATCACTATTCTTTTACAAGTGAACTCCATCCCATTAATACCAATCACTATTCCTTTACAAGTGAACTCCATCCCATTAATACCAATCACTATTCTTTTACAAGTGAACTCCATCCCATTAATACCAATCACTATTCCTTTACAAGTGAACTCTATCCCATTAATAGAAATCACTATTCCTTTACATGTGAACTCCATCCCATTAATACCAATCACTGTTCCTTTACATGTGAACTCCATCCCATTAATACCAATCACTATTCCTTTACATGTGAACTCCATCCCATTAATACCAATCACTATTCCTTTACAAGTGAACTCTATCCCATTAATAGAAATCACTATTCCTTTACATGTGAACTCCATCCCATTAATACCAATCACTGTTCCTTTACATGTGAACTCCATCCCATTAATACCAATCGCTATTCTTTTACAAGTGAAGTCCATCCCATTAATACCAATCACTATTCTTTTACAAGTGAACTCCATCCCATTAATACCAATCACTATTCCTTTACAAGTGAACTCTATCCCATTAATACCAATCACTGTTCCTTTACATGTGAACTCCATCCCATTAATACCAATCACTGTTCCTTTACATGTGAACTCCATCCCATTAATACCAATCACTATTCCTTTACATGTGAACTCCATCCCATTAATACCAATCGCTATTCCTTTACATGTGAACTCTATCCCATTAATACAAATCACTATTCCTTTACAAGTGAACTCTATCCCATTAATACAAATCACTGTTCCTTTACATGTGAACTCCATCCCATTAATACCAATCACTATTCCTTTACATGTGAACTCTATCCCATTAATACAAATCACTATTCCTTTACAAGTGAACTCTATCCCATTAATACAAATCACTGTTCCTTTACATGTGAACTCCATCCCATTAATACCAATCACTATTCATTTACATGTGAACTCCATCCCATTAATACCAATCACTATTCCTTTACATGTGAAGTCCATCCCATTAATACCAATCACTATTCTTTTACAAGTGAACTCCATCCCATTAATACCAATCACTATTCCTTTACATGTGAACTCCATTCCATTAATACCAATCACTATTCTTTTACAAGTGAACTCCATCCCATTAATACCAATCACTATTCCTTTACAAGTGAAGTCCATCCCATTAATACCAATCACTATTCTTTTACAAGTGAACTCCATCCCATTAATACCAATCGCTATTCATTTACAAGTGAACTCCATCCCATTAATACCAGTCACTATTCCTTTACATGTGAACTCCATTCCATTAATACCAATCACTATTCTTTTACAAGTGAACTCCATCCCATTAATACCAATCACTATTCCTTTACAAGTGAAGTCCATCCCATTAATACCAATCACTATTCTTTTACAAGTGAACTCCATCCCATTAATACCAATCGCTATTCATTTACAAGTGAACTCCATCCCATTAATACCAATCGCTATTCATTTACAAGTGAACTCCATCCCATTAATACCAATCACTGTTCCTTTACGAGTGAACTCCATCCCATTAATACCAATCGCTATTCCTTTACGAGTGAACTCCATCCCATTAATACCAATCACTATTCCTTTACATGTGAACTCCATCCCATTAATACCAATCACTGTTCCTTTACATGTGAACTCCATCCCATTAATACCAATCACTGTTCCTTTACGAGTGAACTCCATCCCATTAATACCAATCGCTATTCCTTTACAAGTGAACTCCATCCCATTAATACCAATCGCTATTCCTTTACAAGTGAACTCCATCCCATTAATACCAATCACTTTTCTTTTACAAGTGAACTCCATCCCATTAATACCAATCACTATTCTTTTACATGTGAACTCCATCCCATTAATACCAATCACTATTCCTTTACAAGTGAACTCCATCCCATTAATACCAATCACTATTCCTTTACATGTGAACTCCATCCAATTAATACCAATCACTATTCCTTTACACGTGAACTCCATCCCATTAATACCAATCACTATTCCTTTACAAGTGAACTCCATCCCATTAATACCAATCACTGTTCCTTTACAAGTGAACTCCATCCCATTAATACCAATCACTGTTCCGTTACGAGTGAACTCCATCCCATAATTTAATACCAATCACTATTCCTTTATGAGTGAACTTCATCCCATTAATACCAATCACTATTCCGTTACGAGTGAAGTCCATCCCATTAATACCAATCACTATTCCTTTACAAGTGAACTCCATCCCATTAATACCAATCGCTATTCCTTTACATGTGAACTCCATCCCATTAATACCAATCGCTATTCATTTACATGTGAACGCCATCCTATTAATACAAATCACTATTCCTTTACGAGTGAACTCCAATCCATTAATACAAATCACTATTCCTTTATGAGTGAACTCCATCCCATTAATACAAATCGCTATTCCTTTACAAGTGAACTCCATCCCATTAATACCAATCGCTATTCCTTTACATGTGAACTCCATCCCATTAATACTAATTCTATTCCTTTACATGTGAACTCCATCCCATTAATACCAATCGCTATTCATTTACATGTGAACTCCATTATATTAATACCAATCGCTATTCCTTTACAAGTGTACTCTATCCCATTAATACAAATCACTATTCCTTTACAAGTGAACTCCATCCCATTAATACCAATCACTATTCCTTTACAAGTGAACTCCATCCCATTAATACCAATCACTATTCCTTTACAAGTGAACTCCATCCCATTAATACCAATCACGGTTCCTGATGTCACAATGTGTTCATGGAAGTCAGCGGAATCATGTTAATTAATGAAATCTGTGGGGCCCTTAATGATTTCTGTCATTCCCCTGAGGAGCAATACGAGTCAGCGATACGCAGCCGCCAGCCTGGTCACTTAGACAATATATATTTCCCATTGATTTTCTGTTTTGAAATTCAATTAGAAGCATTTACACTCATGCAGAAGCTGATCAATTTTATGCAAAATAATCTTGTGCTTATTGTCCTCGGCTGGTTGTCCTAATGAGCAGACTTCACCTTTCAGGGATCATTAGAAAAAATGGGACATGGGAATCTGGCTCCGGATCAACCCCCCCCCCCAAGCCCTTTTCTTTCTTCAAACACAAAGCTGAATATTTCATAAATACCAAATACATCCATCACAAAGTCTAGATCTCCACCCTAAATCTGTCAGGATAACAAGCAGCTATTAATATAAATAAAAACAAACTTACACTGTCAGGTAGGCCTCAGTGAGCTAGAAGCTGGGGGGTGCTGGATGTGGAGTGTAGCTGGATAGAAGTGGCTGCTCTGGGAATGCCTTGCTGCGGCCTAACCCAGGTTGGAGGTGCTGAAGCCAGATACCAGAATGATGCCCCAGACATAGCAACTACTCACTGAGTCAGGAAACAGAGAGCAGAACCTACTCATAGAACTACTTGTCTCTGTTGAGAACACAAAAGGGGCAGAACTCAAGTTACAAAGGTTCAAGGAGAAGTAGAGTCGAACGACAAATCTCGATGGGGTCGAGAAACCCGGAACCAAC
The DNA here is from genome assembly GCA_037306005.1 of Rhinophrynus dorsalis. NCBI lineage: Eukaryota > Metazoa > Chordata > Amphibia > Anura > Rhinophrynidae > Rhinophrynus > Rhinophrynus dorsalis. The sequence continues at coordinate 27,677 of JBBDGT010000046.1, read as the reverse complement.
AAGGAGTCGAACTCATAGGAAAATAGTTCTTTGGAATCAACTGGAAGTCGAAGGTGTTGAGCTTGACCGGGTGGGTGATGTCAAGCTTGACTAGGAGCAGGGTTAGTTAGGGGAAATACAAAGGAGTGGGGTAGAGAATGGGCAACAGGCCGGATCCGTAAAGTGCAGAGATGGTACCAAGGATGAGTGGGCGAGGAGTCAAACCAGCCGGGCAATGCGGTACACAAGGAAAAATTAGGAGAATAGTAGCGTAGATGGAGCCAAACGTTGATACCGGAATACAAAGATGAAAAGCCAAATCAGGTAACAAAGGGGTGATCAGGGATAGCCGGGTCAGGAACACTGGAAACTCATGGAACAAGACTCAATACAAGGTCATGGCAAGAACGCATAGATTGTACACCGATGCAAGGCACCAGCGCTACATAAGTCATCATCACAGAACAGAGTAAGGAAAGCCCAGCAAAACAGAATACCTGGCAAAACCCAGAAAACAGGTAAAAGCATGATAATGTCTCCAGTCTAGATCACCACCTTATTTCTCCAGTCCAGATTTCCTCCCTAAATCTCCAGTCTAGATCTCCAGCTTACTGAATATCTCCAATTTAGATCTCCTTTCTAGATCGCCACGTTATAAGGTAGAGATCTAGATTGGTGATATAGGCTCGAGATTTAGACTATATCTCCATTCTACATCTCCTCCCTATGTCTCCAGTCTAGATTTCCTCCCTATATATCCAGTCTAGATCTCCACCCTATATCTCTACTCTAGATCTCCATCTTATATCTCCAGTTTAGATCTCCTCCCCATATCTGCAGTTTTGGTCTCCTCCCTATATAAGTAGTCAAGATCTCCTCCCTATACCTCCAGTCTAGATCTCTATCTCTCCAGTCTATATCTCCACCCTATATCACCAGTCTAGATTTCCTCCCTATATCTCCAATCTAGAACTCTACCCTATATCTCCAGTCTAGATCTCCACCCAATATCTCCATTCTACATAGCCTCCCTATATCTTCATTATAGATCTCCTTGTATATCTCTAGATGTCTAGAGATATATTGTCTAGATAACAAGTTTAGATCTGCAGTCTAGATACTGAGTCTAGATCTTCAGACTAGCTCTCCAGTCTACATCTGCACTCTAGATTTCGAAATACAAGTGTCCTTTGTGATTGTTTATGTTTATTTAGAGTTGATGTATTTCAGAAATATGTGGGAACTAAATTCCCAACAAGTCAGACAAAGGCTTCATATGAGTAGATTCTAGCCTGAATAACCAAAGGGAAATTGGGTTTGGTCCTATGATTTACTCCAAACTGTTCTGCTGGGTTATGGTAGCAGATTCCTCAAGTTTTATTTTACCATATTAGCATTTGGGGCAGTGAATCAGCCCCATTAGCACCAAATGTTGTGATGATAAATATTCCACATGCCACACTGGAGTTGTGTACAGACATTAGCACATCGCAAAAACTTCACAAATTAATTTAAACATCATAATATGTACATTTCCCTTAAAGAACAATTGTTTCCATTGGAATCAGTTCGTGTCAGGAAGCTCAATATATCTGAACATCATTTCCTCATTAACACCCAAAATCCATAGTAGTGGACCGGGATCTCTCTCTCCTTTCATTCTCTCACTGTGTTTTTCTTCCCTTCTTTCATTCTCCATGTCACACTCTCGGCCTCCCTCATTTTCTCTGTCTTCCCCCCCTGTCTCTCACTGTCTGTAGGTCTTTCTGTGCGTTTCCATCACTGTCTCTCTTGTTGTCTGTCTGTCTGTCTCTTTCTGTCTCTCTCAGTCCATCTCCCCCACTGCATGTCTCTCTCTCTCTGTGTCCTTCAAGACCTGCTTCTGTCTCTCACTCTCTCCCCTTCACTACCTGGCTGTTTTGCTGACTGTATATCTCTGCCTGTCCATCTCACTGTCTATATCTCTCTTGCGTTATCTATCCCTCTCTGTCTGTCTGTGATGTGTTAGTTCTAATTTAATTGCTATAATCTTCGCATCTAAATAACAGAAAATCTAGATTTCTAAATAAAAATAGGCAATACAACATATGACAGCTCTCAAAAATTACCACACACTGTGATATGAATGGATCTAGTCCACACACTGTGATATGAATGGATCTAGTCCACACACTGTGATATCAATGAATCTAGTCCACACACCGTGATATGAATGGATCTAGTCCACACACTGTGATACGAATGGATCTAGACAGAGTCCACACACTGTGATATGAATGGGTCTAGTCCATAAACTGTGATATGAATGGATCTAGTCCACACACTGTGATATGAATGGATCTAGTCCACACACTGTGATATGAATGGATCTAGTCCACACACTGTGATATGAATGGATCTAGTCCACACACTGTGATGTGAATGGATCGAGTCCACACACTGTGATATGAATGGATCTAGACAGAGTCCAAGCACTGTGATATGAATAGATCTAGTCCACACACACTGTGATATGAATGGATCTAGGCAGAGTCCACACACTGTGATAGTCCACACACTGTGATATGAATGGATCTAGTCCACACACTGTGATATGAATGGATCTAGTCCACACACTGTGATGTGAATGGATCTAGACAGAGTCCACACACTGTGATATGAATTGATCTAGTCCACACACTGTGATATGAATGGATCGAGTCCACACACTGTGATATGAATGGATCTAGTCCACACACTGTGATATGAATGGATCTAGACAGAGTCCACACACTGTGATATGAATTGATCTAGTCCACACACTGTGATACGAATGTGTAAGCGGCGGCTTACCTTCTGCCGACCGCCAGACCCGGTAGGTGTCCGGCTTCTTTCTTCGCGGCATGCCACGCTCTCTGGGAGTACCGGTATGCACTGGGTTCCTTCCAGGCGACCGGTCTCCTCGTTGCTCCCTCTGGCGGCTCCAGCCGCATCTGAACTCGGGCGCGCGTCTCAGGAATTCCCTGATGATGTCACGACCCGGTTCTTAAACAGACAGTGCAGTTTTGCTCCACCTCTTGGGGTGAAGCAATTTGTTTATGAACTGCCTGGACACCACTTCAGTTGCCCTTTCGTGGTGTTCCAGTGCAGTTGTGTTGGGCTGTGTGTATGAACTGGTTTGTCTGAGTACCCGATCTGGTGTAGACCTGTGGCTTTGTCTGACTACCCGCTCCGTGTATGACCCTTGGCGTGTCTGACATCCAGTCTGGTGCAAACCTGCGGCTCTGGCTGACTAACCATTCTGTGTATGACCTAGGCTTGTCTGAGTACCTGATCTGTTGTTGACCTGTGGCTCTGTCTGACTACCCGCTCAGTGTATGTCCTTGGCATGTCTGACATCCAATCTGTTGCAAACCTGCGGCTCTGGGTTAAGTTTCGCCCCTTCCCATTCCGACTTGTCTGACTACCCACCTTGGCGTTCCCCGGGGTTGTCCATTGCGCACCCAGCATACCAACGCTCCAGTGGATAACTTTGTTGGATGCCTTGGTGGCTCTGGTGGACTTCCTCTCGTCCTTGTACCTCTGTGGCATTCAGGTGGGGACCTGTAGCACAGTTGGTCTCTCTGGGAGAGTTGTCTATACAGGTGCGAACCTGTAGCACAGTTGCCTTCCTTGGAACGTTGATCTTCAGGTGCGGACCTGTAGTGATCCTCAGGTGCAGACCTGAGACTGTTTCCCTCTTCTGCCTTCTGGAACTAGTCAGTACCAATACAGCAGCAGGATCCTTCCTGACGTCCTCTACGTTGCCTGTATTATTGCTGTGTTACGTTGTCCTGTACGTTGTACTCCGTAATAAAGATTGTGTTACCTTCAGTAATGGTCCAAGTCCTCTTTATTGAGTCCGTGACAGAATGGATCTAGACATTGTCCACACACTGTGATATGAATGGATCTAGTACACAAACTGTGATACGAATGGATCTAGTCCACATACTGTGATATGAATGGATCCAGGCAGAGTCCACACACTGTGATATGAATGGATCTGGTTCACACATTGTGATATGAATGGATCCAGGCAGAGTCCACACACTGTGATATGAATGGATCTGGTTCACACATTGTGATATGAATGGATCTAGTCCATACACTGTGATATGAATGGATCTAGTCCACACACTGCAATATGAATGGATCTAGTCCACACACTGTGATATGAATGGATCCAGGCAGAGTCCACACAATGTGATACGAATGGATCTAGTCCACACACTGTGATATGAACTAATCTAGGTAGGGTCCACGCACTGTGATGTGAATGGATCTAGTACACAAACTGTGATATGAATGGATCTAGACAGAGTCCACACACTGTGATATGAATGGATCTAGACAGAGTCCACGCACTGTGATATGAATGGATCTAGTCCACACACTGTAATATGAATGGATCTAGTCCACACACTGTGATGTGAATGGATCTAGTCCACACACTGTGATATGAATGGATCTAGACAGAGTCCACACACTGTGATATGAATGGATCTAGACAGAGTCCAAGCACTGTGATATGAATGGATCTAGTCCACACACTGTGATATGAATGGATCTAGGCAGAGTCCACACACTGTGATATGAATGGATCTAGTCCACATAATGTGATATGAATGGATCTAGGCAGAGTCCACACACACTGTGTTATGAATGGATCTAGACAGAGCCCACACACTGTGATATGAATGGATCTAGTCAGATTCCACACACTGTGATATGAATGGATCTAGGCAGAGTCCAAACACTGTGATATGAATGGATCTAGGCAGAGTCCACACACTGTGATATGAATGGATCTAGTCCAAACACTGTGATATGAATGGATCTAGTCCAAACACTGTGATAAAAAATTGATCTAGGTAAAGTCCACACACTGTGATATGAATGGATCTAGTCCACACACTGTGATATGAATAGATCTAGTTCACACACTGTGATATGAATGGATCTAGTCCACACACTGTGATATGAATGGATCTAGTCCACACACTGTGATATGAATAGATCTAGTTCACACACTGTGATATGAATGGATCTAGGCAGAGTCCACACACTGTGATTTGAATGGATCTAGGCAGAGTCCACACATTGTGAGTGAGTGAGGATGATGTGATGTATTAGATACAGGTCTGGCACTCACATGGTTAATAGAAATGGCAGTGTGTTAGGTATACGATGTACACATGGAGGGGTGAGTGAGGATGATGTGATATATTAGATACAGGTCTGGCAATCACAGGGTTAATAGAAATGGCAGTGTGTTAGGTATAAGACGTACACATGGAGGGGTGAGTGAGGATGATGTGATGTATTAGATACAGGTCTGGTAATCACAGGGTTAATAGAAATGGCAGTGTGTTAGGTATAAGACATACACATGGAGGGGTGAGTGAGGATGATGTGATATTAGATACAGGTCTGGCACTCACAGGGTTAATAGAAATGGCAGTGTGTTAGGTATACGACGTACACATGGAGGGGTGAGTGAGGATGATGTGATGTATTAGATACAGGTCTGGCACTCACAGGGTTAATAGAAATGGCAGTGTGTTAGGTATACGACGTACACATGGAGGGGCGAGTGAGGATGATGTGATGTATTAGATAAAGGTCTGGTACTCACATGGTTAATAGAAATGGCAGTGTGTTAGGTATAAGATGTACACATGGAGGGGCGAGTGAGGATGATGTGATATTAGATACAGGTCTGGCACTCACAGGGTTAATAGAAATGGCAGTGTGTTAGGTATACGACGTACACATGGAGGGGTGAGTGAGGATGATGTGATGTATTAGATACAGGTCTGGCACTCACAGGGTTAATAGAAATGGCAGTGTGTTAGGTATACGACGTACACATGGAGGGGTGAGTGAGGATGATGTGATATTAGATACAGGTCTGGCACTCACATGGTTAATAGAGATGGCAGTGTGTTAGGTATAAGATGTACACATGGAGGGGCGAGTGAGGATGATGTGATATTAGATACAGGTCTGGTAATCACAGGGTTAATAGAAATGGCAGTGTGTTAGGTATAAGACGTACACATGGAGGGGTGAGTGAGGATGATGTGATGTATTAGATACAGGTCTGGTACTCACATGGTTAATAGAAATGGCAGTGTGTTAGGTATAAGACGTACACATGGAGGGGCGAGTGAGGATGATGTGATATTAGATACAGGTCTGGTAATCACATGGTTAATAGAAATTGCAGTGTGTTAGGTATAAGACGTACACATGGAGGGGTGAGTGAGGATGATGTGATATTATATACAGGTCTGGTAATCACAGGGTTAATAGAAATGGCAGTGTGTTAGGTATAAGACGTACACATGGAGGGGTGAGTGAGGATGATGTGATGTATTAGATACAGGTCTGGTAATCACAGGGTTAATAGAAATGGCAGTGTGTTAGGTATAAGACGTACACATGGAGGGGCGAGTGAGGATGATGTGATGTATTAGATAAAGGTCTGGTAATCACAGGGTTAATAGAAATGGCAGTGTGTTAGGTATAAGACGTACACATGGAGGGGCGAGTGAGGATGATGTGATGTATTAGATACATGTCTGGTAATCACAGGGTTAATAGAAATGGCAGTGTGTTAGGTATAAGACGTACACATGGAGGGGCGAGTGAGGATGATGTGATATTAGATACAGGTCTGGCACTCACAGGGTTAATAGAAATGGCAGTGTGTTAGGTATAAGACGTACCCTTTGAGGGGTGAGTGAGGACCTCGTTTTCCCCCCTTTATCTCCTCCCCCAACACACAGACATTTACCATCTAAAGTGATTTAAATGAGTGTACTGAATCTGCGGTTGCTAAGCAGAATCGCCATAACAACCCGTCTTTCCTAGAAACCTCAGGCTCGGGAGCTCGCACTTCAGATGGGTGGACGGCTCCCATTATCTCACGGCTCAGCTGCAGCCTTAAAGGAGAAGTAACACCTATTCTACAAGGTATTGTCTCTTCAAAACCAAAATGTAAATTTGGTCCTGCACAGTATGAAGGGATTTATGTGGAAGCCTCTCAGTCTTTAATAATAAAGGATAGGAGGCTATTGATTGAAGGTAAAAAATATAATCGTATGTCTAATTTAAGTAACTGTGAACATCAAGCGATTACTAGATTATAGAATCGTATTATTATTTGAAAGAGGCTTATTAAGTTTGGGATGACTGTGAATGTATAAATATATAAAAGAAGACTTCTGTGTGCCTGGCACACACACCCAGGGGTGGTAGTAAGGAGGAGTTATTAATAGCTCCTCCCTACTGCCAGGTCTGGAGATACAGAGGGGCGTGAATTTGACAGGAGTGAGCAGGGGCCTCTGCAAGGAGTTGCCCCTCCCTAAGCTTCCTCCTGAACATTAAAAAGAGGCTTGGTCTTAAAGGAACTGAACGAGCATGCTCAGAACATGGAAAAAGAGGCTTGGAATACAATAAACTTACTGGGCAGTTGCAGAACATGAAAACTAGGCTGCTACACACACACAGCTAACTCACCTCACTGCATGTAAAAAACATACATGCCCCGCTCACTTTCTCCACTCCATGCCTTACTGTCAGACTCCACGTGCATGCAGTCCTACAGTATACCAACACTGAATGAGAACACCGCCACCTGCTGCTGGTAGGAACCCTATGGCTCACGCTATTGCCTGTCTCTTTTATTGCCCAAGTTATCAAGCACATCAGTGAAATTAACTACTGCACTGTCTGACACTCATAGTACAGAGGAGGCCACCTCCGCTCCACTATGACTGTCACACACTGTGACTGCTTCCTCCGCTGCCTCACCACTTAGTACCCACAATTCCACTGTCTGACACCACCGCTCCACTATGACTGTCACACACTGTGACTGCTTCCTCCGCTGCCTTACCACTTAGTACCCACAATTCCACTGTCTGACACCTCCGCTCCACTATGACTGTCACACACTGTGACTGCTTCCTCCACTGCTGCCTCACCACTTAGTACCCACAATTCCACTGTCTGTCACCTCCGCTCCACTATGACTGTCACACACTGTGACTGCTTCCTCCACTGCTGCCTCACCACTTAGTACCCACACTTCCACTGTCTGACACCTCCACTCCACTATGACTGTCACACACTGTGACTGCTTCCTCCGCTGCCTCACCACTTAGTACCCACAATTCCACTGTCTGACACCTCCGCTCCACTATGACTGTCACACACTGTGACTGCTTCCTCCACTGCTGCCTTACCACTTAGTACCCACAATTCCACTGTCTGACACCTCCGCTCCACTATGACTGTCACACACTGTGACTGCTTCCTCCACTGCGTTACCACTTAGTACCCATACTTCCACTGTCTGTCACCTCCGCCCCACTATGACTGTCACACACTGTGACTGCTTCCTCCACTGCTGCCTCACCACTTAGTACCCACAATTCCACTGTCTGACACCTCCGCTCCACTATGACTGTCACACACTGTGACTGCTTCCCTCCACTGCTGCCTTACCACTTAGTACCCACAATTCCACTGTCTGACACCTCCGCTCCACTATGACTGTCACACACTGTGACTGCTTCCTCCACTGCGTTACCACTTAGTACCCATACTTCCACTGTCTGTCACCTCCGCTCCACTATGACTGTCACACACTGTGACTGCTTCCTCCACCTCCTCACCGCTTAGTACCCACACTTCCACTGTCTGACACCTCCGCTCCACTATGACTGTCACACACTGTGACTGATTCCTCCGCTGTCTTACCACTTAGTACCCACAATTCCACTGTCTGACACCTCCGCTCCACTATGACTGTCACACACTGTGACTGCTTCCTCCACTGCTGCCTCACCACTTAGTACCCACAATTCCACTGTCTGTCACCTCCGCTCCACTATGACTGTCACACACTGTGACTGCTTCCTCAGCTGCCTCACCACTTAGTACCCACAATTCCACTGTCTGACACCTCCGCTCCACTATGACTGTCACACACTGTGACTGCTTCCTCCGCTGCTGCCTCACCACTTAGTACCCACAATTCCACTGTCTGACACCTCCGCTCCACTATGACTGTCACACACTGTGACTGCTTCCTCCACTGCTGCCTTACCACTTAGTACCCACAATTCCACTGTCTGACACCTCCGCTCCACTATGACTGTCACACACTGTGACTGCTTCCTCCACTGCTGCCTCACCACTTAGTACCCACAATTCCACTGTCTGACACCTCCGCTCCACTATGACTGTCACACACTGTGACTGCTTCCTCCGCTGTGTTACCACTTAGTACCCACACTTCCACTGTCTGTCACCTCCGCTCCACTATGACTGTCACACACTGTGACTGCTTCCTCCACTGCCTCACCACTTAGTACCCACAATTCCACTGTCTGACACCTCCGCTCCACTATGACTGTCACACACTGTGACTGCTTCCTCCGCTGCCTTACCACTTAGTACCCACAATTCCACTGTCTGACACCTCCGCTCCTCTATGACTGTCACACACTGTGACTGCTTCCTCCGCTGTCTCACCACTTAGTACCCACACTTCCACTGTCTGACACCTCCGCTCCACTATGACTGTCACACACTGTGACTGCTTCCTCCGCTGCCTTACCACTTAGTACCCACAATTCCACTGTCTGACACCTCCGCTCCTCTATGACTGTCACACACTGTGACTGCTTCCTCCGCTGCCTTACCACTTAGTACCCACACTTCCACTGTCTGACACCTCCGCTCCACTATGACTGTCACACACTGTGACTGCTTCCTCCGCTGCCTCACCACTTAGTACCCACAATTCCACTGTCTGACACCTCCGCTCCACTATGACTGTCACACACTGTGACTGCTTCCTCCACTGCCTTACCACTTAGTACCCACAATTCCACTGTCTGACACCTCCGCTCCACTATGAATGTCACACACTGTGACTGCTTCCTCCGCTGCTGCCTCACCACTTAGTACCCACAATTCCACTGTCTGACACCTCCGCTCCACTATGACTGTCACACACTGTGACTGCTTCCTCCACTGCCTCACCACTTAGTACCCACACTTCCACTGTCTGACACCTCCGCTCCACTATGACTGTCACACACTGTGACTGCTTCCTCCACTGCCTTACCACTTAGTACCCACACTTCCACTGTCTGACACCTCCGCTCCACTATGACTGTCACACACTGTGACTGCTTCCTCCACTGCCTTACCACTTAGTACCCACAATTCCACTGTCTGACACCTCCGCTCCACTATGACTGTCACACACTGTGACTGCTTCCTCCACTGCCTTACCACTTAGTACCCACACTTCCACTGTCTGACACCTCCGCTCCACTATGACTGTCACACACTGTGACTGCTTCCTCCGCTGCCTTACCACTTAGTACCCACAATTCCACTGTCTGTCACCTCCACCCCACTATGACTGTCACACACTGTGACTGCTTCCTCCACTGCCTCGCCACTTAGTACCCACAATTCCACTGTCTGACACCTCCGTTCCACTATGACTGTCACACACTGTGACTGCTTCCTCCACTGCTGCCTCACCACTTAGTACCCACACTTCCACTGTCTGACACCTCTGCTCCACTATGACTGTCACACACTATGACTGCTTCCTCCACTGCCTCACCACTTAGTACCCACAATTCCACTGTCTGACACCTCCGCTCCACTATGACTGTCACACACTGTGACTGCTTCCTCCACTGCCTCACCACTTAGTACCCACAATTCCACTGTCTGACACCTCCGCTCCACTATGACTGTCACACACTGTGACTGCTTCCTCCACTGCCTCACCACTTAGTACCCACACTTCCACTGTCTGACACCTCCGCTCCACTATGACTGTCACACACTGTGACTGCTTCCTCCACTGCCTCACCACTTAGTACCCACAATTCCACTGTCTGACACCTCCGCTCCACTATGACTGTCACACACTGTGACTGCTTCCTCCACTGCCTCACCACTTAGTACCCACACTTCCACTGTCTGACACCTCCGCTCCACTATGACTGTCACACACTGTGACTGCTTCCTCCACTGCTGCCTCACCACTTAGTACCCACACTTCCACTGTCTGACACCTCCGCTCCACTATGACTGTCACACACTGTGACTGCTTCCTCCACTGCCTCACCACTTAGTACCCACACTTCCACTGTCTGTCACCTCCGCTGCACTATGACTGTCACACACTATGACTGCTTCCTCCGCTGCTGCCTCACCACTTAGTACCCACAATTCCACTGTCTGACACCTCCGCTCCACTATGACTGTCACACACTGTGACTGCTTCCTCCACTGCCTCACCACTTAGTACCCACAATTCCACTGTCTGACACCTCCGCTCCACTATGACTGTCACACACTGTGACTGCTTCCTCCACTGCTGCCTCACCACTTAGTACCCACACTTCCACTGTCTGACACCTCCGCTCCACTATGACTGTCACACACTGTGACTGCTTCCTCCGCTGCTGCCTCACCACTTAGTACCCACAATTCCACTGTCTGACACCTCCGCTCCACTATGACTGTCACACACTGTGACTGCTTCCTCCGCTGCTGCCTTACCACTTAGTACCCACAATTCCACTGTCTGACACCTCCGCTCCACTATGACTGTCACACACTGTGACTGCTTCCTCCGCTGCTGCCTCACCACTTAGTACCCACAATTCCACTGTCTGACACCTCCGCTCCACTATGACTGTCACACACTGTGACTGCTTCCTCCGCTGTGTTACCACTTAGTACCCACACTTCCACTGTCTGTCACCTCCGCTCCACTATGACTGTCACACACTGTGACTGCTTCCTCCACTGCCTCACCACTTAGTACCCACAATTCCACTGTCTGACACCTCCGCTCCACTATGACTGTCACACACTGTGACTGCTTCCTCCGCTGCCTTACCACTTAGTACCCACAATTCCACTGTCTGACACCTCCGCTCCTCTATGACTGTCACACACTGTGACTGCTTCCTCCGCTGTCTCACCACTTAGTACCCACACTTCCACTGTCTGACACCTCCGCTCCACTATGACTGTCACACACTGTGACTGCTTCCTCCGCTGCCTTACCACTTAGTACCCACAATTCCACTGTCTGACACCTCCGCTCCTCTATGACTGTCACACACTGTGACTGCTTCCTCCGCTGCCTTACCACTTAGTACCCACACTTCCACTGTCTGACACCTCCGCTCCACTATGACTGTCACACACTGTGACTGCTTCCTCCGCTGCCTCACCACTTAGTACCCACAATTCCACTGTCTGACACCTCCGCTCTACTATGACTGTCACACACTGTGACTGCTTCCTCCACTGTCTTACCACTTAGTACCCACAATTCCACTGTCTGACACCTCCGCTCCACTATGAATGTCACACACTGTGACTGCTTCCTCCGCTGCTGCCTCACCACTTAGTACCCACAATTCCACTGTCTGACACCTCCGCTCCACTATGACTGTCACACACTGTGACTGCTTCCTCCACTGCCTTACCACTTAGTACCCACACTTCCACTGTCTGACACCTCCGCTCCACTATGACTGTCACACACTGTGACTGCTTCCTCCACTGCCTTACCACTTAGTACCCACAATTCCACTGTCTGACACCTCCGCTCCTCTATGACTGTCACACACTGTGACTGCTTCCTCCACAGCCTCACCACTTAGTACCCACAATTCCACTGTCTGACACCTCCGCTCCACTATGACTGTCACACACTGTGACTGCTTCCTCCACAGCCTCACCACTTAGTACCCACAATTCCACTGTCTGACACCTCCGCTCCACTATGACTGTCACACACTGTGACTGCTTCCTCCACTGCCTTACCACTTAGTACCCACACTTCCACTGTCTGACACCTCCGCTCCACTATGACTGTCACACACTGTGACTGCTTCCTCCGCTGCCTTACCACTTAGTACCCACAATTCCACTGTCTGTCACCTCCGCCCCACTATGACTGTCACACACTGTGACTGCTTCCTCCACTGCCTCGCCACTTAGTACCCACAATTCCACTGTCTGACACCTCCGTTCCACTATGACTGTCACACACTGTGACTGCTTCCTCCACTGCTGCCTCACCACTTAGTACCCACACTTCCACTGTCTGACACCTCTGCTCCACTATGACTGTCACACACTATGACTGCTTCCTCCACTGCCTCACCACTTAGTACCCACAATTCCACTGTCTGACACCTCCGCTCCACTATGACTGTCACACACTGTGACTGCTTCCTCCACTGCCTCACCACTTAGTACCCACAATTCCACTGTCTGACACCTCCGCTCCACTATGACTGTCACACACTGTGACTGCTTCCTCCACTGCCTCACCACTTAGTACCCACACTTCCACTGTCTGACACCTCCGCTCCACTATGACTGTCACACACTGTGACTGCTTCCTCCACTGCCTCACCACTTAGTACCCACAATTCCACTGTCTGACACCTCCGCTCCACTATGACTGTCACACACTGTGACTGCTTCCTCCACTGCCTCACCACTTAGTACCCACACTTCCACTGTCTGACACCTCCGCTCCACTATGACTGTCACACACTGTGACTGCTTCCTCCACTGCTGCCTCACCACTTAGTACCCACAATTCCACTGTCTGACACCTCCGCTCCACTATGACTGTCACACACTGTGACTGCTTCCTCCACTGCCTCACCACTTAGTACCCACAATTCCACTGTCTGACACCTCCGCTCCACTATGACTGTCACACACTGTGACTGCTTCCTCCACTGCTGCCTCACCACTTAGTACCCACACTTCCACTGTCTGACACCTCCGCTCCACTATGACTGTCACACACTGTGACTGCTTCCTCCACTGCTGCCTTACCACTTAGTACCCACACTTCCACTGTCTGACACCTCCGCTCCACTATGACTGTCACACACTGTGACTGCTTCCTCCACTGCCTCACCACTTAGTACCCACACTTCCACTGTCTGTCACCTCCGCTGCACTATGACTGTCACACACTGTGACTGCTTCCTCCGCTGCTGCCTCACCACTTAGTACCCACAATTCCACTGTCTGACACCTCCGCTCCACTATGACTGTCACACACTGTGACTGCTTCCTCCACTGCCTCACCACTTAGTACCCACAATTCCACTGTCTGACACCTCCGCTCCACTATGACTGTCACACACTGTGACTGCTTCCTCCACTGCTGCCTCACCACTTAGTACCCACACTTCCACTGTCTGACACCTCCGCTCCACTATGACTGTAACACACTGTGACTGCTTCCTCCGCTGCTGCCTCACCACTTAGTACCCACAATTCCACTGTCTGACACCTCCGCTCCACTATGACTGTCACACACTGTGACTGCTTCCTCCGCTGCTGCCTTACCACTTAGTACCCACAATTCCACTGTCTGACACCTCCGCTCCACTATGACTGTCACACACTGTGACTGCTTCCTCCGCTGCTGCCTCACCACTTAGTACCCACAATTCCACTGTCTGACACCTCCGCTCCACTATGACTGTCACACACTGTGACTGCTTCCTCCACTGCTTCACCGCTTAGTACCCACAATTCCACTGTCTGTCACCTCCGCTGCACTATGACTGTCATACACTGTGACTGCTTCCTCCACTGCCTCACCACTTAGTACCCACACTTCCACTGTCTGTCACCTCCGCTCCACTATGACTGTCACACACTGTGACTGCTTCCTCCGCTGCTGCCTCACCACTTAGTACCCACAATTCCACTGTCTGACACCTCCGCTCCACTATGACTGTCACACACTGTGACTGCTTCCTCCACTGCCTCACCACTTAGTACCCACAATTCCACTGTCTGACATCTCCGCTCCACTATGACTGTCACACACTGTGACTGCTTCCTCCACTGCCTCACCACTTAGTACCCACAATTCCACTGTCTGACACCTCCGCTCCACTATGCCTGTCGCACACTGTGACTGCTTCCTCCGCTGTGTTACCACTTAGTACCCACACTTCCACTGTCTGTCACCTCCGCTCCACTATGACTGTCACACACTGTGACTGCTTCCTCCGCTGTCTCGCCTCTTAGTACCCACAATTCCACTGTCTGACACCTCCGTTCCACTATGACTGTCACACACTGTGACTGCTTCCTCCACTGTCTTACCACTTAGTACCCACACTTCCACTGTCTGACACCTCCGCTCCACTGTGACTGTCACACACTGTGACTGCTTCCTCCGCTGCCTCACCACTTAGTACCCACACTTCCACTGTCTGACACCTCCGCTCCACTATGACTGTCACACACTGTGACTGCTTCCTCCACTGCTGCCTCACCACTTAGTACCCACAATTCCACTGTCTGACACCTCCACTCCACTATGACTGTCACACACTGTGACTGCTTCCTCCACTGCTGCCTCACCACTTAGTACCCACAATTCCACTGTCTGTCACCTCCGCTCCACTATGACTGTCACACACTGTGACTGCTTCCTCCGCAGCCTTACCACTTAGTACCCACACTTCCACTGTCTGACACCTCTGCTCCACTATGACTGTCACACACTGTGACTGCTTCCTCCACTGCTGCCTCACCACTTAGTACCCACAATTCCACTGTCTGACACCTCCGCTCCACTATGACTGTCACACACTGTGACTGCTTCCTCCGCTGCTGCCTCACCACTTAGTACCCACAATTCCACTGTCTGACACCTCCGCTCCACTATGACTGTCACACACTGTGACTGCTTCCTCAGATGCCTCACCACTTAGTACCCACAATTCCACTGTCTGACACCTCCGCTCCACTATGACTGTCACACACTGTGACTGCTTCCTCCACTGCTGCCTTACCACTTAGTACCCACAATTCCACTGTCTGACACCTCCGCTCCACTATGACTGTCACACACTGTGACTGCTTCCTCCACTGCGTTACCACTTAGTACCCATACTTCCACTGTCTGTCACCTCTGCCCCACTATGACTGTCACACACTGTGACTGCTTCCTCCACTGCTGCCTCACCACTTAGTACCCACAATTCCACTGTCTGACACCTCCGCTCCACTATGACTGTCACACACTGTGACTGCTTCCTCCACCTCCTCACCGCTTAGTACCCACACTTCCACTGTCTGACACCTCCGCTCCACTATGACTGTCACACACTGTGACTGCTTCCTCCGCTGTCTTACCACTTAGTACCCATACTTCCACTGTCTGTCACCTCCGCCCCACTATGACTGTCACACACTGTGACTGCTTCCTCCACTGCTGCCTCACCACTTAGTACCCACACTTCCACTGTCTGACACCTCCGCTCCACTATGACTGTCACACACTGTGACTGCTTCCTCCACTGCCTCACCACTTAGTACCCACAATTCCACTGTCTGTCACCTCTGCTCCACTATGACTGTCACACACTGTGGCTGCTTCCTCCACTGCTGCCTCACCACTTAGTACCCACACTTCCACTGTCTGACACCTCCGCTCCACTATGACTGTCACACACTGTGACTGCTTCCTCCGCTGCCTTACCACTTAGTACCCACAATTCCACTGTCTGACACCTCCGCTCCACTATGACTGTCACACACTGTGACTGCTTCCTCAGCTGCCTCACCACTTAGTACCCACAATTCCACTGTCTGACACCTCCGCTCCACTATGACTGTCACACACTGTGACTGCTTCCTCCGCTGCCTTACCACTTAGTACCCACACTTCCACTGTCTGTCACCTCCGCTCCACTATGACTGTCACACACTGTGACTGCTTCCTCCTCTGCCTCACCACTTAGTACCCACAATTCCACTGTCTGACACCTCCGCTCCACTATGACTGTCACACACTGTGACTGCTTCCTCCACTGCTGTGTCACCACTTAGTACCCACAATTCCACTGTCTGACACCTCCGCTCCACTATGACTGTCACACACTGTGACTGCTTCCTCCACTGCCTCACCGCTTAGTACCCACGATTCCACTGTCTGTCACCTCCGCTGCACTATGACTGTCATACACTGTGACTGCTTCCTCCACTGCCTCACCACTTAGTACCCACAATTCCACTGTCTGTCACCTCCGCTCCACTATGACTGTCACACACTGTGACTGCTTCCTCCACTGCCTCACCACTTAGTACCCACAATTCCACTGTCTGACACCTCCGCTCCACTATGACTGTCACACACTGTGACTGCTTCCTCCACTGCCTCACCGCTTAGTACCCACAATTCCACTGTCTGTCACCTCCGCTGCACTATGACTGTCATACACTGTGACTGCTTCCTCCACTGCCTCACCACTTAGTACCCACAATTCCACTGTCTGTCACCTCCGCTCCACTATGACTGTCACACACTGTGACTGCTTCCTCCACTGCCTCACCGCTTAGTACCCACAATTCCACTGTCTGACACCTCCTCTCCACTATGACTGTCACACACTGTGACTGTTTCCTCCGCTGCTGCCTCACCACTTAGTACCCACAATTCCACTGTCTGTCACCTCCGCTCCACTATGACTGTCACACACTGTGACTGCTTCCTCCACTGCTGCCTCACCACTTAGTACCCACAATTCCACTGTCTGTCACCTCCGCTCCACTATGACTGTCACACACTGTGACCGCTTCCTCCACTGCTGCCTCACCACTTAGTACCCACAATTCCACTGTCTGACACCTCCGCTCCACTATGACTGTCATACACTGTGACTGCTTCCTCCACTGCTGCCTCACCACTTAGTACCCACACTTCCACTGTCTGACACCTCCGCTCCACTATGACTGTCACACACTGTGACTGCTTCCTCCACTGCTGCCTCACCACTTAGTACCCACAATTCCACTGTCTGACACCTCCGCTCCTCTATGACTGTCACTCACTGTGATTGCTTCCTCCGCTGCCTCACCACTTAGTACCCACAATTCCACTGTCTGACACCTCCGCTCCACTATGACTGTCACACACTGTGACTGCTTCCTCCACTGCCTCACCACTTAGTACCCACACTTCCACTGTCTGTCACCTCCGCTCCACTATGACTGTCACACACTGTGACTGCTTCCTCCGCTGCCTCACCACTTAGTACCCACAATTCCACTGTCTGACACCTCCGCTCCACTATGACTGTCACACACTGTGACTGCTTCCTCCACTGCTGCCTCACCACTTAGTACCCACAATTCCACTGTCTGACACCTCCGCTCCACTATGACTGTCACACACTGTGACTGCTTCCTCCACTGCTGCCTCACCACTTAGTACCCACAATTCCACTGTCTGACACCTCCGCTCCACTATGACTGTCACACACTGTGACTGCTTCCTTCGCTGCCTCACCACTTAGTACCCACAATTCCACTCTCTGACACCTCCGCTCCACTATGACTGTCACACACTGTGACTGCTTCCTCCACTGCCTCACCACTTAGTACCCACACTTCCACTGTCTGACACCTCCGCTCCACTGTGACTGTCACACACTGTGACTGCTTCCTCCACTGCTGCCTCACCACTTAGTACCCACACTTCCACTGACTGACACCTCCGCTCCACTATGACTGTCACACACTGTGATTGCTTCCTCCACTGTCTCACCACTTAGTACCCACAATTCCACTGTCTGTCACCTCCGCTCCACTATGACTGTCACACACTGTGACTGCTTCCTCCACTGCTGCCTCACCACTTAGTACCCACAATTCCACTGTCTGACACCTCCGCTCCACTATGACTGTCACACACTGTGACTGCTTCCTTCGCTGCCTCACCACTTAGTACCCACAATTCCACTCTCTGACACCTCCGCTCCACTATGACTGTCACACACTGTGACTGCTTCCTCCACTGCCTCACCACTTAGTACCCACACTTCCACTGTCTGTCACCTCCGCTCCACTATGACTGTCACACACTGTGACTGCTTCCTCCACTGCCTCACCACTTAGTACCCACACTTCCACTGTCTGACACCTCCGCTCCACTATGACTGTCACACACTGTGACTGCTTCCTCCACTGCTGCCTCACCACTTAGTACCCACACTTCCACTGTCTGACACCTCCGCTCCACTGTGACTGTCACACACTGTGACTGCTTCCTCCACTGCTGCCTCACCACTTAGTACCCACACTTCCACTGTCTGACACCTCCGCTCCACTATGACTGTCACACACTGTGACTGCTTCCTTCGCTGCCTCACCACTTAGTACCCACAATTCCACTCTCTGACACCTCCGCTCCACTATGACTGTCACACACTGTGACTGCTTCCTCCACTGCGTTACCACTTAGTACCCATACTTCCACTGTCTGTCACCTCCGCTCCACTATGACTGTCACACACTGTGACTGCTTCCTCCACCTCCTCACCGCTTAGTACCCACACTTCCACTGTCTGACACCTCCGCTCCACTATGACTGTCACACACTGTGACTGATTCCTCCGCTGTCTTACCACTTAGTACCCACAATTCCACTGTCTGACACCTCCGCTCCACTATGACTGTCACACACTGTGACTGCTTCCTCCACTGCTGCCTCACCACTTAGTACCCACAATTCCACTGTCTGTCACCTCCGCTCCACTATGACTGTCACACACTGTGACTGCTTCCTCAGCTGCCTCACCACTTAGTACCCACAATTCCACTGTCTGACACCTCCGCTCCACTATGACTGTCACACACTGTGACTGCTTCCTCCGCTGCTGCCTCACCACTTAGTACCCACAATTCCACTGTCTGACACCTCCGCTCCACTATGACTGTCACACACTGTGACTGCTTCCTCCACTGCTGCCTTACCACTTAGTACCCACAATTCCACTGTCTGACACCTCCGCTCCACTATGACTGTCACACACTGTGACTGCTTCCTCCACTGCTGCCTCACCACTTAGTACCCACAATTCCACTGTCTGACACCTCCGCTCCACTATGACTGTCACACACTGTGACTGCTTCCTCCGCTGCCTTACCACTTAGTACCCACAATTCCACTGTCTGACACCTCCGCTCCTCTATGACTGTCACACACTGTGACTGCTTCCTCCGCTGTCTCACCACTTAGTACCCACACTTCCACTGTCTGACACCTCCGCTCCACTATGACTGTCACACACTGTGACTGCTTCCTCCGCTGCCTTACCACTTAGTACCCACAATTCCACTGTCTGACACCTCCGCTCCTCTATGACTGTCACACACTGTGACTGCTTCCTCCGCTGCCTTACCACTTAGTACCCACACTTCCACTGTCTGACACCTCCGCTCCACTATGACTGTCACACACTGTGACTGCTTCCTCCGCTGCCTCACCACTTAGTACCCACAATTCCACTGTCTGACACCTCCGCTCCACTATGACTGTCACACACTGTGACTGCTTCCTCCACTGCCTTACCACTTAGTACCCACAATTCCACTGTCTGACACCTCCGCTCCACTATGAATGTCACACACTGTGACTGCTTCCTCCGCTGCTGCCTCACCACTTAGTACCCACAATTCCACTGTCTGACACCTCCGCTCCACTATGACTGTCACACACTGTGACTGCTTCCTCCACTGCCTCACCACTTAGTACCCACACTTCCACTGTCTGACACCTCCGCTCCACTATGACTGTCACACACTGTGACTGCTTCCTCCACTGCCTTACCACTTAGTACCCACACTTCCACTGTCTGACACCTCCGCTCCACTATGACTGTCACACACTGTGACTGCTTCCTCCACTGCCTTACCACTTAGTACCCACAATTCCACTGTCTGACACCTCCGCTCCTCTATGACTGTCACACACTGTGACTGCTTCCTCCACAGCCTCACCACTTAGTACCCACAATTCCACTGTCTGACACCTCCGCTCCACTATGACTGTCACACACTGTGACTGCTTCCTCCACAGCCTCACCACTTAGTACCCACAATTCCACTGTCTGACACCTCCGCTATGACTGTCACACACTGTGACTGCTTCCTCCACTGCCTTACCACTTAGTACCCACACTTCCACTGTCTGACACCTCCGCTCCACTATGACTGTCACACACTGTGACTGCTTCCTCCGCTGCCTTACCACTTAGTACCCACAATTCCACTGTCTGTCACCTCCACCCCCACTATGACTGTCACACACTGTGACTGCTTCCTCCACTGCCTCGCCACTTAGTACCCACAATTCCACTGTCTGACACCTCCGTTCCACTATGACTGTCACACACTGTGACTGCTTCCTCCACTGCTGCCTCACCACTTAGTACCCACACTTCCACTGTCTGACACCTCTGCTCCACTATGACTGTCACACACTATGACTGCTTCCTCCACTGCCTCACCACTTAGTACCCACAATTCCACTGTCTGACACCTCCGCTCCACTATGTCTGTCACACACTGTGACTGCTTCCTCCACTGCCTCACCACTTAGTACCCACAATTCCACTGTCTGACACCTCCGCTCCACTATGACTGTCACACACTGTGACTGCTTCCTCCACTGCCTCACCACTTAGTACCACACTTCCACTGTCTGACACCTCCGCTCCACTATGACTGTCACACACTGTGACTGCTTCCTCCACTGCCTCACCACTTAGTACCCACAATTCCACTGTCTGACACCTCCGCTCCACTATGACTGTCACACACTGTGACTGCTTCCTCCACTGCCTCACCACTTAGTACCCACACTTCCACTGTCTGACACCTCCGCTCCACTATGACTGTCACACACTGTGAACTGCTTCCTCCACTGCTGCCTCACCACTTAGTACCCACACTTCCACTGTCTGACACCTCCGCTCCACTATGACTGTCACACACTGTGACTGCTTCCTCACTGCCTCACCACTTAGTACCCACACTTCCACTGTCTGTCACCTCCGCTGCACTATGACTGTCACACACTATGACTGCTTCCTCCGCTGCTGCCTCACCACTTAGTACCCACAATTCCACTGTCTGACACCTCCGCTCCACTATGACTGTCACACACTGTGACTGCTTCCTCCACTGCCTCACCACTAGTACCCACAATTCCACTGTCTGACACCTCCGCTCCACTATGACTGTCACACACTGTGACTGCTTCCTCCACTGCTGCCTCACCACTTAGTACCCGACACTTCCACTGTCTGACACCTCCGCTCCACTATGACTGTCACACACTGTGACTGCTTCCTCCGCTGCTGCCTCACCACTTAGTACCCACAATCCACTGTCTGACACCTCCGCTCCACTATGACTGTCACACACTGTGACTGCTTCCTCCGCTGCTGCTTACCACTTAGTACCCACAATTCCACTGTCTGACACCTCCGCTCCACTATGACTGTCACACACTGTGACTGCTTCCTCCGCTGCTGCCTCACCACTTAGTACCCACATTCCACTGTCTGGACACCTCCGCTCCACTATGACTGTCACACACTGTGACTGCTTCCTCCGCTGTGTTACCACTTAGTACCCACACTTCCACTGTCTGTCACCTCCGCTCCACTATGACTGTCACACACTGTGACTGCCTTCCTCCACTGCCTCACCACTTAGTACCCACAATTCCACTGTCTGACACCTCCGCTCCACTATGACTGTCACACACTGTGACTGCTTCCTCCGCTGCCTTACCACTTAGTACCCACAATTCCACTGTCTGACACCTCCGCTCCTCTATGACTGTCACACACTGTGACTGCTTCCTCCGCTGTCTCACCACTTAGTACCCACACTTCCCACTGTCTGACACCTCCGCTCCACTATGACTGTCACACACTGTGACTGCTTCCTCCGCTGCCTTACCACTTAGTACCCACAATTCCACTGTCTGACACCTCCGCTCCTCTATGACTGTCACACACTGTGACTGCTTCCTCCGCTGCCTTACCACTTAGTACCCACACTTCCACTGTCTGACACCTCCGCTCCACTATGACTGTCACACACTGTGACTGCTTCCTCCGCTGCCTCACCACTTAGTACCCACAATTCCACTGTCTGACACCTCCGCTCTACTATGACTGTCACACACTGTGACTGCTTCCTCCACTGTCTTACCACTTAGTACCCACAATTCCACTGTCTGACACCTCCGCTCCACTATGACTGTCACACACTGTGACTGCTTCCTCCACTGCCTCACCACTTAGTACCCACACTTCCACTGTCTGACACCTCCGCTCCACTATGACTGTCACACACTGTGACTGCTTCCTCCACTGCCTCACCACTTAGTACCCACAATTCCACTGTCTGACACCTCCGCTCCACTATGAATGTCACACACTGTGACTGCTTCCTCCGCTGCTGCCTCACCACTTAGTACCCACAATTCCACTGTCTGACACCTCCCGCTCCACTATGACTGTCACACACTGTGACTGCTTCCTCCACTGCCTCACCACTTAGTACCCACACTTCCACTGTCTGACACCTCCGCTCCACTATGACTGTCACACACTGTGACTGCTTCCTCCACTGCCTTACCACTTAGTACCCACACTTCCACTGTCTGACACCTCCGCTCCACTATGACTGTCACACACTGTGACTGCTTCCTCCACTGCCTTACCACTTAGTACCCACAATTCCACTGTCTGACACCTCCGCTCCTCTATGACTGTCACACACTGTGACTGCTTCCTCCACTGCCTTACCACTTAGTTACCCACAATTCCACTGTCTGACACCTCCGCTCCTCTATGACTGTCACACACTGTGACTGCTTCCTCCACAGCCTCACCACTTAGTACCCACAATTCCACTGTCTGACACCTCCGCTCCACTTTGACTGTCACACACTGTGACTGCTTCCTCCACAGCCTCACCACTTAGTACCCACAATTCCACTGTCTGACACCTCCGCTCCACTATGACTGTCACACACTGTGACTGCTTCCTCCACTGCCTTACCACTTAGTACCCACACTTCCACTGTCTGACACCTCCGCTCCACTATGACTGTCACACACTGTGACTGCTTCCTCCGCCTGCCTTACCACTTAGTACCCACAATTCCACTGTCTGTCACCTCCGCCCCACTATGACTGTCACACACTGTGACTGCTTCCTCCACTGCCTCGCCACTTAGTACCCCACAATTCCACTGTCTGACACCTCCGTTCCACTATGACTGTCACACACTGTGACTGCTTCCTCCACTGCTGCCTCACCACTTAGTACCCACACTTCCACTGTCTGACACCTCTGCTCCACTATGACTGTCACACACTATGACTGCTTCCTCCACTGCCTCACCACTTAGTACCCACAATTCCACTGTCTGACACCTCCGCTCCACTATGACTGTCACACACTGTGACTGCTTCCTCCACTGCCTCACCACTTAGTACCCACAATTCCACTGTCTGACACCTCCGCTCCACTATGACTGTCACACACTGTGACTGCTTCCTCCACTGCCTCACCACTTAGTACCCACACTTCCACTGTCTGACACCTCCGCTCCACTATGACTGTCACACACTGTGACTGCTTCCTCCACTGCCTCACCACTTAGTACCACAATTCCACTGTCTGACACCTCCGCTCCACTATGACTGTCACACACTGTGACTGCTTCCTCCACTGCCTCACCACTTAGTACCCACACTTCCACTGTCTGACACCTCCGCTCCACTATGACTGTCACACACTGTGACTGCTTCCTCCACTGCTGCCTCACCACTTAGTACCCACAATTCCACTGTCTGACACCTCCGCTCCACTATGACTGTCACACACTGTGACTGCTTCCTCCACTGCCTCACCACTTAGTACCCACAATTCCACTGTCTGACACCTCCGCTCCACTATGACTGTCACACACTGTGACTGCTTCCTCCACTGCTGCCTCACCACTTAGTACCCACACTTCCACTGTCTGACACCTCCGCTCCACTATGACTGTCACACACTGTGACTGCTTCCTCCACTGCTGCCTTACCACTTAGTACCCACACTTCCACTGTCTGACACCTCCGCTCCACTATGACTGTCACACACTGTGACTGCTTCCTCCACTGCCTCACCACTTAGTACCCACACTTCCACTGTCTGTCACCTCCGCTGCACTATGACTGTCACACACTGTGACTGCTTCCTCGCTGCTGCCTCACCACTTAGTACCCACAATTCCACTGTCTGACACCTCCGCTCCACTATGACTGTCACACACTGTGACTGCTTCCTCCACTGCCTCACCACTTAGTACCCACAATTCCACTGTCTGACACCTCCGCTCCACTATGACTGTCACACACTGTGACTGCTTCCTCCACTGCTGCCTCACCACTTAGTACCCACACTTCCACTGTCTGACACCTCCGCTCCACTATGACTGTAACACACTGTGACTGCTTCCTCCGCTGCTGCCTCACCACTTAGTACCCACAATTCCACTGTCTGACACCTCCGCTCCACTATGACTGTCACACACTGTGACTGCTTCCTCCGCTGCTGCCTTACCACTTAGTACCCACAATTCCACTGTCTGACACCTCCGCTCCACTATGACTGTCACACACTGTGACTGCTTCCTCCGCTGCTGCCTCACCACTTAGTACCCACAATTCCACTGTCTGACACCTCCGCTCCACTATGACTGTCACACACTGTGACTGCTTCCTCCACTGCTTCACCGCTTAGTACCCACAATTCCACTGTCTGTCACCTCCGCTGCACTATGACTGTCATACACTGTGACTGCTTCCTCCACTGCCTCACCACTTAGTACCCACACTTCCACTGTCTGTCACCTCCGCTCCACTATGACTGTCACACACTGTGACTGCTTCCTCCGCTGCTGCCTCACCACTTAGTACCCACAATTCCACTGTCTGACACCTCCGCTCCACTATGACTGTCACACACTGTGACTGCTTCCTCCACTGCCTCACCACTTAGTACCCACAATTCCACTGTCTGACATCTCCGCTCACTATGACTGTCACACACTGTGACTGCTTCCTCCACTGCCTCACCACTTAGTACCCACAATTCCACTGTCTGACACCTCCGCTCCACTATGCCTGTCGCACACTGTGACTGCTTCCTCGCTGTGTTACCACTTAGTACCCACACTTCCACTGTCTGTCACCTCCGCTCCACTATGACTGTCACACACTGTGACTGCTTCCTCCGCTGTCTCGCCTCTTAGTACCCACAATTCCACTGTCTGACACCTCCGTTCCACTATGACTGTCACACACTGTGACTGCTTCTCCACTGTCTTACCACTTAGTACCCACACTTCCACTGTCTGACACCTCCGCTCCACTGTGACTGTCACACACTGTGACTGCTTCCTCCGCTGCCTCACCACTTAGTACCCACACTTCCACTGTCTGACACCTCCGCTCCACTATGACTGTCACACACTGTGACTGCTTCCTCCACTGCTGCCTCACCACTTAGTACCCACAATTCCACTGTCTGACACCTCCACTCCACTATGACTGTCACACACTGTGACTGCTTCCTCCACTGCTGCCTCACCACTTAGTACCCACAATTCCACTGTCTGTCACCTCCGCTCCACTATGACTGTCACACACTGTGACTGCTTCCTCCGCAGCCTTACCACTTAGTACCCACACTTCCACTGTCTGACACCTCTGCTCCACTATGACTGTCACACACTGTGACTGCTTCCTCCACTGCTGCCTCACCACTTAGTACCCACAATTCCACTGTCTGACACCTCCGCTCCACTATGACTGTCACACACTGTGACTGCTTCCTCCGCTGCTGCTCACCACTTAGTACCCACAATTCCACTGTCTGACACCTCCGCTCCACTATGACTGTCACACACTGTGACTGCTTCCTCAGATGCCTCACCACTTAGTACCCACAATTCCACTGTCTGACACCTCCGCTCCACTATGACTGTCACACACTGTGACTGCTTCCTCCACTGCTGCCTTACCACTTAGTACCCACAATTCCACTGTCTGACACCTCCGCTCCACTATGACTGTCACACACTGTGACTGCTTCCTCCACTGCGTTACCACTTAGTACCCATACTTCCACTGTCTGTCACCTCTGCCCCACTATGACTGTCACACACTGTGACTGCTTCCTCCACTGCTGCCTCACCACTTAGTACCCACAATTCCACTGTCTGACACCTCCGCTCCACTATGACTGTCACACACTGTGACTGCTTCCTCCACCTCCTCACCGCTTAGTACCCACACTTCCACTGTCTGACACCTCCGCTCCACTTATGACTGTCACACACTGTGACTGCTTCCTCCGCTGTCTTACCACTTAGTACCCATACTTCCACTGTCTGTCACCTCCGCCCCACTATGACTGTCACACACTGTGACTGCTTCCTCCACTGCTGCCTCACCACTTAGTACCCACACTTCCACTGTCTGACACCTCCGCTCCACTATGACTGTCACACACTGTGACTGCTTCCTCCACTGCCTCACCACTTAGTACCCACGAATTCCACTGTCTGTCACCTCTGCTCCACTATGACTGTCACACACTGTGGCTGCTTCCCTCCACTGCTGCCTCACACTTAGTACCCACACTTCCACTGTCTGACACCTCCGCTCCCACTATGACTGTCACACACTGTGACTGCTTCCTCA